>CAWUFW010016169.1:0-323134 GCA_963921515.1 Calotriton arnoldi | reverse complement strand
TCCACCAAGGGCCCAGGACAGGGGTCCGTCGGTCCCGTGCAGGCCTCCCCTGCTTGTCAAGGTGTCTGCGGGCCCCGGGTCGGAGGGCCCGTCGGGTCCCCCTCGCAGCCTCCATGGCTGGGGCCCAGCTGGGGCCCTGGGCCTCCGGCCCCCCATGCCCCGGCGCCCGCTCACTCTTTCGTTGGGGGCACAGAGCGCCCAGATGGCTCCCCTTTCGTGCCCGGCCATCTGGTCGCCCCTTTCCCCTCGGCCATCTGGTCGCCCCTTTCCCCTCGGCCATCTGGTCTCCCGCAATGCTTTCCTATGGGGCGACCAGATGGCCGGGCTTCCCTGGAAGCCCCGATGAGGGCTCATTTGCCTCCCCGATCCCAGCGAGGGCTCCAGGAGGTCGGGTACTTTTACGCCTTGGGTCCCCTCTGTCACCTCGTGTGCACGGATTACAAGAAAGGGGGGTAATTTTCCTCCGGATTACTAGGGAGAGGGTCCCCGGGGTGCGGGGACGGGGGCCACCATCCCTTGCGGGTCGGCAGGGTGACCAGATGGCCTGGGCCGGCCGGGCCTCCCCTTCCCGCTGCTCCCGCGCAAGTCAGGCAGGGAGGCGAGGAGCCTCCCGAGCGGCTGCCTTGGAGCGCCTGGCCACCCTCGCCGGACTGCAAGGGCGACTGGGCACGGCACCCTCCCAGGCCCCCTGGGGGCTGGGTCGTCCCGGGCCATCTGGTCACCTGGCTGCGCGTCCAGATGGCCCTGCGGGCCGGGCCTCCCCACCCCGGGCTCCGTCCTCGGTCCTGCCGCGTGGCAGGGTACCCGGGACGTGGGCCCGGGCAGGCTTCCCCTTTGCCTCCGGGCCCGGGAGCCCCGGCTGGGTCCAGGGGCCCCGCAAGGCCCCAGTTCGGGTGCTCCGGCCCTGGGCCCCGTCCCCCGGCCTGCCGCTCTGCCAAAGGCCCGAGACAGAGTTCCATCGTGCCCGGGGAGCCTCCCCCCTTGGTACCTTTTTTCATTAATATATGTTCTATTAGATCACATAGCAAAGTAAGATCTTAAAATACCTTACAATCTAGTCAAAGTTTGAGAAGGTGACAAATGCAGGTCATGTCTTTTGGATTTTGCAATGCTCTTGCAGCACTTCAGTATTTTACTGATGAGGGACTGTGAGGAATCTTTATTGTTTATTTAGTTTATCCTTTCATCTACTCTGATAACCATGGAAACTCAACTATAACAATTACAGCAACGATTACGTGAGCACTACCTTCTTGCTAAGATAGATAATTACTCATTCATACAACTACTGTGGGATTTTGGGGGGTACCATATTCGTGGACCGAGGAGTGCCTGCAGAAAGACCGCAGTTGACTGTATCACATCTGCAACATCCGTGGAACATCTTCAGCCTCCTTGATCCCTTGCATCAGGACCACTCCATAGGAATCCATTGCAATGCAGAATAAGTGCCTGAAACCACTGAAGGACGGCTTTTCCTGTAAAGGTAACCGTTTCAGAGGACCTTGCTGGTCCCTCCGACTAGCTCCCTGCCAGAGTTGGTCGCCCCAAGTGACTCTACCTGACTGCATTGACAATTGCCCAAGATGTTCTTTAAAAATATTTCTAGGTGTCAAATTCATTCAATTTGCCAAGTCCAGTTTGTACAGGAGTAAAATGCACTGAATTTAAAATTACTTGTAAATTTCATATCTCCGGGACCCGCCAGTGGATGTTTTTCATTTTGGTGCCTAAAATCTTACAAAAATACAGCCTATTTTTATAAATTAGTGTTGGATTTCTTGAGTGATGTGGCGATTTCTTCTTTGATTGTTTTAATGCTTTACACTTGTTCCTTTGTGTAAGCCTTGCTGCTCAGAGCCACAGCTACCCAGGGTTCAGTTGAAGGTTTGAAAAACTGAATCTTAGGGTCCTAAAGGGGTTAGTTAGTAAGTGTATTACACAGAGAGGTTGACCAATAATACACCCCATTTCCTCACACATACTGACTGAGTCACTGTGGCGGAAGCCTGATGAGATTCAGTAAGGTTAGGAGCAACTCCTAGTGACACAGCAGCCTAATTTAGGAAACTGTGGCTCACTCCCAACAGCACGTGACAGACAATAGCCAATAGGGGACACCTAGTAGTTTCAAAGAACAAAGCAGATGCACTCTAAAAGGCACGCATAGAATGCTGCAAAGGTTCCTGCACAGCAACAACCTAAGATTGCTAAGAGAGCATTATGAACGGCGACATGGTGCTGTTGGTTAAAATGATCATGGGTACACAGTAAGTTGGAAAATGACAATCAGACACAATAGGGCATCAGCAGCAGACAATGAGGCCCCTACTGGATGCTGGGGATGTAAATTGATATGCAGGATAAGCTAGATAATACTCTTAGGAAGGAGATGTACTCTAGCAACTCAAGCAGGTGACTTTGGATGAATCAGACCCATACTAAAGAAACCTTCTCTTGACCCTTCTGAGGTAAAAAACCACCGACCCATATCCTGCCTACCACTGGCGGCCACAATCCTAGAGAAATCTATTACCAAGAGCTAATTGGATATCTAGACGCCAATGACCTCCTTGATCCCACCCAACACGGCTTCAGACCACAGCACTCCACCGAGTCAGCCCTAATCATGGCCACGGAGGAAATATGCAGGCAGCTTGACGGGGGAGGAAGAGCTGTCCTAATCCTACTTGACTTATCAGCAGCGTTTGATACCGTGAACCATCTAGTATTACCGCAGCGGCTCAAGGCTATAGGAATCAAAGAGGCGGCTCTAAACATTCTCACCTTGTTCCTTACTGTAAGGGAAAAGAGGGTGTGCTGGGATAATGTTAAATCGGAGAAGTTCTCCCTCCCCTGTGGTGTTCCCCAAGGCTCTGCACTGTCACCAACATTATTTAACATCTATGTTACGTTGGTATCATATGCCGATGACACGCAAATTGTTATCTCCATCTCCTCGAGTTTGGAAACCGTGGTGGCAAGGTTTCACAGCTGTCTGAAGCACGTCATGGGTTGGATGCATCAGAACTATCTGAAATTAAACACTAACAAAATGGAGGTCATGGAGTTTGGGAATGGACCGCCACTCTGGAACCAATCCTGGTGGCCGGTGGAAGCAGGTCACTGTCCCAATCCTGCGGCAAAAGCTAGGAACTTAGGATCCTGTTTGATGCCCAATTAAACTTTGCAGAACAAATCAATTTTTTGACAGCTTCCTGCTTTTTTCTATTAAAAACCTTGTGCAAAATTTTGCCTTTAATTCCACTAGATTTCAGAAAATCTGTTGTAGTCGCCTTAATTATTTCTTGAATCGACTACTGTAACGACCTCTTCCTGGGCGTAGACAAATGCCAACTGTTAAAACTCCAATCACTGCAAAATACAGTAGCGAGAGTGCTACTTAATATTCCAAAATACCACCATATCTCTAGCACTATCAGGGAGCTTCACTGACTTCCGGTCAAGCAGCACATCGAGTTCAAGGCACTATGCCTGGTGCACAGAGCTCTGTATGGTGGAGAGTCATTCGACCTACAGAAACTTTTCCAGTGGCACTCCCCTTGGCGGAATCTTAGATCTTCCAACAAAGGTCTAGTTCAGGTCCCCAAAATCTATAAGGCTAGATGAGGAGGTAGATGCCTCTCCTATCGAGCGTCGAAGCTCTGGAATCAGCTGCCGGTCAGCATCAGGCTTCAACCTACCAGACTCCTGTTTAGGAAGATGCTTAAGACCTGGCTATTCCCTTCACAGGAATGATGTGGTATCTCCCTATTTTACTCGTTTCCAGCTACACCCAGTGCCAAGACGCCTCGGCATGCGTGCGCTCTACAAGATTCTTACTTACTTTTTCTTACTTACTTACGAACCTGGGGACCTAGGTTCAAATCCCGGGCTCAGCTCTAGACTCAACATGGAGTGTTTCTGAGCAAATCAATTAATCCGCTTGTGCTAAAAATGTGAAATGTAGTATGTATAAAATGTATTGGTGCAATCCCCACTTGATGTACATGATCTGGTAGCTCATCTCCCAACCTCTCTTGTAATGTACAGTGTTCCATTGCTTCAAAACTAGGCTTGCGCTATATATACACACCACTTCCTCACTGGGGCTAACATAGATACATTGATGATTGATATAGGACTACTATAAGGTTATGTCAAGCAAACAGACAACTCCCTAGCATAAAAAAAAGCCTTACACAACTGCTTACATACACAGGTACAAGAACAGATAGAGTGACGTTCCTGGAGTACAAAGTGGTGGATGTGGAGGGGCATTCTAGATGGAACAGCAGAGTGGTGAGCATTCCTAAATGCATTGAAAGTGGCGACATAATGGCCTACCTGGAGACCTGGCTGGTTACTGAGGGCTCCACTTCAGGGGCTAAGTGCCTGTTTACAGTTTTGTGAAGGGTTGCTCTGTCACAAATGTGATGTAAATCCCATCCACCTTATTACATGTCTCATAGGATATAATGCCCTTGTAATAAGGCGGATGGAATATCCGTCACGTTTGTGACGGAGTAAACCTCTGACAAATTCCATATCACGTGTTAAGTTTTACACACTCGACAGGGCTCACAGAGTGCCAGCTTGATGACTGCAACCATGCTTACCAACATAACCAGTGCTAATGTATTTGCTCCATTATTGTGACACAAAAGATCTTTTACATAAAGCGCACCTACAAATTTATTATGCTACTGCATTACTATTACTACCACTATCACATCAAAACTACCACTATAAACAATTATAACGCATAGAAAATCCAGGCCACTGTGATTGCAGAAGCAAAACAACAGAAGCTTCCCAATGAATGGAGGAGGGCATGCGTCAAGCAAGGACATCAAGGCATTTGCCAAGAAAGAACATCAAATTTTAAAATTGCTACACAGGCAGGTAAGTGTACGCTACTTTCCCACACAGAATAGCAATCCAAGGTGAAGCAAATGTTCAGGCTTTTCTCACATGCACATAACAGAAACAAGATGGACAACTGCAGTGCATGCTACCTCCAGAAATAGAACAGGCACTGCAAGGGCAACAACATTGGGCCGTATCCTCCCACACAAAACATTGGTTGAAAAGGCAGCAGAAAAGTAGCCTTACACGTGCAGAGCAAATAAAAGTATATGAAACACCAGTGCATGTTTATCTCACATGTAGTTACACCACATTATTTTCTCCAAAAAGTACCATTAAGTCAAATCTGTCAAAAATCATTAAGATCAGATGAACCCCTACGATGGTGACTATTGTTGAATGTGGTAGGATTCAACTTCTCAAAGAGCCAGATATGAAAACTGCAATGCATAAATATAAACTTTAAGTCAATAACTTAAATTATCAAGCTATTCAGGACACATCACTATACCAGATTCACGAAATCAAAGAGTTACAAAAAAAGAGTATTACTGGCAAACCGAACCATCAGTCTCTATGGCCATGAAAGAGGGCTATCTTACCTTTTAATCTTCTCTTGAAGATCACATTCATAGCTCGGCTGATGCAGAGAGTCTTTTTTTCTGTTCTACAAGTAATGTATACAGAGTTATTGGGGTTCTCCAAACTTGAGTATTGTCCATAATCTTCCTTTTCAGCCTGATCCTCATCAAGGACTGGTCTTTATTCTCGTATTTCTTTCCTGTGGTCTTCCTCTGGCTCTAGAGGAGTAGGGGTTCCCCAATGTACACCTCAGGGATGAAGTGGCTGTCCCTGGCTGAAGCAGGAACGCAAGTTAACAACTGGATAAAATATGGCAGGGGCTCCTCTTAGCTTACGACCAAGGCATGTTGTAAGTTTGTGTCTTCCAAGAGATTTCTGGAGGAAGCAAAGCACAAAATAAGCACTTAGCATGAGATACCCAAATCAAACTTACAATAGCTAGTGACCCGGTATTTGCAAAGCGCGACTAATCACCCGAAAGGGTCTCAAGGAGCTGGGGGCAGTCGGAGAGATTAAGTGAGCTATTGCCCGAGTCACATGATGCTGAGCTGATCTGCATCCGGCGCTGGGGATCGAACGGTGAGCCCCGCACTCCGGAGTCCGCCACCCTGGCCGCTGCGCCACACCTCTCTCCTAGTGGGAGCAAGTGCAACTTCACAGGGACAGTATGAGAAACCAATACGAATTCAGGTGCAGTACAACAGGGAGAAAACAAAATCAATGCAATGCAATATATTAAAAAAGCTAATGTGCAGAGAAGAAAAACAATACATCTAGTATCACTACCTTCCTCCTATTCATTACGGACACAGTTTCCAGTCATAGAATTTTGTTTGATATTATTTAATTTTATTAATATTATTTATCTTAATGTTATGCTGGCAATACCTGTGGTCTAACCCAAACGAACTATTAACTACCACAACTGAAACTGTCATTTCACAACTAATATATGCGCGTGACGCCTCAGTTAGCACTGGATGCGATCTATATACACCTCCACATGGACACCGCTGTCTCTGAGCAACACCACATTAAGATAAATAATATTGTCCTCATACCAGTCGCCATGACATCCGTCACGTGACCAGTAAACAGTCCATGACGCAAGGATGCCGCTGGTCTGTACCGCCTAGCGCGGAGTATTGAATTGTTGCCATTATCAGACATACGCTCCCCATAAGCACTTAGCGAGGACATCAAGAGTGGTGTAACCCATTAATGAGGTGGACACAGCACCTCTACAACCCGCTATCGGACGAGAACACAGGTTAATACCAATACGGACATAATGCCCCAACACACTACAAGATGGCCGCCATGGCTCCAGCCTCCGCTAGTGCAACCGCAACATGACCGGTATGCATGTCATGACGCGATTGGGGAGCCGCCCACCTGACTCACGGGCCGCGGGATTTGGAAAGTACTTGAGCGCCACCTCCATGGCAGCTCCTGTGCTTTCCGGTTGCCGGCGAGACGGGGTAGGTGTATCAGCATACATCCCAATGAGGAAAGGTGAGTGATGGGGCACTTTGGGGATCCGTTTGACTACACGTGTGGCCCGCGGGGCTGATTGGGTCTCAGTTGGGTTGTGTCCTGGAACCTTGATCTGAGCCAGGTCACTTGACACTGAGAGCAGGCTATGTGGGACACTAGCCGTGGGTTCATGGGACGCGTGTGCACGATGTGGGGTCGGGTAAACTACACCTCTTGTCCTGAGGGGGTTTCCACGAGGCCACAGTCACTGCATTGCGCGCCCGGTGCCCAGTGTCGCCCTACTACTATCGTGACGGGGGCAGGGTGCATATCACGGGTCCTGCTACTTCCCTAACAATGACACCATGACTATCTGTGATCATACAAGTGTGCAGCGGATTCTCTGCTAGAGCTTACGGTTGTGCACCCTTACCTCCTTTTTCTGTAGGACACCGCGATACTGGTGTCTAGAGCCGAACACCGAATGGAGTGACACTCTCCCTACAGTTAGGTGAGTTACCAACAAGGACTCTACGTCCCACGATGGGGACGCAAGAGCAATTACGTTCTACTCCTGCTTAGCCGATTTTTTAACTCAGTCTTCCATTTTATCCTTTTTATTAATTCAACACTGGGAGTGAGATATTCCGCTCCTCTTCAGTAATAGGGCGGATAACTATAGAGAATATGTCGGATTATAGTGACCTTTCCACTAAGATATCATTGCAGAATCACTTTATACTGTGACACCACATTTTCTCCTATCATTTCTCTTATAGGTCACCATTTGAATTGGCGGGATACTGTGCTCGCGTTCATGATGCTTGGTAGGTAGGAACTGTTTTACCAACCACCACGTGTAGATAGTGCACACACTAGGTCCTGATGAAATGCCACGGATCACACCAGACCACTGTGCATGAAACATGTCGACCATGAGAGTTGAGCCTAGCTCCACTGGACCATAATGTCAGAGAGCGGCCACTCCAATAGTTTTTAAGAAGGTGGTTAGCCAGCCTGAATAAAAGTTTATTTGGACTATCCAACCTTTTTTAATATCACTCACTTTCACCACATCTACACCATCTAGACCCCTCACACCCACAGCACCAAACGGCAAGGAACAAAAGATCTCCGCCAAAGAGCCCCTTTAAGGGTGCCCTTCAGGTATTGCAGCGCCGACCCGACGAGGAGCAAGTCCAAATGATGAAGCATGACACCTAGCTTGCTGGGTGTGGGAGGACTCTAGTTCCGACAAGGAGGATCCCCTTCCTCCTACCTCTTTATCACCTTGACCGCCTTGAGGAACTGCATACCCTTTGTGAGTAGAACTAATTCAGACAACCTTTATGGTGATTTTACTGGTCTTAAACAACCATAAAAAGCTCTCTAAGTCGTAGCTGTGGAGAGCAGCCTTGAGGCTTAGTCCAGAAGGAGTGTTAAGCATCTTGTTTTACCAGAACTAATGATATAGTGTAGGCTAAACGAAAAAGAACCACAGTGTAGTTATAAGAATAGTTATATTTATTATACACACTCACTAACACATTGGTATATCTCCTACCCGGAGATAAACACAATACACACAATATTTCAATTGTAGACAGGTAAGTAAGCACAAAAACACAGTGGTCTCCAGGGTGAGCCAACCCATATACTAAAGAAGTGGAATGCGAACTGCGACCAAAGTTGGGACTTAAACCAGAAGACTCAGAAGAGCTGGGGACCCAAGGAACCACCCAAGGTAAGTACCCAGGAACCCCACGGAGGCTGTGCGCCGAGTGGAAAAACAGCCGCGTACTCAATGCAAGTCAATGGGGAAGTAGCGTTTGCAGTTTTCAAGAAGAAGGACCCTTCCCAGTGGACCCTGAAGAAACCCCGTGGAAGACTACCTTCCTCCGATTCATTACGGACACAGTTTCCAGTCATAGAATTTTGTTTGATATTATTTAATTTTATTAATATTATTTATCTTAATGTTATGCTGGCAATACCTGTGGTTTAACCCAAACGAACTACTAACTATTAACTACCACAACTGAAACTGTCATTTCACAACTAATATATGCGCGTGACGCCTCAGTTAGCACTGGATGCGATCTATATACACCTCCACATGGACACCGCTGTCTCTGAGCAACACCACATTAAGATAAATAATATTGTCCTCATACCAGTCGCCATGACATCCGTCACGTGACCAGTAAACAGTCCATGACGCAAGGATGCCGCTGGTCTGTACCGCCTAGCGCGGAGTATTGAATTGTTGCCATTATCAGACATACGCTCCCCATAAGCACTTAGCGAGGACATCAAGAGTGGTGTAACCCATTAATGAGGTGGACACAGCACCTCTACAACCCGCTATCGGACGAGAACACAGGTTAATACCAATACGGACATAATGCCCCAACACACTACAAGATGGCCGCCATGGCTCCAGCCTCCGCTAGTGCAACCGCAACATGACCGGTATGCATGTCATGACGCGATTGGGGAGCCGCCCACCTGACTCACGGGCCGCGGGATTTGGAAAGTACTTGAGCGCCACCTCCATGGCAGCTCCTGTGCTTTCCGGTTGCCGGCGAGACGGGGTAGGTGTATCAGCATACATCCCAACGAGGAAAGGTGAGTGATGGGGCACTTTGGGGATCCGTTTGACTACACGTGTGGCCCGCGGGGCTGATTGGGTCTCAGTTGGGTTGTGTCCTGGAGAGTCACCCCACCCGTGGATATCCCAGGAACCAGGATACCTACACCAGGGAAGCCGGGTGCATAGGTGCGAATGACGTCGGAAACCACCGTAGACCACAATCGAGGACCTCAGAAAAGATGCCGCTGGGGGTCGTGGCCAACTGCCGGAGGGAATGGCCGCACAATAGCGCGTCTCCGGCCCCGACCGACTTCTCTTCGCAAATATCCTGAACCATATCCAGCTGCACGAGACGTCTATCACACACTGACCGAGCGGAGAGCCTGAGCACCCGATTTCGGGATACCGATAACGACCTGCACGGAGATCCGGACACCCGCGAGGTCGCGGCCTGTCAGCAACCAGCAGCCGCGGAGTCGCGTAACCTCGCGCCCCGACCAGTAGGCGTGGTGAACAGCTGCGTGGCGCAGGCGTGCCCGCATCCACACCACTCACTATAGACCCTCCTCCAACGGCCACCCAAAAGCAAAGGGCAAGAACACCAGATCGAGAAGCGGAGGTGCACA
The DNA here is from genome assembly GCA_963921515.1 of Calotriton arnoldi. Taxonomy (NCBI): domain Eukaryota; kingdom Metazoa; phylum Chordata; class Amphibia; order Caudata; family Salamandridae; genus Calotriton; species Calotriton arnoldi. Next base: position 312,988 of record CAWUFW010016169.1, on the reverse strand, counting down.
CACCGAAGCAGCGAGCGCCTCAAGACCCAAGTAAGCAAAAATCCTCCCGGCGTAAATACAGGGCCAGCAACAGGCCGAAGCTGTGACACATTTTGGCACAGACGATAGAAACGCCCTGAAAGGCTCAGGGCCCCCGGCCTACATCGAAGTCAAGTAGATAATAGATATACTGGCCCCCAGGACATGGTGTGATGTGATCTGAGATCGGGGGATGAGGTAATTGACCTACGTTTGCAAGGGGGCCCACCAGGGACAAAACCAAGGCAGCACAGACCACTGAGAGGAAGTGGATGGCACTACGCGTGGTACCAGGCGTATAGAGCCACCAAAACTAACCAACTAAAGACCTACTTCAGCAAACACGTGCCGCGAACCCACTGCCACAGCACGCCATCTCCAGGGGGCGCTTTTGGGGCACCACGACTCTCCAGAGGGGGGAAGCCGACAGGCTACGTGGGATCTGCCTTGGTAGGCGGCAGTGAGTACCCCAACGCAACGAGCAAGTAGCTCCAGGCGCTGAAGTGACGATGAACAAGGGGGGACATGGTTCACACCAACCGAAGATCGATAAATTTGCCTGGCAGAAATCACAGGAGGGGGGTCCCTTGGGCCCCGGCGCAGAGCAAGAGATCCCGCAGAAACCAGTGGAACAAGAATCCCCCAAGCTCCGCGATGTAATAGCGGGGATAACTGGTGTGCGCACTTCGCTGGCGGGACGCATAGACTCCGTCTTCACGGACATATCACTACTTAGGGCAGACATTAGGAAAATGGACTCCAGGGTCAAAGAGGTGGAAGATGTCACCCGAGAACTGGTCGTAGACACGACGACACTAAAGAAGCAAGTCTCGTACTTGCTAATCCACACCGAATCTCTGACAGCGCAACTGGATGATTATGAGGGAAGGTCGAGACGCAATAATGTCCGCATTTTGGGCGTGCCAGAGAGAGCTGAGGGATCAGCAATGGACCTATTTGTGGAAGACCTGGTGACGAAAAACCTTCAACCCAGAAACCTCTCTAACTATTTTTCAATTGTAGAGCCCACCGCATACCAGGGGGGTAGGCCCAAGCCAGGGGCACCTGCCCCCCCACTATCCCCCCGAACCATCTTGGCTCGGGTGTTCAATTTTCGAGACCGGGACAATATCCTTCAAACGGCTAGGAGTGCTCCACCCCTCAAATACGAAAATAGTACAATAGCATTCTTTCCGGACTTCTCCGCAAAGGTACAGAGACAACGACGTTCCTTGCTGGAGGTCAAAAAATACTTCGTGAGAGGGAAATTAAATATGCCATGCTATTTCCAGCGAAACTGTGAGTCGAGGCGGAAGGCAAAAGCTGGTTTTTCACGGAACCAGGCGAGGTACTAGACTGGCTGGATGGATGGCGAAGAGTTGGTGATCGAGGCAATCCAGACTGGCAGGAACAACGAGCAGGGAAAATGCAGAAATGCCAGGACCCCACCCAGGGAGAAAGAGACCAACAATCAACGGGTGGTTTGTGAACTGATCATAAAAGGTTTTAAACTCAGTGCCTGGGGGAAGAGGACACTCCGGGGAAAAAGGGAGACTTGGACACTTTCACTTGAGACTCAACAGATTGGTTCGGGAAGCGATTCCTCAGGATACAGGGGCCCAGCAGGCTGGGACGAGCTGCAAGGGACAAACTGCATGAAGAATAGTGAACATAACGGCCAGTGGCAGTAGACAAGAGGAGCGGATAAGTATAACACTAACTGTATACAAATGCCTCCTGTAGCACACTGTCTGATCACAATGGAGAGAGAAGGGAAGAGGAGGTTGGGCCCACGTCTCCTCCAATATAGGGTTGGATGGGCGACGGGTGCTCTCTGCACTGTTGGGGAGGCAGGCCAAGGGACACAGTCATGCAGGGAGGCAGGGAGGGGAGGTTGTAAAACTGTTTGTAGTTTTGTTTTCACACAGCAACGAAACAAACCATACGGGTTACTTTCAAGGTCGGACAAGCAGCCCCATACTTTAAGAGCGACCAAGGTTGGAGACGGGGGGGTAGGGGGGAGGGAGGTCCATACTCAAGGCTTAATTCAGTCTAAACACTTGAGAAAGAGAACAGTTCAGCGAATCTGAGATCAGACAACAGGGCACACAGTGCAATCCCTTCACCATGTTCGCCCGGGACAAAGTGGCCTATCTGTATATTCCTCACCATCTCGTCACCAGGTAACACACATACAACACCATGACTAGTAATTGGGGTAGGGACCTGAAGTTCCTTACACTGAACGTTAACAGGTTAGGAGACAAACTTAAGCGAGGAATAGTCCTCCAGTACTTAAAGCGTCAAGCGCCAGACATAGTTCTATTGCAGGAGACGCACCTAATTGGCAACACATGCAAAGCCCTTAATAGACGGGGTTTCCAACTCATAGAACATGCAGGATTTACCCCTAGTTCCCAAGGGACGGGCATTCTTCTCAGTAAAAACTGTCCTTATATGGTCAGTAAAACATGGACGGATGGGCAGGGTAGGTTCGCAGCTGCCACTGGCACATGGGAAGGGAAACCACTGAACATACTGTCAGTATATGTTCCCCCAGCACTGCAACAAACCACACTAAACGACCTGAGCAAATTAATCTTAGACCTCCCCGTGGGGACCCTAGTAGTAGGAGGGGACTTTAATCTAACACTGGATGGGATGATCGATCGACGACCTCCACGTAGAGACCCTAGCACGGGGTCTAGACTTGCAGATTTCCTCTCGGCTCTTGGCCTGATCGACATCTGGAGGCAGCTCAACCCCACTACCAACCAATTTACCTTTCATTCAGGGGCCCATGATAGCTAGTCTCGCATTGATTACCTGCTCACCCACACTGAAGATGTCCCCGATTTCTCTGAAGCCCGATGCCTGGCGAGAGGTATCTCAGACCACTCCCCGGTGCTGGCTCGAAGGGAAATAGGTATCCAATCAAGACGCACAACCCTTACAATCAACCCATGGGCACTAAAAATACCACATATCAAAGCACAATTGCTAAAAGATACAGATCTATATTTTAACAAAAATATTGGCTCAGTGACCTCACCTCAAACTATATGGGGAGCATTTGGGGCCGTAATAAAAGGTAGAGCGCTGGCTCTAATGGTGGGACACAAAAAAAGAGTTAACGAGGCGCATAGAACAATTAGAGAACGAAATTTTAACGGGCGAAAAGAGCCTAGCTCAGGCGACTGATGACTTAACTAAACAAATGCTAGACGCTAAAAAGTTAGACTATAGGCAGCTTCTCACAGAGGCAGCCAAGTCCAGGCAAAAGACCATATACCACAAAACATACGAGCATGGGGAGAGAACGGGCAAATTATTAGCGTCGCTTGAAAGAAGAGAGCAGGCGCAAAGATGGGTCCACCAACTGAGGGGGGCCGAGGGAGAGGAAATAGCTGATCCACAGGATTTAGCAGAGACATTTGCTAATTATTTTGAAACAATCTATACGTCGGTTCTGGCAACCACGGCACTTGACGCCCGAAATCTTCTAGCCACTATCCAGGTTAACGGCCTCTCCTCTGCAGAACAGGATTCCCTTGAAGGGGACCCCACAGCAGAAGAGATACAAATAGCAATCCGAGATATTCGTTCGGGGAAGGCCATGGGCCCTAACAGGCTCCCAGTTGAGTTTTTTTAAACTAGCAACCACAAAGCTAACGCCCTACCTTTGCCAAATGTACTTAGATAGCTAAAAAAAGGGACTCTTGCCGGCAGAGATACGACTAGCGACCATTGTGGCAATACATAAACAGGGCAAGCCCACAGATGACTGTAAATCATATCGACCCGTAAATTCTCGTTAAAGTGCTAGACAATAGACTCATCCCCCTTATCAAGAATCTGGTACACCCTGATCAATCAGGCTTTATGTCGGGCCGAAATACTGCTTTAAACTTGCGCCGCTTACATGGTGTTTTGGGTAGGGTGGACACGATTCGAGAAGATGATGCCATGTTGTCACTAGATGCCAAGATGGCATTTGATACTATTGAATGGTCCTTCCTATTTGCAGTATTGGAAAGTAAGGGTTTCAGACCCAATTACATAAAGTGGATTAAGCTCCTATATACTGAGCCAAAAGCACAAATAGTGGTAAATTGCCACACATCACGACAGATCCAACTGGGGAGGGGAACTAGACAAGGGTGCCCCCTGTCACCATTAATTTTTGCGCTGGTATTAGAGCTCCTAGCTCTGGGTAAGGGGTGACCCCATGGTACGGGACTCAAATGGACAGAATTCCATGAGGACAAAATCTCCCTTTACGCAGAAGACATATTGCTATATATGGCATCACCGGCGGCATCAATTCATTGCATCCTGCACATCTTCCGAATCTTTGGTAATCATTCAGGCTACACAATAAACTGGTCTAAATCACTACTATTCCTACTGCATGGTATGAGACCTAAACTGGAACAGGAATTCGACATCCCCATGGCAACAGATGGGGTCCGCTATCTGGGAATCTATGTCACCACTGACTCAACACGATTCCATGAAACGAATCTGCAGGGACCTCTAACCCGTTTACACACTGATGTCAAGCACTGGCGAGCCCTTCCACTGACCCTCCTGGGACGAGCGGCTCTTTATAAAATGCTAGCACTACCTCGCTTTTTGTATGCACAGCAAAATACCCTCTTCAAGGTCTGAGATTCCTATTTCGTAAGCATTAATAGTGCAGTGCGAACTTTGTTGTGGTATGGGAGGGCACCACGTATTGCGATGCAGAAATTAACAGCGGGATGGTACGACGGCGGGACCGCTCTACCCGACCTCAAGCTCTACTACTGGGCATCCCAGCTGACTGTAATCAATCGATGGGTTCATGGTCCACAAACTGACCCGAGCCTTCGCACAGATAGGTGGCTAATAGGGCAGGGAGGATACCGAAGAGCCCTCTACACAAACCCTAAACGACTATACCTTACCAGTCCTACAGCCCGCCCATAGAAGTTTGGCACTCGGTCACAAAAAAACTTGGATGGCATTAGAAAAGTACACAAGTAACCCTACTATGGGAGCCCGAATGGCTTGGCCGTTTAAGCGTTTGCCCCGGATTCGATAAATGGGATCTAATAGGTATCTCATCAGTGGGGGACATGTGGAATAAAAAAGGGTTGATAGCATTCGCAGACCTACAGAAAGAGTATCAATTACTGCAGTCCGAAACCTTTAGGTACCTTCAGATTAGTCATGCCCTAAAAGCAGCGATACCTGAGGGAGGCCCTCTACCCGAAGCATCCCCCCCTCGAAGATAGATTACTACTAGACCCTATGCCTAAGAAAGCCATCTCCCCAACATATAAAAAACTGATTAACAACTGACCGGACCTGTTGGCACATTTAAGGCAGCAATGGGAAGTAGACGTGGATGATTTAGAGGACGATGACTGGCGAGACGCGCTGGCCTCCCCCAGGGAAATTGCCATCCCCATGAGACTAAGACTGGTCCAGCTGAAAACACTGCACAGAGTCTACCCAACAGCGAGAGTCCTGGCTAAGATGTGGAGGAGAAGAGACACATATTGCCTCCGACAGTGCTCCCAAGAGGGAACCTTCTTCCAAACGATGTGAGAATGTCCGATCGTCCAAACATACTGGGCTGCGGTCACGTCAAAAATGGAAAGTGTGTGGGGGGGGACTTAATGCTACCCCCAAACTTTGTCTATTAAACGTATGGGAAGCTACCGATCTGACGCAAACCAAACAATCATGGGTTTCACTGGGATGGGCCCTCGCTAAACGGAACATAGCACAAAAATGGGGAGTAGGGGAACCACCACTAATAAGAGGATGGGAGGCTGACATGGATAGGGCCATAATAGCGGAGAAGGACGTCTTCAAAAATAGAGAATGCCCTAATAAATGGGATCGTAAATGGGCAGCATGGAACACGCATAGGGGCGAAATATGCCCGTCTCCTACAATTGAGCTACGTCGGAAGGAGGAGAGGTCAGAAGAGACTCCGAACGCAGAGGGGTAGACATAGAACGTTGAATATGTATTGGACTGGAACACTGAATGTGTTGTACACCTGTGTTGTAACCAACCATTGTCAAATGACTAACAGCTTTTAAGATGTGGCAGTGGTATTAACGGAGAACAAATTCCAACCTTTACAGGGAGGAATCCAACTACTACTATTGATCACATATTGATATCTGCGGCACCTAATGCCGCATGTGGCATACCACTCATTAGCACGGCGACCATAAGTGACCATAAACTGATCATTATTACTAGATTTTTGGGGCAAGTGGCATGACTCATTTAATACAGTTAATAATATAATTGCTACTAGGCCTAATGGAGTAAGAATCAAGTGGGAAGGAACTGATCCTACCATTATGCAAAAGAAAATTGTTCAAGAGAATTATAAGAGAATTGAATATTATCTTCAGGAGAGCATTTTACCAAACTCATTAGTAAACGAATTTAATAAAAATTTCTAGCTCTATAAAATTGCTTTTGACCCGCCATTCTACTAGAGCAGGGGCCACTAACAAAGGATGGTTCGACCCTGCCTATACCAGAGCACATCGAGCTCTTAAACATGCCCTGAATATTTCCCCACGGGACAGTCTGATTATTAAAACACTGCGTCCTCAATATAAACAGGCTCTGGCTGCAAGGAAAAAAACACTACAAGATAAAGCATGGTTTAACCTTGCCTTTGCGGCAGAGATAGAACACCAAGCAGTTTTGGAACACAGTGAATGCGCCCTTTTTAAACAACAAAGACATACCAGTGTTCAGCTGTAATGTCCCCTGTGATAGCTGGGTAGCCCATTTCTCTAACATCTTTAAACAGAACAATGAGGACCTGACTGGGCTGGAAGCTGATTTGGGGGTAGCTAAGCTCGAAATCTCTTTGGAAGAAATTATGCTAGCTATACAGGCTAGCGCCGGGGATAGGGCCCCGGGACCAGATGGAGTTCCAGTGGATGTATACAAATCTGCCCCAGATCTCTGGGGACCCATTTTAGTTAGGGTTTTTAATACCGCAACTACTGATTGTATCCCATCCTCCTGGGAGACCTCCATTATTATCCCAATATACAAAAAAAGGGATAGAGCTGAAACAAAAAACTACCGCCCAATCTCACTCTTAGACTACTCAATGAAGCTAATGAGTAGAGTCATGCTATCAAGGTTAGAAAACTGGGCAAAGAAACAATCGAGCCTGACCCCGGCACAATATGGTTTTCAGAAATGAATGGGGACTGTAGAACAGTGTATCAATCTTGAGCTCTTAATAGGGAAATATACTAGGGCTAAACCAGGAGCTCTTTATCTATGCTTTGCAGATCTGAGCAGCGCCTTCGACCTGGTAAATCATAATCTACTATGGGCAACTTTGATCTCATTAGATGCACCTAGACCCATTGTGGGGTTTTTATCACGACTCTATGAGAAAGTTAGTTTTAACCCACAGGGGGGAAATGTACACCGAAATTTAAAGTGGGGCGTGGTATCCGACAGGACTGCGTCTTGGCACACCTGTTGTTCTCACTATTTATCAATGGTGTGGACAGTCATTTACAGTAAGTACAGGCCGATACCCCTATGGCTGCTGGGCAACCAATACCAGTGCTGCTCTATGCAGATGATGCAGTACTTTTAGCTAGAACTCCGTTGGCCCTGCAGAAATTGATGAACGCCTTTGGGGAATATATGGCTTCTAAAAAAATGATCATAAATAAAACCAAAACGTCTACTATCATATGTAGCCATAGACAAAAATCCTGTAGAACCCTCCCCCTTTAATATTGATAATACCTGAATTGTTTCAGTTAATTCCTTTTGTTATTTGAGCATCTCATTTGCAGAAAATGGTTCTTGGCAACAACATATGTTAAATACCAGAGCCAAAATGAGTAGGGTCTCCCAGGGGATTTTTAAATTTGCTTCTAAACTGGGTAGTAGACCCATCCGAGAAATGGTTGCCATCTATAATGCCAAAGGTGTGACAACTGCAACGTATGGGGCAGGCCTCTGGGGATATGTAAATAGCCACCTATTACAAACGGAGGAAAATACATTTTTAAAACGACTGTTGTTTGCCACCCTGTGCACCTAATATGATAATACACAACGAGGTAGGTCGGCGGTTCCTTGAAGACCAATTATTGATGAAACCCCTCTTATTATGGACCTCGATATGGACAAAAGAAGAGACTAGTTTCACTAGAAACATCATTCTCGACTGCTTAACCATGGATAAGGCTTTAAATATACCTTGGTTATCATATATTGACTCCTGCCTGGGCAAATTATTTAATATGTCAATTTGGTCCAACCCTATCCGGTTTACATCATTATCTAAGAACAGGATTAAAAGTATATTTATTTTAAACAGGCAAGATAAACATGAGTCAGATAATGAGTTTAAATCAGTCGTATTTTATAAGTCACTGGATAAGGAGGAGGGAGATAACAATTACTTGGTCTCTGTAACCATCTCGCAGCACAGACTTGTTTTAACAAGGCTGAGATGTGGAATAGCGCATCACCTTGTTGCTTTTCCCTCCATGAGATCTTGTCCCCCCCAATACATATCCCTGTCCCTGCGATGGACTGAGTAAACAGAGCACTCTGCACTTTTTATTATTTTGTAAGTTGTACCGGAATCCCAGGACATTGTATCTAAAATCTTTGTTATTAACCCGGAATATTAGATCTTATAAAGTGGCGATGAAGCATTTGGTGTCATTAGGCGATCCCTTCCTGTGCTACAATATAGCACTTTTATATATTAAACACAATGAAAATAAGGAAAGCCTATTATTGCCGATCATGAACCTGTTATTGCTTTTAACTATACTATACCAGATGATGACTGACCATTTTTATTGTGTTCTTAGCAGTACTAAGATTATATGAATTTTATGATGTGATCGCCTTTTATTGTATATATTTTATATTGGTATGTTGGTTTTTATGGATGTGCTTTTATGGTTGTTTTGTCTTCAACCAAATAAATATCATGAACTGAACTGACTAACTGTACTGCTGTGTGTTTTGTTGTTTTGTTAAATAAAAAGAGTTTTAAAAAAAAATTTTTTTAAAGATGCCGCTGGCAAAGAAGGTTAAAGAGTCCAGTGGAATCCAAGGATGGATTCTTCAAGAGAAGTACCTGCAAGCAGAAGAGACAGAGTCTATGCCACTCAGGAGGGACCAGGAGACACTGAAGACCAATGACCACCGATGACGGAAGATGCAGAAGAGTTGATAGTGACCTTGTCGCTGCAGATGTGAGGACCAGGAGATGCTGTGGAACACCAGGAGCCATTCACGAGCTGTCCCATGTCGGAAGTCGAGAACCGAGGGGGGTCAGTGTCTGGCGGGAGCACCAACAAGCCTTGGCAGCAGCAACAAACGTGGTAAATGGAAAAGGTGCAACATTAGGACCAGCAAGGTCCAAGGGACTCACCAAGTGCAGGGGAGTTAGAGCAGGCCCCAAACAAGCAGGGGAGCCCACTAAAGCCAAGGAAGACCCTCAAGAGGACCCACAGGCTGGAGGCACAAGAGTTGCAAGAGGACCTCGAGCAGCTCACCAAAGATGCAGGCCCATGGTGCAGAGGATGCGGTGAGGACAAAGACCTTGGTAGGAAGAGATGCTCGAGGCTGGAGTTTCTTGCAGCCCGAAGATCTCTGCAGAACAGAGTCAACAAGCCTTGGCAACGGCTAGTCAATGCGGTACACAAGGGTACTGTTCCAGTGGTTCCGATGAGGGATACTGGCCTCAAACTTGCTGAGAAGACAGTGCAGGCCTCGAGGAAGTTGCAGAAGCACCACCTGTGTTGCTCAGCCTTTCAAAGCTCGTGGGACATCAGGAGCAGCAGACCGGTCAGCTTAGTTGGGGTGCCTGCAGATGCAGGGGAGTGACTCCTTCACTCCAAGGGAGATTCCTTCAGGTGTATTTGATGCCCACAGGCCTGGAGAAGAACCTGGACTGGCAGGACAACGAGACCAGGAGCAGCAGGAGTCTTCCTTGGTGCAGTCCCAGTTCCTAGGCGATGTCCAACGAAGTACAAAGTGCTCAGACGGTAGAAGTTGAAGTGGTTTCGGATCTGAATCTTGTCCCACGACGAATCTGAAGAGCCACCCACAGGTAAGCCCTTAAGTACCCTAGGGAAAGGGTTTGGACGATTCAAGGTTCCCTCCCAGAGAAGCAGCTGGACAGAGGGGAGTATACTCCCATGTCCTTTGTCCATTTTCATGCCAGAGGGCGAGCCAAGGGCTGCCTGAACTGGTTCCAACTAGAGTATGCAAGGAGGGCACCAAATGTGCCCCTCAAAGCAGTCTGGTGGTGCTGGCAAGTGCCCCCCCCACCCCCCGGGCTAATACAGAAGTCCTGTCTAGGGAGGTGGTTACATCTCCCTGCGACAGAAAACCTATTGTTCTGCCCTCCCCTGCTAGAGCTTGGCTCAGCAGCAGGAGGGCAGAATTGTGTCTGTGATCGGCAGCAGCACTAGCTTGCTGTTAAACCCTGAAAGGTTGGTACCGGGAATACAGGGGGGGCACCCTAGGGGAGCCCCCCCAGTACATTGTATCCTACATCCAACACTGGAATCTGTTGGGGTAGGATTCCAACATGTTTGATACAAAACATGACCGGTTTCGGCGCAGCCAATATATAATTAGACATCTTGTAATTGCCTTGATGTCCACTATATGTATTAAATGGCTGACAGCACTTAAAAAGCCAGGAGAATCGACTCCAGGGTTTGTAGGGGGTGTCCTGCTTGTGCAGGGCACCCTCACACTTATAACCTAGCACCCTGCCTTCAGGATTGGAAGGCCTACCATAGGGGTGACTTATAATTTTTAAGTGCAGTGAGTCGTAAGTGTTGCTAACACCAACTTACACAGGCTGCAATGGCAGGTCTGTAGTCACAGTTTGAGTGGTCTCTCATGGGTGGCACAATACATGCTGCAGTCCATGGGAGACCCCTGGTGTACCTAATCTCTGGGTACCTTAGTACCATATACTAGAGACTTAGAACGGTACACCAGTAGCCAATTGGGAAGGTACCAAAGTACTTACCATAGTCAAATTTAGGGAGAGAGCACAGTGACTGGGGTCCTGATTAGCAGGATCTCAGTCAGACTAGTCAGAAAACAGCATAACACCAGCAAAAAGTGGGGGTAACCATGAAAGCAGATCCTACTTTTCTACAGATACTCACTAACAAATTGTTTCCCAGCAAAATTCAGCAAATACAACAAACTTACACTAGATTCTTAAACAAGCGTTTCTTAAACTTGCTAGATGTTCTTGTATTGTTGACAGAACCTCAGGATTGCAAGCTCTATATGTTACAAAAATAGACCTCAACAGAATCATTGTAAGGAAACAGGTTTTTTGCAGGTTTACCCCGAGTTGGACCAACTTCCCCTGTGACGGTCCTAATGTCCAGCTTGCCCGCAGTCTGCTACACTCTGCTGTCTTCGATTTTGTGTCTCCTCTGCTCGTCTTCTGCTCCTTTTTCTGCCTCTTCCCTCCTGCCTTCTAGTTTGCCTCTTTCTGCCCGTTAGTTTGCCTCTTTCTGCTGGTTTCGGACCATTACTCTGCCTCTTTTTGCTCTTTTCAGACCTGTATTTAGCCTCTTTCTGATCGTTTCGGACCTTTATTTTGCCTCTTTCTACTGGATTCTGACCTTTATTCTGCCTCTTTCAGCTCATTTCTGACCTCTATTCTGCCTCTTTCTGCTCTTTTCGGACCTGTATTTAGCCCCTTTCTGCTCGTTCCAGACCTTTACTCTGCCTTTCTGCTTGTTTCCAACTTTTATTCTGCCTCTTTCTGCTTGTTTCTGACCTTTACACTGCTTCTTTCTGCTTGTTTCTGACCTTTACACTGCCTCTTTCTAATCTTTATTTAGCCTCTTTCTGACCTTTATTTTGCCTTTGCCTGCTCATTTCTGACCTTTATTCTGCTTTTCTGCTTGTTTCCCACTTTCAAACTGCCTCTTTCTGCTTGTTTCTGACCTTTATTTTGCCTCTTTCTGCTCATATGACCTTTATTCTAACATTGCATCCACATCGCCCAGATACCCCTAGGGGGTGACAGTGCTGCACTATACAAATGCTGACTGATCGATTGACTTTTTGCTCTAATTTTGAATGCCAGGTACTGGTTAAATTACTCTGAAATGCTCTAAGCCCAGCTAAACAGGACTCAGTGCATGTGTTCTGACCCTTAAAATGGTGCGTGTTTAATTGGCATAGCCCAACTTACTTGTAAGTCTCTAGTATATGGTACCATGGGGTACACAGGGCCTGTAAGTTAGTGTCCCCCAGTGAATGCAGCACTTGTTGTGACACCCTAAGTGGGACAAGGTAAAACAAGGCTCCCAGTCTGTCACTGGAAGGGCACAAAGTGCATAAGTGAAAACACCACATCAAGTAAATACCCATCCTTTACCCACCCACCATAGCTAAAATGGGGAGAATACAATCAGTAAAGAGGCCGGGATCCATTTTCAGGTGAGGAGGGACATACAATCCCCCACGGTATTCATTCCACTTGCCCCATACTTTATCACATTTTTTGGGCATCCCCTATTCTTGTAAACTACTTTTTCAGAAATCATACTCATGTCCATATATTTTTTCCAATCTCTTATGCGTGCTTCCACTTCAGCTCCCAAACACCGGGCAATATTGCGCTTAGCTATCTCAAGGCCCAGGGTCCTCCAGAGCTGTTCCATTCGGTTGAGGTCTGAATTCTCCCAGACATTGAGCATGCACCATTTAGCAGTCAGGGGCCGATTCCGATCTCGGTCGGAGGCGCACCCAATACCATTCGGTCGGGAAAAAAGCCATGCGAAAGCCTGTTTCCCGACCGAACCGTACTGCGGGTCCGGCCGAGCGAGTACGATGCGAGTCGCCGACCGACTCGTCCGGGCGACCCGACCGCTCCGACCGACTCGTACCCGGATCGTACCGCTCCGACCGACTCGCTCGGACCCGATTCGCACCGCGCAATGGAGACGTTTTCCGGCCGGGTAAGTACGATGCGCACCTCGACCGCTCCGACCGACTCGCGCCGTCCGACTCGAACTCGCTGTCGGAGCCGTACTTTGGGGGTCCGTGTCGGACCCCTGTACTGCGTACCCGTGCGAGGCACACACAGGGGGACCCATGGGTCCCCCTACCTGTGCGTGTACGCCGCTGAGCGCTCGCGGCGTACTCGCTGTAGGGGCGCCCTTGTCCGCCTCGCACCCATTGAGGCAATGGGAGCCCGCGTACGCGTTGTACGACCGGCTCCCATTGAGTTCAATGGGAGTCCGACCGACTCGTGTCCGATAACATACGGACGCATCGGACTCGTTCGGTCGGACTGCACGGGTCCGATTCGGTCGGAAATCTCTCCGGGTCCGGCTCGGTCGGAGAAATTTCCGGCCCGAATCGGAATCGACCCCTAAGAGGCACAGCCGTGCCACACAAAGGGGCCGATTCCGATCTCGGCCGGTAGGGCTCCGAATCGGATTCGGCTTTACCGGATCCGATTCGGAGCCCTGTTTCCCGACCGAACCGTACGCGGGTCCAGCCGAGCGAGTACGATGCGAAATCGCCGACCGACTCGTCCGGGCGTCCCGACCGCTCCGACCGACTCGCTCGGACTCGAACCGCTCCGACCGACTCGCTCGGACTCGACTCGCACCGCGCAATGGAGACGTTTCCCGGCCGGGTAAGTACGATGCGCGCCGCGAGCAGTCCGACCGAGCCGCGCACTCCGGCTCGTAAGAGCTGTCGGAGCCGTACTTTGGGGTCCGTGTCGGACCCCCTGTACGCGTAGCCGCGCGAGTCGCACACAGGGGGGACCCATGGGTCCCCCTACCTGTGCGTGTACGGCGCGAGTCGCTCCGCCGCGTACCCGCTGTAGGGGGCGCCCTTGTCCGACTCGCACCCATTGAGTCAATGGGAGCCCGCGTACGCGTTATGCGACCGGCTCCCATTGACATCAATGGGAGTCCGACCGACTCGAGTCCGATAACATACGGACGCATCGTACTCGTTCGGTCGGACTGCACGGGTCCGATTCGGTCGGAAATCTCTCCGGGTCCGGCTCGGTCGGAGAAACTTCCGGCCCGAATCGGAATCGACCCCAAAGTGTTCATACAATTTACAACTGCCTCCCAATAACTTGGCATGATTGGACATTCCCAAATGATATGAAAAAAGGTACCTTTCTGGGCACATTTACTGTGACTGCAGTCATCTGGTGCTCTACCCATTATTATTAACATGGTACAGACGACATAGGTTCTATGTAATATTTTAAGCTGTACTAGTCGGAATCCAGCACTTATTGCCATCTCCTTCAGGCCATTCATCATCTTCTATAAACCCCAAATCTATAGCCCATTCCTCATGCAGATGAATTAGGGTATCAGGGGTGTTACTGATGGGTTTGCGATACGCGAGGGAGATCGCTTTGCATTGCACGTGGTCATCAAGTAGTCAATATTTTAAAGGGGAGGGTTCCAGTAGATCTTCGCCTCTGGGCAATGTCGTTTGGAGCGCATGTCTAACTTGCAAATAGCAGTACATCTCAGTGGGGGCTAATCTGTAGTCCTTCTGTAAGTCCGTGAAGGGAATGACTGGTACCTGTACCCAAAAGATCCCCAATCTTGGAAAGTTGTTTTAGGTCCCATTCGTCGAAGCCCGGCAGTGTATTCAGGGTGCCCAATGCCGCAGAATCCCATAGGGGCGTGGATCATGTTAATCTATTTTTCCATCCCAGTGCCGCCTGAGCTATAATGCCAAAGACTGACCATAACGGCTACTGGGCCTTGCAAAGATGGACGGATGGAGCAGAGTATAGGGCTTGTAGACACCCCCAGGGCGCATAGTTAGGTGATCCATGCGAAGCAACGGCTCATAGGCTGGCAAATCAGGCCTTGAAAAATCATAAAATTGTTACTAGACCTGCAGGTGTATTGACTTAAATAATCTACTCGACCTAGTTGGAATGCTCTAGACCCATAAACTGGTTTCAAATGATGTGATCGTGGGCAAATATTTTAATTCACTGTGCTGCCATTTTTTTCATTATCACATATGAGAGCACCTTCAAATATGGGAGTTCAGCATGTCCGCTCCACAAAAAACTCTTTTGTTTGATTTCAATAGAATAAACTTTTGCTCTTATAATACAAATCTAGCCACATATAGGATACACATGACCCCTGACTTGCCTCTTAGGGCCAGATGTACGATCCTAAATTGCGGTCGCAAACGGGAAATCAGACCGCAATTTAGGGCATGGCCATGTACAAACCTCATTTTGCAAATAGGTACATTTTACCGAATCGCAAAATGAGGTTTGTGACTCGCTATTAGGAAGGAGCGTGCCAAGGGTGTCCCTTCCTAATAGCGACTTGCATTTGTATGTATGAATGTTTTAAGATCCGCAATTGCGGTCGCAAAACACTCGCAATTTACCACCTACTTCAAGTAGATGGTAAACTATTCGCAAATGGGAAGGGGTCCCCAGGGAACCTCTTCCCCTTTGTGAATGGGTAAAAAAGTATTTTTTACGCGCAGGCAGTGGTCCCAGGGACCACTGCCTGCCCTTAAAAAAAGAAACTGAAAAGTTTCATTTTTCTTTGTTTTTAATGCATCCCGTTTTCCTTTAAGGAAAACTGGCTGCATTTTTTAAAAAACTGCTTTATTCAAAAGCAGTCAGACATGGTGGTCTGCTGACCCCATCAGGCCACCATCCTTGTGAGTGCGAACCATTCCTAATAATATTAATATTAATATTAATATTAATATTAATGAGGCATGCAATTTGCAACCCCATTAGGAATTGCAAACACTGTCAGACACTGTTGTACATCCCAATTTGAGAGTCGCAAATTGCGATTCGCAAATGTGATGCAATTTGCGAGTCGCTAATTGGTGGGTTGTACATCTGGCCCTTAGTGCTGTAACAGCATTGTCATCAGGGCAGGAATGTTCCTCAAATCATGTTTAAAAGCTATCACTTTTAATAAATGCATAACTAACGCATGAAGTGGTAGCACACTTGCAATCAGTAGATTTTACATTCAAGTGGCCACAAAATTTCCTACGGACGTGGTTTTACTGATAAAATTATATAGTGTACAAACAATGTTTGGAAATCAAATTTCTGTAAATACGTATCATTTGCACATCATCAAGTAAAGTGTTCTGAATCATTTTGCTCCCATTTAAAGCTTTGTTTGGATCATACGTCTTATTTACCCCAAAAAAAGTGTTTCATAATTCCTGATATAGTTTGAAATATTTGCACTATCCACTTACAGGCTTACTTTAAATGTGTTAGAAAAAAAACTGACATCTTCAGGCAGCTCATTTGACAAAAACCTCTAACTGTAGTAAAAGAAAGAAAAATAGACTCCATTTTTCAAGCAGCAATTAGTAAAAAGTCAAACTGACATTTGACCTCTTTCCTTAAACAGACTGCAAATGTGTCAAGATAAAAACAAAATATAAGGGCATCTTTTTTGCTCATTCACTTTCTGAATGAACAGAACACCTGTTCATTTCCAGCCGAAGTTCACTCGCCAGAACGGACAAGTAGGTTCTAAAAATAGCTCGACCTGATAAAATCTGACTCGCAATTGCGAGTGGGCGAGTAGATTTTCGAGGCCTGCAAATGCACACATTGGTTGATTATGGCAAGCTGAGCTGCACAGTAATACCTCTGTATATCTGGTACTGCTATTCCATCATCGTACCACCCCCTTGTGAATTTGCCAAGAGCAATTCGTGGTGACCCCCCAATTCCATAAGAGTGTGTGTAGCGTGTAGTTTATTGACTTGAAGTATTGTGCTGTGACAGGGTATGGAGTATTGTGGAAGACATATAAAAAACAAGACAATGACATCATCTTAAAAAGCACCACCCTCCTGAGTAGGGATAGAGGCAGGGATCTCCAATAATGAGCGCCATTCCTTAGCCTATCTAGGGGAGGCAGTACGTTTTTCCCATAAAAAAGATCTGGGTCAGTGGTGGCAAACATTTCCAGATATGTGAAGCCCTCTGTGGCCACCTGGATCTCACAGTCCCAAGGAAGTTCAGGCGGCTGGACATGTAGCACATAAATTAATGA
The DNA here is from genome assembly GCA_963921515.1 of Calotriton arnoldi. Taxonomy (NCBI): domain Eukaryota; kingdom Metazoa; phylum Chordata; class Amphibia; order Caudata; family Salamandridae; genus Calotriton; species Calotriton arnoldi. The sequence goes on along the minus strand of CAWUFW010016169.1, from coordinate 295,838 downwards.
TTTTTCCCAATTGATCGTATATCCAGAATAGCGGCCATATATGGGGAGTATGTGCATTATCCTATTCACTGAGAATTTGGGATCTGCACACATAGTAGGACGTTGTCAGCATAAAGCAAGACTCTGTCCTCCCATTGATCTGACCAGTGGAGTCCCCGAAGTAGGCGATCCATTCGGATCCATCCAGCCAGTGGCTCAAACATTAGGGCGAAGAAGAGGGGCTGGCGGGGGTGGGGAGGAGGGGAGAGTGGGCATCCCTGCCGGGTGCTGCACTGTAGGGGAAAGACTCGGGAGATTCCTCCATTAACCACCACTTGGGCCATGGGTTCAGTGTAAAGAAGTCGGATCCAGCCTATATGTCTAGGGCCAAAGCCCATTTTCACTTGCACCTCAAAGAGATAAGGCCATTCGGTCATATAAAAGGCCATGTGGGCATCAAGTGAAAGGATAATTGCGTCTTTTTGAATATATCGCACCCGTCCCAGTACCCCGTGCAATCTCATCAAATTGACCGCAGGGCTGTGCCCCAGCAGTCTATCTGGGCCAATCTGGATTGGTCCGGATAAACTAGCCTACTAATGACCTGTATTAACCGAGATGCCAATAGTTTGGCCAATATTTTAACTTCCGCATTAAGGAGGGAGATTGGCCTGTATGAGGCAGAGTCATCTGGTGGTTTTCCCTCTTTGTGTATGGAGACAATAGTAGCCAGCGGCTGGTCTCTGGGAAAAGTCCCTCGTTCTGCTTTCTTTAAACATCCGTAATATGTGCGTGGCGAGTTTCGGAGCAGTGAGTTTGTAAAGTTCGGGCATTTGGGCCCAGCGCTTTGCCTATATTTAGGTCGTGAAGCGAACAAACTATCTTTTCTTCTGTTAAATTGTCCCTCAGAGAGGGCCTTATAATCAGCAGTGAGAGAAGGGAGCGGTAGATCTGCCAGGAATTCATGACACTCCGTTGTCGCGGTACAAGATGGGGAGTAAAGTTGAGAATATTAAGTGTCAAAGGCTTCAGCAATAGCTCGCTTATTGGTGATCCAGTCTCCTTCCCCTGAGCGAATCTTTAATACCCATTGGCTCACCTTCTCTTTCTTATCCAACCAGGCAAGGATTCTACCTGCCTTATCTCCCGCCTAATAGATGCAGTGTAAAGCTGCTTTATGTTTGGCCCTGGCCTTCTCTGTCGCCATATAGCAATATTCTTGCTGCTTCAGTGCTAGTTTAAGTGGGATATCAATTTGATTTTGGGGTGTCAACTGTGACTACAAGTGCGTTATGTTGCTTTCTATAGCTTCCAATCCCGCCCTTTTATCTCTCTTATGGCCCACGATTAAGGAGAGGCCCTGCCCCCTTATCACCGTCTTATATGCCTCCCACACTGTGGAAGCGGAGTCCCCAGTTACCTCATTTTCTGTAAAATAATGTTCTATGGCCTGTGTAAGACCCTCTCTCACTCTGGGAACCTTGAGGTACCAGGGATTAAGTTTTATAGTGTGTCGGATCCCAGGGTCCCCAAGACCATTCACTGCCCAGAGCTTGGAATCATCGAAGATGCCCCTAGCCAGGTGAAGGATCTCTCGGAAATGGGGGAGATAATGGGCCATGGCCAGTATATAGTCGATTCTAGAGAGGGTACCATGTGCTCCTGAGTGGAAGGTGAAGTGTTGCATCGTGGGATTAATAGAGCGCCACACGTCTACCAGTTCCATGGCGTTAAGAAAGTCTGCCAAGGGGGCACGGCATGAGGGCACACACCTGTGGGGCTAACGATCACTGGAGTCATTGAGCGTTAAATTAAAATCACCTCCCATGAATAACTCTCCATTTGGGAAGTTGAGAAGTAACGAACACAAGTCAGATAACGTGGTATTATGGAGTCTTGGTGGATTGTAAATGATGATAATATTCACAGATGTCCCCTCCCAAAGTACCCGCAATGGCCATGTACCATCCACCCTCATCCACCCAGGAGTTGTGTAATGTAAAGGACAATGATCTTTTGACTAGTATTCCCATACCTCTAGACCCTATTGTGTAACCCGTGTGGGCCAACATTTTGTAATCCCATCTATCTAAGGCTCTACACTTGGTACGGACAATATGTGTCTCCTGTAGGAGAACAACATCAGGAGAGTACCTCTTTATATATTGCAGAACAATTCATCTCTTGATCTTGTCACCCAGGCCATTTACATTTCAGGACACAAGTTGTAGTTGTGCCTTATTTGTAGGTAGCGTCATGTATGGTGTCTGGGTGAGCATCTAGAGCGGGTTTCCCCTCCCAGTGGGGCGATAACATCTTCTACAATGGACTGTTAGTGGATGACAGTGTGTCAGAACCAGGAGATAGGTAAACTTTGCCTATAGTGGTGTGAGAAGAACAGTAACATAATCCCAACAAATTCCCCCCTCCGTGCCTCCCTGCAAAGCGGACCCTAAAATGCCCGCCTCTCCATGGAAGGGCAGCTTTTAACTGCTTACTCGACTTTGCCATTTAAACTAATGGCAAAGGCATATATTAAAACCTCCCTTTCCAAGGTATGTAAGTCACCCCTAAGACAGGCCTAACAAACCCTAAGACAGGGTGCTGTATGTTAAAAATGGACCCTGTATACTTTTACATGTTCCAGCAGTAAAAATCATAAATTGTCGTTTTTACTGTGAAAAGGCTAGTAGCCCCATTGGCAAGTACAAAATTACAGGCTGGCACCCCAGCCCTGCTAACTTTTGAATGGGACTACTAAAGTTGGTACGATGTGGTATCAAAAGAATCAGTGCATTAAATCTGATATAATAGTTAAATCAAATCTAATGTCACTGGTGAGCAAAGTTCAACTTCATAAGTTGCTACTTTAGTTGCCAAGGTTTCCAGTGCCCGTTTACTGATGTGCATGGGGCTTGTCCTGCAGGTAGCTTTCTGCCCTCCTGGGAAGACATGCTAATGATTCCAAGGAAATGACACAATAAGCCTGCATGAGAGAAAGGTGTTACCTCCCTCCTGCAGGAAGCCACACTTGTGTTAGTCCAATGTCGAGCTTCAAAGGAGAAGCCGCCTTTGAAGGGCAAATGGGTAACACTTACGAGATCAGTGCGGTCTTGGTGCTGTGGTTGGCACGGAATCCGGATTGTGGGGTGGAGTAGTTGGTTGAGTTCCAGGTGTACGGTGAGTTGTTGGCTTTCTTGAGTACTTTGGTGTAGTGATCACTCCAAGCTGGTTGTGATGTTTTAAGAGTATTTATTGAAGATCAGTAGTACATCAGTAATACAGCCCCACCAGGAGCACCCAGCATGGTGCTCAGCCCTTCTCCAACTGTGGTATTCATACACCAACATTCCATGTTACATCATCCTTACAGGGTTCCACTGGTGGAGAGATGGATGATACAAACTACAACATAGCTAGGATATAACATATCCTCTTTTCTTCCAAACAGAAAAGAGAAAAGTAAAATCAGAGGTAGAAACTAGATGAACATGATAGAGAGGAGAGTACAGGAGAGGAGAGTTCAAGAAGAAACATAGCAGAGATAGAGAAGAAGAAAACAACCAAGAAACTTGAAGAAACAGATAAACATAACCTGTTTCCCATCCTCCTTTCTATAAATGAGAAAAGAAAATAAAGAATAGAAAAAGAAACCATCAATGACTACCCTCTGCACACCCACTGGCCAGGTAAGTATGCGAGAGGGCAACCCACATCAGAAGGAAAGAAGATGACAGAGAAGAAGAGAAATACCTTATATAACTCATACTTCTCCATAATATAATAAACATTTGAGTTTAAAAAAATAGAAAAGTACTGGGATACAGTGTTGAGAATAAAAAGGAAAACAATTGAGAGAAAAACGCCCAGTCTAACGTGAACCAATGCACTATAGTTAATGGACAAGAACCAAACCATACAAATGAACGTGCAGAGGCAACTACAACAGAGGTCTATACATTGCACTAAGTAGTGAAGGTGTAAGACCGTGAAATATACCTCAAACGGAGGTCTATTGATATGCACAAGGAAAAGGGAAAGACCCAAAAACGCACCTCTCGGAGAGGTCAAGAAATGTGCATGTAAGTGCGGGACAACAGTCCGCGCAACACCTCGTGTGATTGAGAATGCAGGACAGCAGCCTCGCAACGTGTGAAACTTGAGGTAAAAGTGTGCACTGGAACAAAAAAAAAAACATACCTCGTAGAGAGGTCAATGTTGTGCACTAGAGTAGCGGGACCAAAACCCCTGAGACACCTCGTGTAGAGGTAAGAACAATGTGCACTGTAAGGACGGGACTAAAATCCCTGTGAGACACCTCGTGTGGAGGTAGCAACAATGTGCACTGTAATGACGGGATTAAAACCCCTGTGCACTGTAATGACGGGATTAAAACCCCTGCGAGACACCTCGTGTTGAGGTAAAGATTGTGCACTGTGTGAAGGTAAAAACCTTAGACACCCTATGTAGGGTAAAATATAACCTAGACAATGTGCACTGTGAAGGTAAAACTGTTGTGCACTGTACTACACTAAAAAATATTGTGCACAGTGGAGGTAAAAAACTATTGTGCATCGTACTATACTAAAATATTGTGCACTGTACAAAAGGGACGACACCCATAGAACGCACCTCGTAAGGAGGTAAGAAACTTGTGCACCAGTCAGAAACAACATCGATGAGTGATCTCTCACCCGGACTATGCTGGATATAGGTTATGTGAAAACAGCAAACCCATGGACTGATGGATCGTCTAGAATAAAAGAAAAATACCAACATGGCCCACTAGGAGGCAACATAACATTGTACAGAGCAAATAAACAGAGATTATGTTGAAATATCACCATCGCTCGAAACGATTTCCAAACTGAACTGCCAAAAGGAGAAATCGTCGTGTTAATGTTTCATTATGTCCAAATAGAAAACGAGTGTGTCACCGGATGATAATCTAATAGCTAAAAAGGACTTCCAAATGTCACCGGATGATAGTCAATATTAAAAGGAACTTCCACAAAACTTCCGGTGAACACACCACCATCCACTGAGCTTTTCCGATGACATATGCGCAGGCATGGAAACATTTTCCTGAGAATGCAGAGGAAACGTGGTTGAAAAAGTGAATAGGGACCAGGCAATAATTAACTTTATTGCGAGCTAACAACGTGGTTGGCAATGTAAGAGTGGTTAAAAGCAACCGAGGCAAAGTACAATCCAAAGTTGAGAGCCTCAGCCAACCCTAAGATGGCGGCACGCAAGTCACGTTACGCCGGGTGGTTCCCGGCACGTAGGAGCTGGAAAATGTCCAGGAGAGGGAAAAAAAAAACGTCACAGAGGATCCGATGAGAAAATGAGAGGTCCAGCAAGAGGGATAGCAGGTAGGATTGCGCGTGCTCTTGGCTCCTCACGCTGTAGTGATTCGAACAGTAACAAGACGGTTGGGGAGTGCCGACAGATCGGGTGTCTCAAAGTGGGCCAACAACCAAAAACGGACAGTGGGCTCACCTCATGGCTGCTCGACAGTGAAATCATGTTTTGCGCAACACCAACCGGGACCACCTGCAAAACCAACCGGGGCCACTTGTAGAAGGCGTAATGATCCGAATTGAGATAATGTCTTTAATGAACATTACTGAGTTCAAAAGAAGCCTCTCGCTGCACTTGGGACCAAATAAACAGACGTTGATCACCGCATTCTCCCAATGCCAACGTTGACCAAGTGGGACTCACTCCGCACAGGAAACACAAATTCAGGAAGTCCATTCAGGCAGTCCAATTACTTTGCTGTCGAGACGCTGCAGAGACAGCATGTATAGACTTGAGCAGCAGTTAAAACAGACGCTGTAGGGACAACAGGAAAGAGTTCTTGAGGCGCTGTGGGGACAGCAAGAACAGACCTTTTGCGATGCTGTAGGAACAGCAGGCAGAGACTTGAGCTGCGTAGAAACTGGAACTGGCACCTTTGCGTTGAGGGCGACCGGTGGGAGGTCACTGGTGGGGCTGAGGTGTTGCCAGTAGATAAGTAAGTGCAGATGTAGACAGTGGAGTTGCTTGAACTTGAGAGTAGATACTCCAGACTTGAAATTGAAGGCGTCACAGGTAGCAGACGCAGGTTCTTTGGTTTAACTCGTCGCCATAAAATTGTAGTGATCACTCCAAGCTGGTTGTGATGTTTTAAGAGTATTTATTGAAGATCAGTAGTACATCAGTAATACAGCCCCACCAGGAGCACCCAGCATGGTGCTCAGCCCTTCTACAACTGTGGTATTCATACACCAACATTCCATGTTACATCATCCTTACAGGGTTCCACTGGTGGAGAGATGGATGATACAAACTACAACATAGCTAGGATATAACATTTGGCCGGGAAGAGGAGCAGGGAGAGCGGTTGTTAGTTGTTGATGTTTGGAGTGGTGATGGGATACTAGTTCCCCTTCTCTCCACACTATACTTTTATTATCAAGTGGTACTGCACCCAGTATAAAGGTCATATTGGTGTACCACATTGGTTTTTACCTTATTTCATGGATCCATAGTAAGTCAGAATTGCCTGCCTGACAATAGAGCATAGGCCCGCTCTTCATCAAACCAGGTTTCTGAAAAGCGAGGGGAGTCCTATGATGAATCATGACACCTGGTGGTGTGCGAAGGACATCCCGTCACATTTTTGTGAGTGTCCGGTACTAGGCTGACATAACATGAGCACAGTGCATAATGTGACAATTCAAAATCTTTGAAGTGTCTTCACTTAGGTGGCTTTTTTGTGTGTAACAGATGTCCTTAGCACACTGGAACAATTTTAGGGATTAGAAAATTTGTCAGATTGAAGGGATTCAATGGAGCTCCAAACCTGCGTCAGAAGGCGTGGAAAGAATGGAACTGATGTCAGCGGGTGGAGGAGGCCTAGATAAAGGCTCCAATGTCACACCCATGGAGGGCTGACTCGTGGTGCCATTATGAACCTTTCTGCTCCTTCTGGCATTTTTATAAAAAAATATTCTAAGCAAAGTTAGGCTAAAGTTAACAAAGCATTTTCAATTTATTTGCAATGAGATGCAAACATTCACTGGGCACCTTGCATATTTTTATATGTAAAATGGAAACTATGACAAAATTGTCACTTAAAACTGCGTACATGCCTACAGATTACATTTATGCGAGAGACTCACAATTTTTTAAGGCAAAACTGGCTTTATTTTAGCAGTCTCCCGCCTGTAATTGCCTCTGCTTCAATAAACATCTATTGGGAAAACACAGTCTCCAGGTTTTATTTTCAAAATCCCACTATTTCTTATTTCAAAATTTTAGGATGGGTGATTATGATGTCAATGTATACCATGATGTGTGCAGACCCAACGGCAATACCAATAAAAGCAACGTCACCGTATGCCATAACCTATGCCCGCATAACAATGTCAACACTCATAAAAGCAATGTCAATGAATGCCATAAACTATGCCCGCGCAACAGTGTTGATACCGGTAGAAACAATGTCAATGTATGTCATAATTCATGCACGTATAACAATGTCGATACCAGTAGAAACAATGTATGCCAGGAACGAGTCACGCATAACAATGTCATATCAGTCAAGACAATATCAATGTAAGCTATGACAACTGTACGCACAATATTGAGGATGCCGGTAAAAATGATATCAAAGTCTGCCACATTGTTTGTAGGAGTTCTAACAAACTCGTCTCATTGCTGTCTGATTCACCCAAGGTGACCTCCCCATCAACCCAGAGTCAGAGATACGTGGTCAGAGAGACCCTGCGACCCAAACCCACGGTTATCAAGTGACAGGTCACAGGAAAGGTCTCGCTTAGCCCAAAAAAAACAAAAAAACACGCACACATGGAAAACCCTGATTGTTCCCACAAATAGACAGTCGTAGTACAAAGAGGTCTGGCTCACACGTAGTAATCACGCGCTCGCCACACTAAACATCTGGACACATACACACTGGCCCACACTTGCTCTCCCTGAGGTTGAGAGCCATTTGCGTCCCTTATCAGATGCCCCACACTAGCTCTACTGGAGGTCGAGAGCCATCTCTGTTCCTTATCAGATGCCCAAACGTGTTATTTATGACTAAGATGCCTTTCAAGTAATTTCAAAGTGTTTTATTGTACCCACAAAATGTATATATGTGCGGCTCAAACTTCTGTACCTTGGGACTAACTTCAAACGCACCTCTGTCGATACTCTCCCAGCCGATGCGTTTAATTGAACCAACTTGTTCCTCTTTTGCCAAACGCCTCTTGTATTTTCATTTATTTAAGGTAAAATCATATTTGAGCAACAAAAATGTTGCCATATATGTAATGGGGCCGGATTACAGAACCAGCACAAGGCTCTGCTTTGGGTACAGGTTGCGGCCGATGGCCCAAACCCCTAAATTAAGAGCGTTCTCTCCAGAGCATGTGGAGAGCATTAGTGAATGGAGAGCGCTGCAAGCATGCGTGTACATCATATTAAACCACAGCGCTATGTCTCTCTGCAGGAAGCTTCACTGACCCTGTCGAAGGAAGATATAACTATCAACTGCACCAGGCTCAGGCTGGATTGGAAAATAGGCCTAGAACCCAAAATAAAAGTGGCTAGGTAGCTAAAAAAAAGTGGCCCAGATTGGCAAATCAGGCAGTTCTGAACTTGTAAAGAAAGGCACCACTGTACAGGGGTTTTGAAATGTATGAGAGACCAAGGGAGAAAACTAAAATGGACGTTCAAGACCGTAAACCGCTAAAAAGCATTTGCAATGCAATAGGTCTTGCATTTGTCAGTGTTCGAGCTATTGGCGTTGTAAATGACAATGTCTTTTATCAATGTGTTTTGGTTTGGAGAGTAGTGAATGTATGAACAGAGAAGCAGCTAGCAGCACTGCCTAGAGGACTTTGAATGAGGAATTACAGACAGGACCAAAGATGCAGCTGTAGCACTGTCTGGAGGACATAGAATGAGAAATTACTGACGGGACCAGAGAAGCAGCTAGCAGCACTGTCTAGAGGACTTAAAATGAGGAATTACTGACAGGACCAAAGAGGCAGCTGAAGCACTGCCTAGAGGCCTTAGAATGTAGAATTACCGACGGGACTAGAGTGGCAGCTCGCAGCACTGCCTAGAAGACATAGGAGAAGAAATGACCAGTGGGAACAGAAGCAGCTAGCAGCACTGTCTAGAGGACTTAAATTTCGGAATTACCGACGGGACCAGAGTAGCAGCTAGCAGCAAACTGACAAATCATTACACGGCCAAAGCAGACATGATAGACTCATATTTAAAATAAAGTAAAACCACCATCACCGACCCTTTTCTAAAAACAACAATCCAAGAGTAGGGGCGTGGCTACGCTGCAGAGAGTGATGGCCACGAGTTAGAGCGGCTCCTGCAACACCGACAACCGTCCTAAAATCCGGCAACATAATCCGACTCCCCAATTGCAGGTGGACCGTCGGAACTTCCGAGGGTGACACCGGTTCAACAATCGCTGCAAACAGACCGGTTGCGACGAAGCTGTGGGCACCGGAAGTTGCGGCCTCCTGAGGCCTTGGAGCCGGGACCTCGATTGAGCAACCGAGGCCGAGCTGCAGGGTAGGCCTGCGGGGGTGAACGATTGCGCCCCGCTGGTGAAGGGGACGAGATCCTGGAGCGACGGGCCGTGGGGAGGCCCGCCTGCCCTGCACCAACCGCCAACGGAGCTCACGGGTGAGCAAGACCATAGCGGAGAGGTGCCTCCCCCTCCCGGCCTGGCCTCGGTCTGCGTGACACGCACCCGCGGTTACCGAGGGCTCCTGGAACCTGGCTGTCGCGGCCGCGGCGCACCACCGGGGCCGTCACGGGCCTGCCGCCGGCCGCCTGAGGACTGGGACGTTGCAACGCTCCGGGCCCCTCGAGAGTGGTGCCGCCCCGGGTGGCCACACCTACGGACGGAGCGGCCCTCGAGGTCGGAGGGCTCCGGTTCTGCACGAGATCCCCGAGGTGAGCTGCAGCTGCCCTAAAGACACGGGGACACCCCTGACTCCCCTGGCTGGTTGTTGGGGCCCTGAGTAGAAGCTCTGTAAAGAGGGAGGACGCCGAATCTCCCACAACCATCGCAGTGGCAGGGTGATCCCTGAACAATAACTGGGGCTGCGCCTACCTGAGCCATCGCCCGGGGGACTGACTAATAAAGCGGAGCAGTATAGCAAATCCCAAAAAAAGGGGGTGCCCCGCCCCCCGATTTCCTTTGGCTGGCCGTGGGGGCCCACGGAAGACACTCTACATAGAGGGAAGACCTCGCTTCTCCCGCTGGCGTCATTGCTCTCTGACATGACAAGGTGATTGAGGAAATTTGATCAACTTGACAATACAAACCTGATACATACATCGACGCCGGGGCGTGACGGGAGTGGGTCGCAGGGGTCCCCCCCAAAAAAAACCTCCCTCCTCCCCCCTCACCTCGTTGTACAACTCGAGTCACAGGGCCTTTGCAGCAGTGGTCACCTGAAGGAACGGGTGAAGTGCCTAAACACCAGAGGAGCCATATACGTGCCCCACCGGGAGGAAAAGACGGCCACGTGTCGACCTGGGGAGATGTCGGGTACAAGGGGCCACAAGGTGACTCAGCAGAATAAACTAGACAGGTACACCCCGCCTAGGTTGGCGACGCCTGAACAACCCTCCAAAGAAAAAAAGGCGGCCGCAGGAGAGGGCGATCAGCCTGACCTCACCTTGAAGGATGTCATGGAAGCGATCTCTGGGGTCCGTGCATCACTGGAGCAGAGGATGGACGCAATAATGTCGGAGGTGACACTCATCAGGGCAGACCTGACAAAAATCGGTGAGAAAGTCAAGCAGATGGAAATCACTACCTCATGCCTCCTTGACAACGCTTCACAAATGCAACAAAACATTAAGGAGCTGCAGAACTTTCGTAAATTTGCAGAAGACAAGCTCGACGACTATGAGGGCCGCACTAGACGCAATAATGTGCGTATTATTGGAGTGCCCGAGAGGGCCAAGGGACAGGCAACCGACCTGTTCGTTGAGGACTTTATACATCACCATTGACAACCTAAGGGCCTGTCAAAATTCTTCGTGGTCGAGAGGGCACATAGAGTCACTGGGGGGCGTCCCAAACCAGGCACTCCTCCGCGTCTTATCCTAGCAAAGCTGTTGAATTTCAGGGACCGAGACGAAATATTGCAAACTGCCAGAGTGGCCCCACCTCTACGATACGAGAATGCAGAGATCTTTCTTCCCGGATTTTACCCTTAATGTGCAAAGGCGATCATTTCTTGCTGTAAAGAAAAAATTGAGAGACAAAGGCATCAAATATGCAATGTTGTTCCCAGCTCGTCTCCGGGTAGAGGCGGATGGTAAAGCCTGGTTTTTCGACCATCCTGAAGCAGCCGGGGATCAGCTAGAGGGTTGGAGGGGTGCGAAAGAACACAAGGCTCGCTGAATGTAAACCTTATTCCCACCGGAGGTTGTGGCTGTGTAGTGACGGTAAAGTGCTCCCAATATGTACTGATGCTATCGGCGGGCCACACCCTGTGAATACTGGTGTTTTATGTTTGTTCCACGCAGTGGAGGGGTGCCCTGCCAAAGTTCTGTACAGTTTACTGTAAGCCAAGGTCGAAGACTGTAGTGTAGTTCCTATTTCCCTAATAGGCTCTGCGCATTGGAATAATATACCCTATAGGCTTGACATAGGACTAAGGTCAGTATGTCCCTATCGAGTACATTAAACTTAATTACTTTGTGCCAGCTAACTCAGAGGCCACTAGAAACTCCTTGTAAACAAGAAGGGAGTAGTTTCTGGCAACCGCATAAACATGACAACTTTGTTTCCCTTTAGAATCGGAACACTCTCAGAATCGTGGAAACAATAGATAACAGTTTCACTCAGCTAATCGTGCATGCTTAGTTTCTTCAGAGTTACACAGAAAGAATAGACGGGCGTTTCAATAAAAAGGATTTATTGAACTGTCTTGTTTCTCGTGTAAGAGATATGAGCTGTTATGATCACAAGACAGTATGCGAGATATATAATGTACAGCGTAAGCAGTAGAAAGAAATAATACTGCGCTAGCATTATCTTTTAGCTATCACACATATATTCATATACATAAATAACATAAGCTAAAAATGCGAGTACTCATACGATGCTTCTCTAAGCTAGTTCTACCCCAGTGTACCGTACCTAACCTAGGTGTAGGGCAAGGTAAGAAGTAGGTGAAGTATTCTATAATATGGTATACTAAGAGTCTGATATGCCAAGAGTCCCTCTAGGTTCTAGTCAGCTCCATACCTTGAGAATGAGAGAGGTGGGAATCTCTTTCCGGATCTTGAACTCTAACACCCCGCGAAGGGAGTCAGAACACTGGAAGCTGGATTCTCTGCGAGCAGGGATGACAGCGTCTCTTCTCAGTGTTTCAGGCCGGGATACGGGCTCCTCTAAAGTCGAGGTCTCCTCTAACTTGCTTGGGCAAGGGAAGGTATATTTATACCTGGTAGGTGCCTTGGAATGTTAGCATTGACGTGAAGTCGGACAGAGGAAGACGTTAGGAATGAACCCTTAAGGAATAGTGGTTCATGCATAATAGATGAGTTCTTGGAGAAATCAATAATCCTGTGCTAGGCTTAGGGTTTGGTTTCTAAGAACTCGTTGTGACGTTGGGGTGGACGGATGTCGGTGACCATGCCTGTATTTGGAGTGCATGGCTAATGCCTAAATAAGGACTGGGATTTTATGCCTATATAAGGGCAATGCGAATTGGGCCTATATAAGAACATGTTTCAGGAAAGCCTATATACGGACACCTAAAGGGAATACAACAAGACGAGTCCACTCCAAGGGAGCCAAGTCAAATTTTTTCCATAAGGGAGGGAGCAGAGTGACGGAGTAGCTCACCCCACACAAGTCTACGTTTAGTTTTAGTTTGGGCGACAGGCACTCTCCATAGTTGTTCAATGGGCAGTTTCAAGCCCAGAGTGCAGGGGAGCAGGGTGGGGGGTAGTTGGGTTGTTGTTGGGTGGGTACGACACTCACGAGTTCCAGCGACATGGTTTATCTGCAGATGACGAGACACAGCCACAGGCCACACTAGACACAATGAGTACACACTGGGACAAGAGCCTTAAGCTCCTGAGTTGGAACGTCAATGGGCTCGGGGATAAAGTGAAACATTGCATTGTACTACAACACATCAAGCGGCACTCCCCAGACATTGTGCTACTGCAGGAGTCCCACCTGGTAGGCAACACCTGTAGAGCACTGAATAGATGGGGCTACAAATTAGTGGCCCACTCTGGCTTCACCATGGGCTCCAGAGGGGTTGGTATCTTGCTCAGACACTCCATTCCGCTCTCCATTCAGCGCACCTGGACTGACGATCTGGGTCGATACTCCGCGATCTCGGGGCAGTGGGAGGGACAGACACTCACAGTGATGTCTGTATATGTTCCACCGGGCCTACAGGGCCGTACATTCAAAGACCTAGGCTCTATCATGCTTTCACTCCCAGAGGGCCATATAATTGTAGGAGGAGACTTTAACTCGGTAGTATCGGGTTCCCTCGATCGCTACCCTCCCCCTGGACACCAGCTCAGCAAACAGATGGCTCCCGAACTTTTTAGACGCCTTGGGCCTCACGGACGTATGGAGGGCATACCACCTGTATAATACACAATACACCTTCCACTCGGGGGCACACAACAGCCTTTCCCGAATAGATTACTTACTGATGCCCGCATCTCAGATAGCAAATATCCGCGAAATTAGACACATGGCTAGAGGGATATCGGACCATTCCCCGGTATGGGCTCAACTGCTCCTGGGTGAGAGGAGGGTGGGAGCATTGCACCCATCAACCCGTGGTATCTCTGAAACCCCATAGTTAAAAAAACTCTCCTGCAGGCCCTGGATCACTACTTCCAGGAAAACGAGGGGTCGGTTGGGTCATCCCAAACTCTTTGGGAAGCATTAAAAACGGTACTGAGGGGACAGGTGCTGTCGTTGATTACTGGAGCGCGTAAGGAGAAACTAAAAGACATGGTTCGCCTAGAAAACGAACTCCTACATTTGGAGGACGAGACGGGGGGAGAGGACGCACAGGACAAATTCCATACCCTGAAGCTCAAACGAGAAGAATATAAAGCCATCGCTACTGACATGGCAAAAACCCTAGGGAGGAAAAAAGATGGCAGAATATATGACCAGGGTGACAAGGCGGGGAAATTGATTGCCTGGCTGGACAGGAAGGAGAGAGCGAGTAGACTAGTACCTGAACTGATAAGTGACTCGGGTAGGAAAATAACAGATCCACAAGCCATAGTCAATGCATTCGCAGACCATTATAAGACAGTATATCAAAGAAGTTCAGAACTACCAGAAGAAGATTCAAGAGCTCTCCTAGCAGACATCAACCTCCCCCACTCTGTCTGACGAGGAAAGGAACACACTAGATAGCGCCCTCCAACCTGGCAAAGCCCTGGGCCCCAACGGCCTGCCCATCGAGCTATACAAACTAAAACCAGATAAAATAGCCCCGCAACTACAGGATATATTTGAGGAGAGTAAGGAACTGGGAGAACTCCAGCAAGACCAGAGGATAGCAACACTGGTCACCATACACAAAGAGGGGAAGCCGAGGGGTAAATGCTCATCTTACAGGCCCATCTCCCTACTAAATGCAGAACCCAAAATTCTGGCAAAACTACTGGCGAGCAGTCTGGCCCAGGTTATAAGCAAGCTGGCACACCCTGATCAATCGGGCTTCATGCCCCACCGCAACACTGCACTAAACTTGCGAAGGCTGCATGGGATGCTGGGTAGACTGGATACGATTCAGGAAGACGCAGTGGTAGTTTCGCTGGACGCCACAATGGCGTTTGACACCATCGAATGGCCATACCTCTTCGCGGTTTTGGCAAAGATGGGCTTTGGACCGGGCTTCATAGGGTGGGTGAAACTTCTCTATTCTGCCCCTCTGGTGCAGGTTGTGCTCAATAATAAAAAATATGAGGTGTTTGGGCTGAGCCGTGGGACCCGCCAGGGCTGTCCGCTTTCGCCCCTACTCTTCGCCCTCTCCCTGGAGCCACTAGCGGCATGGATCCGAAGGGATCCAATGATAAGGGATTTAAGGTGGTCGGATGAGTGGGAAGACCGCATCTCATTATATGCAGACGACATCCTTTTGTACCTTGCCGCCCCGAAAACTTCGCTCCATGTAGTGCTTAATATCTTCACAAACTTTGGCAAAAACTCAGGGTACACGATCAATTGGAGCAAGTCCCTATTGTACGTCCTTCACAGAGACCATCCCTCCCCACCCCGGGGTTGTCCTATTCAGGTAACGAAGGTGGGCTTCCAGTACCTGGGAATTTTTATCACCTCAGACCCCAAACTCCGATATGAGCGCAATCTGCTTCCCCCACTGAAGAGATTGAAGCGAGATGTCACGAATTGGAAGGCGTTACCGCTTTCATTGCTGGGAAGAGCAGCACTTTTTAAAATGATGGCGTTACCGCGCTTCCTCTATGCCCTGCAGAACTCCCCGACATGGTCCTGGCTAGATATTTTAGAGAGATAGAGTGCTTGCAGAGAGAACTGCTGTGGGACGGCAGACCCCGAATAGCCCTGCACAAACTCGTACTTGGTTGGTACGACGGGGAGATTGGGCTCCCAGACATCAAGAAATACTACTGGGCTGCCCATCTGGCCGCTGCAAATCACTGCACCTATCGTAGCGGGGATGAGCCTGGGTATAGAATGGATAAATGGCTACTCCCGGGAGGGAACTATAACAGGGCAATTTACTCTAGACCCCGACAATATCAATTACGTGGCCCAACTAAGCATTCAGTTCAGGTCTGGCATGCAGCGAACCGAAGCCTGGGGTGGGATCAGAAACTTACGCTTGCCTCTCCCTTATGGGATTCGGAACGACTTAGCACTCTGGGGACTTCGAAAGGATTTGACAGATGGGACCTGATTGGGATATCAAAGATCGGGGATCTATGGGAAAAGGGTGAGGTGGCATCGTTCGTCTCGCTCCAGCGTGAACACGAACTTGCAGACACCGAGTTTTTTAGATATCTGCAGGTCCGGCATGCACTCAAGGCGAACCGGACAGGAGGCGCTTCCCCCCCGGACTCCTCTCCATTGGAAGACAGACTACTTGACGGCTACCTACCAGAAAAAGCAATCTCACTGACCTATAAAAAGTTAATAAATAGCACTGCTGATCCCCTCGGGCAGCTACGAGAGCGTTGGGTGGGAGATGGACTTAAGCTTGATGAGGAGTGGCAGGAGGCAGTGGCCTCCCCGCGGGAAGTGGCGATCTCCTCCAGACTGCGCCTCATCCAACTAAAAATTTTGCACAGAGTTTACGTCTCTGGACCCAGGCTAGTGCGAATGGGGAGGGTGTCTGACGAGCGGTGCAGGAGACAGTGTGGACAGGTGGGCACCTTTATGCACACTATATGGGAATATGGGGGGGTCCAGAAGTATTGGAAGAAGATTCACGATTGTATGGGAGAAGTGTTAGAAATTGTAATTAGGCCCGAAGTTAAACGATGCCTGTTAAAACGTGTGGGAACCCACTGACCTAAACAGCAAAGATAAACTATGGGTCACTCTGGGTCTAATGGTGGCCAAAAGAAATATCGCACAGTTGTGGGGGGCAGAAGTGTCACCAAAACTTAATGCCTGGCAGGCGGCCATGGACTGGTGTATGCTCAGAGAAAAAACAGTATATGTTGCGAGGGGCTGCCCCAAAAAATGGTCTGCTGTATGGGGAAAGTGGAATGCCTATCGAGGGAATATTTGTGTCCCACCTGTTCTCCCCTCCTTTGACGAACCACCAACACCGTAATCGTTATACATTATTGTGTCCCATTGGCATGTACACTGTAATGCACTGTTGTCTGATCTTTGTCGTCGCACCACTATTTTGTATGTAACTTATAATGTCGATCACTCCACTGGTTAATAAAAAGAACTGTTAAAAAAAAAAACAATCCAAGAGTACGCTAAACCAGCCTCTCTATTCCTTCCAACAAATTTCTCACAATGAATTTATGGACCTGGTCAAAGCAATCAGGCCTGCCAGCAGCCCTTCTGTCCCCTGTCCACCACAAACCTTCAAGAAAATTCTTCTAACAACCTCTGCTGCCACACCAGTAAGAAGAATCATCAACAATTCCTTAACTATCGGAATCCGTCCAGAAGAACTAAAAAAGTTATACATACGCGAATTACTGAAGAAAACAAACATGGACCCGCTGAACCCAAACAACTAGCAGACTGATTACAAATGGAACTTTCCTGGGCAAACTGATAGAAAGAGCAGCATTTGCCCAGATGTCAAAATTCACTGAAGATAATGCCATACTTTCAGACTTCCAAACGGGATACCGTCCAGGAAGAGGGACTGAATCTGCCCTCGTTGCCATCTCGGATGACCTGAACACAGTTGACCGGAACAGGGTTGATGCACTGCTTCTCTTGGACCTCTCAGCTGCCTTTGACACGTTGACCATGACACTCTAATACAAAGACTCTACGAAGCCGGCACAGAGGGGACTGCTCTCGACTGGATCCCATCCTACGTTCACACAGAACTAATGTCATCCATAGCCTCTTCCAAACTGTACTTCACAAAAAAGGGGTCCCTAAAGGCTCTATCACCTCACCCATGCTTTTCAACATCTACATGAAGTCATTACCGGCACTGATCAAACAATTTCACCTTACGTGCTATAACTATGCAGATGACACACAAAAACTATGCAGATGACTCACAAATACTCCTTCAACTGGAATGCCCCAAAGACATTGGAAACTCACCAATTTTCAGTTGTCTCAGAGCTGTGGATCAATGGATGACATGGAGCCATCTCAAATTGAATGCTTCCAAAATGAAAATACTTATGTGTAGCGGCCAGCTAAAGGTGAGGAGTGCTCGGGAGGGGACCGGATCGGCATCGTGAATCCCCTCTGGTGACTGGCAGCAATAGAGAAGACGAGTGGCCCCGGAACTCCGTGGGGGCCCTAGTGACAGTTGGGCCAGGGGTGTTGAATTTAATAAAATATCTACTTGTCCATGGGGCAGGTTGCATCATAAATCTACTTGTCCTGTAACAAAATTCACTTGTCCCTTTGGTGCCATGTAGTGCGGCGACAAATTAAGGCAGAAATCGCATTATATAAGAGCTCTGATATAGCCTCTCCGATTATGCCAGGGCTCATACCATTATAGTGTTTGAATACTTACAATCCCCTTATATTGCCACGTTCCCGCAGATCTACATACTGGGGCTGAAGGTAGTGGTAAGCAATAGTTCCAGGGTTAGAATGCCCTTTTGAGTGTGTGCAAACCTACTAACTTGCATGTTTTAAGGGTTTTCAACAACTCTTCCCTAATCTTTTCCAATACTGAGAAATGTTGGAAATTTACTCCAGACGTAAACCTTCTTCCAGAGTTGGGAAAAAAGTGGTTGGAGGGATAGTAAACATGCAAACACTCAAATTTTCTCATGAGCAAATCTACACATGCATATTTGCTCATGCTAAAATGCAGTTCACAAATATTTTCTAGAAGTACTATTTCTTGTCCAACTTCTGTAAATTCTTGGGAATTCACGAAAGCTGTGTAGCTGCACGTAATGCAAGGACATATACCATGGGTGCACTTTTGAGACTTTAATTAATAATTGGTCCCCTAATTTGGTCTGGCGTTGACCATGACCTTTTGCGTTTATTAAAATTCTCTCTCTGTATCAGCTGGCTTCACTGTGAATGACAGCATTCTGCTCTTTCACAAGGAGCATATCGGCACACAAAGTAGTTTTGTTCAGTGCCAGTAACTACTGTGGCAGTGTGAGCTTTTTGAGACCAAAAATAATTTTTGCTTTTGCCAATGTTTGTTATAATGACGAGGGCCCAGCAGCTCCCATACCAATAAGGTTTTACAAAAACCATGCCAAAACAATTCACACATTGACAAAACTAAAAAGCTGGCCACCAATTTGAGACCTACTGGCTTTGCCAATGCTTGTTTATTTTTGTTTCCCATAATCTTATTGAAACTGGTTATACTGATTTTCCATTATGAATATCTTTGGGAAATATTAGCATGTATCAACACGTTACTAAATGATGCTGCAAAGAAATGGTACCTGAAATTTTACAGTAGTTTAGCAAAATGGTTTTTTCCCCGCTTTAATTTTTTTATGAACATTTTATTTTGAAAGCAAAGAATCATCAAGCTTGCTTTCAAGCTTCTGCAAATATTTGCATCAAATCAGAGCATTCTGGGAGCATTATACATAGCTTCAATGCTAAGTGCTTCCATCAGCTAGGGATTGGTTTCCCAAACCTGGCACTTTGAATACTGCAAGTTCCATAGCGCTGACAGACCCAGCGCCATCGATGGAGTAGCACACTACCAAACTATACTTAAAAGTAAAAGGAAAAACACGGAAGAAAAGAGTGCACTGCGATAACACACTAATCATTTGAATTTACGTCTGGCAATATCAAAGTGCACCATCCAATACGTCTTTTGAAGAGATAGCACAACTCAATTCAAATAAAGCAACCACACTAATGTTCACTGCAGAAGCAGCGACAGAAATTTACGATCTAATCCAAGAAGCCAGATTATTCAATCCTCAAGTTAGCACGGTAACACAATTATTAAAACAATTGGAGTTTGTGAGCAAAAAAGAGATTAACTAGCGGCTACATGCCACTACCCTGATACACCATCATAAAGCGAAAAGGATTCCACAAGGTCTCCGTATTGCTCTAAAACCAATGTTATGCAGACAAATAAAACTTTCATGGAGAGATGGTATCAGATATTAAACAAGTGTTCCTTGGATTTAATTTTATTAATTATCGAGGAATTGTCAAACATCCTAAAGACTCTGGAAGAAGAAATAACAACCATTAAAAATGAACTTGAAAAACATACAGATGAGAATTTGAGCAATTTACTGGAAGATATCAATCAAAGACTAGACAAATATGCGAAGGAAATTCATGATCGGAAAATTAAGAAATTCCGTAGAGATACTATAGACTATAAACTGGACGAGGTGTATACTTAGGCAGAAGTATTCAACCAACGTAAATGGCAACAAAACTCTAACACAGGTTCATCGCAAGAGAGTGTGGTTTCAGATTCGGATGCAGCTCAAAATAGACCACCTCTAGCTAGCACCACAGGAGCATCGGTTCAACCATCGACAAGCACGGCAGGCCCTAAACCATCAAAGGCGACTTTTTTGTCTATCAGTCAGGCAGCAAACAAACAACCAAACACCGAAAGACCCGGAGGAGCCAAAGAAACTGACACAGAAATAGAGAAGAGAACCTTGCGGAGCAAGACAAAAATGACCTAGTGATTAACATCTCTAGCATCAGTTTGACCGCAGCACAAAAAGCCTTGTCATATCACAGTAACGCTGCGGAAACTGAGATTTCAATTTTCAAATTTTTAAGGTCCTTGCGACTTAAATATTTTTTCAGCACCCTTCAACCAACAGTTAATCCACAGATGGAAACTGAATACAAAGAGTTCAAAGCAAAAAGTACTTTTTGCCCTCCGATCTCACATAAAACCATAGATGCGTTTGAACGTCTCATCAAGATGGATGTGAACAGCATAAATTTTAAGGATACGAAAAACCGAAATTTTTCGACAAAAGAATGGAGTACTTTATCAAACTTGGCCAACAACAGCCAGTTGACGTTCCAGAAAGCAGATAAAGGAGGAGCACCTGTGGTAATGAACACTGATTTTTATGAAACGAATGTGACTACTCACGTGCAAGATACCAACATCTACTTGCGGCTTGAACATGACCCGACCAAAGAATTCCAAAGGATCTTAAAACAAATCTTGGATAATGCACTAAAAATGGAATGGATCACGGATAAAACTTACAAATTTTTGAATACAGAATACCCACGACGACCACAATTTTACATGTTACCTAAGGTACATAAAAATCTAATGAATCCACCATTTAGACCAATAGTATCCGCTTGTGGATCCATATCTGAACCCATTGGTCAATACTTGGATTTTTTCCTGCAGCCAATCGTACAACAAGGGGACACACATATAAAAGACACGACTGCATTTTTAAACATGTTAACATCATTGGGACAAGAAGGGATTGAATCACGGTGGTTGTGTACTGTGGATGTGACCGCTTTATACACCTCCATCCCGCACAATGAAGAAATCGAGGCAACAGAGTGGGCTCTGTTGCAAAATGAATCAGTAGGAGCAAACAATGTTTTTTTACTGGAGCTACTCCATTTTGCATTATTTCACAGCTATTTTCAGTGGAAATAAAACTTTTTTTCACAATGTAATGGGACTTCGATGGGGTTCGCAGGAGCCCCATCGTATGCTAATATTTTCATGTCTAAATTCGAAAGCGATCACATTCTTCTAAAGGCAACATGGAGTGAACATTTGGTGACTTACAAAAAATATATTGATGACATTTTCATCATTTGGAAAGGGGAACTCAACCCCTACTGGATAACATCATGGAGTTAAATCAATGTCATGAACATATTAAATTCACACATCAAGTTGAAAAGAAAAAGATCACGTTTCTGGATGTTTTGGTACAAATTGATGAAGGAGTGATCAAAACAAATGCATACACCAAAGAAACAGATCGGAATAACTGTTTACACTATAAGAGTTTCCATCAAGAGTCACTAAAACGCCATTTACCATTTTCTCAGTTTATAAAGGTTAAAAAGAATCACATCTGACCCAACTGAAGCAACCAATACAATCAATCAATATGCCATGAGATTCAAGCAACGAGGCTACTCCAACAATTTACTTCAGGAATCTATCAAGCAAGTAACATCTCTTGATAGACAAGGGCTGTTAAAGAAAAGAGAAGTGGTTAAAGAGAAACCTATTTTGAAGCATTCCACGAAAGCCAACCAAATTAAAGCAATCATTAAAAAACATTGGGCTATTATTCAAACAGAACCAGACTTGCAACAATTGTTCAATAGCACACCCATTTTCGCATTCCAGCATTTGAAAAATATCAAAGAACTATTATCAAGCAAAAAGAAGAGTTTTGACAGCAACCAATTTAAAGGCATGCAAAAATGTGCAAATTGTATACATTGTAATAACGTAATGACTGGGAATCAGTTTTCACACCCCACAAAGGGAACGATGATTACGTTACAACATTCCAGTACGTGTGACAGGGCCAACGTGATTTATGCTTTGAAGTGCCCATGTGGCAAGTTATACGTACGCAAGACTAAACGCAAGGTGAAAATTCGGATCACCGAACATAAAAGCAATATCAGAACAAAAAATGTCAAGTCCACCGTGGCAATGCACTGGCAACAAACAGGACACAACATCTCTCAACTACGTTTCACAATCTTGGAGGCAGTGAGATATCGAACTGACGTGGATCCACAGAAACAACTGCTTAGATCGGAGTTCTTTTGGATCAAAAAATTATATACGATGCAGCCGCAAGGATTGAATGATCGAATTGAGTTAGCATGTTTTCTATAATGGGACAGATCTGCTAACATTAGTGTTTTAGGGCATTAAGAACAATTAGGTAACCGAGGAGTTTAATGTGTGACATCCTCGATATATATGTATTCCTTTGCTCAATTCTCTGTGATAATGTGTTGAGTTATTTACAGCAAAGTATGTTGTCAACCTTTTAATGCACAACTAATCTCTTCGAGCAATACTTGTTATGCTATGTTTCTTTACAATTCAAATCTGGTAACTTGTTTTTACATCTGTGTGCCATTCACATTATTTTAAGTGGCAGCTTTCACTTTAAGTAGGTGGTAACCTTGCCAATATTTGTTACGTCATCACGTTCATTTACGTTAACGTTGCACCGGAGATTCACGTAACTCACAGACTTTGGTTCGCAGAACGCGGAGTACTGTTGTACCACGGGTGAGCAGACAGCTTTTTAAAGTTTTGCATCACTTTGAGGTGACTTTTTTTACGTATTCGCATGTAGTGTAACAGCACATTGCACGTATTGACGGGTGTTTTGGTAGGAGGTTTTTCAACCACTGGTTAGGTTATTCACACGTGCATCCTTTGTATCAGACGCAGTGTAACACTTAGAGTCTGTGCTGTTTTGGAATAATTGAGCATGTTCACTGTTCTCGCTTTGCATGAATTTTAAGCACTGAATGTTTCACTTGTTACGGCACGATGGTTTGATTTTTTGCGCACTAACGCTTCACACACGAAGGAATGACGAATTTAGGCTTCGTGGCACGTTGGGATTCACAAATTAATCCCGTCATTGAACTTTCACGATATGGATTGTAAGTCGATTCATCATTGCTGTAAGGGATCCACATTTTCATTTACATAGAAGCGTTATGACGTAATAGCATACTGTATGAAACAGTCAGGACTGAACTGGCGCCTTTCTTTATTTTGTTTTCAGAGACCCCTGATGAAGGGTCATTCTCGACCCGAAATGCATTGGGTACAATGAAAGATTTCATTTAATAACACAATCTGTGTAATGCAAGGATGCAACACAAAAAGATGCATTAAAATCAAGATTTGAACACACGGAACGAGATTTCAGTCTTTTGTGAAATTGGAAGATACACATTTAACTGGAAAAGAAACAATAAAGTTTCAATGCTAAGTGCTTCCATCAGCTAGGGATTGGTTTCCCAAACCTGACACTTTGAATACATTATACATAGCCTCATATTGTGGACCTTTGAAAACGTGTGTACACATTTTTATACTGGAACCACTGTCAGTAGTGAAGTCATGGCTTACAACATTTACTTAGAGTGCTCACCCTAATAATAAAGGCTTTTAATTAATGAACCATAAATACAAGTTTGAACAGCATTAACATATGGACAAAAATATTACCTTAACTGCAGACAGTGCCCTTCCCTGATCCATAATGTGTTACTGCAAACTGGCAGCCAAAGGTTTTGTGCTGCAGGGGGTTGGGCCTACTTGTCCAAAGGACAAAATACACATGAAAACTTGTTGCCCTTGACCCCAAACAATATGTCCTGGGCGTCAGGCTATAGGAATCCGACATCCCTGTGGGCGCCCGCCCAAGATACAGTCCCAACATCTGCTGGCGGTTGGCGGCCAGAGCCGGAGGGGGAAGAGTGAGATTAGAGCCATATCGGCCCCCCTCGCCCCCCTGTTTGCTTCTTAACATAAGGAGGCATCACCTAAGGCGTCCCAAAACAAGACGCATGGAGGGGATGGACAGGTTATGGGAGCAATAAGCCAGATGACAAGAGTGCACCCTTTCCCCACCCACTGAACGGCAAAGGGGAGAATCAGAAGTGTAACAATAGCCCCCTCCACCCTCCCCCCAGGGCCCCAGCTTCGATTCCTGGCGGTCAGCGGCAGCAGAAACACGGGGAGCTCACAGGAATCTGTACCTGGCAAAACTGCAATGTGCAAACAGGAACAGTAACCCCAAAGTCAGCTAGGTGAGGACACCTCCAGACACTATCAGGCGTCCATACGGCCACCAACAAGAGCCTGCTCACAATTCCTGAGAGGAAGAGGACTGGAGGGGGCACAGGGTAGACAGAACTTCAGAGTCAGACCCAGAAAATATGTAAAGAAATACCCTGCATATCTAATGCCGAGACGATTGCGCAGCAGCCCAGGCCCCTGCCTCATAGAATAGTGTTGGGAAGCAGCCACAGATGGCAAAAGACAAAGATCCCAAACCGCAAAGGCAGGGGAGAATGGATAAGTACGCCAATGTTCTACAACCCCCTGCGGCGCAAGCCGAGGACGCGGTGGACATGCCGAACAATACCATATTACTCCAGGCAATTCAATCCTCTAGAGGCACTGGAGGGGAAGATTGATGAAATTCGCATAGACGTCAACTTGTTGCGCCAACATCTCCGCACAATCTCAGAGAAAATAGCGCAAGCCGAGAATCGAATATCGGAAGCCGAAGCCACTTTGCATGCCCTCAGGAAGGGGGTCACAGCCCTGACCACGGCCATGAAGGAGGTGGCCTGGAGGGTTGATGATGCAGAAAATCGCGCTTGTAGAAATAACCTTAGATTTATTGGTTTCCCGGAAGCGATAGAAGGCTCAGATGCGTGTGCTTTCCTGCGCAAATGGGTAACGGACTCACTCCCAAGCGCGCAATTCTCCTCCTGTTTTGTGATCGAGAGGGCCCACAGAATACCTGTGGCAAAACTCCCCACCGGAGCACCGCCAAGGCCTTTGATAGCGCGTTTTTTAAACTATCAAGATTGGGACCTCATAATTAGAGAAATGTGCAAAGTCGGAGAAGTCAGACTCCACAAGGCCAAAATAATGGTTTTCCGGACTATTCGAGGGAGGTGCAAAAGCAACGCAAGACATTTGACTGAGTGAAAGAGAAACTGCGGAGCTTACAGATACAATAGATGCTCCTTTTTCCGGCCAAATTAAAAGTAATATATCAGTCAAAAACTTTCTTCTTCTATTCGCCAGATGAGGCTTGGCAACGGCTGGAGGAACTCCCTCCCAAAAGGGCAACCGGGACATAAGCTGCATCTTCCAGAAGGGGCCCCCCAGCGGACAACCGACAAACTGCAGAACCTAAATCGAAACTTACCGCAGGCCGACTAAGAGACTCTGCCAGGGCTACACCATACAGGAATAGGAAAGCTATCCGCACAGTTTCACAAGCATCAGACTCTGAAGACACTCGCCCGAAAGACCAGTCCAGGAGAAAGACTCAAAGAACAGAGACAATGCGGAAATATACCCCAGAGCATACAGAATGGGAAATCTCCTCAGACTGTGATCACCCCCTAATGCAGGACATCACTTGCCCTGAAGAACCAAACTCTGAACGAATGCCACAAGAACCAGCACCACCAAATCGACAAAGTGGGAATGAAGAGTGACGACCAGTGATGGGCCATCAAGAGGCCGAAGGGACAGTAAGCTGGTGAGGAGCCTTTCCCCTCACCCCCTGTTTGAGTGTATTTGCTTTCTTAGCTTTCTCTATTTAGTTTGTTGTTTAATTTCCTTATTCCGTGCTGCTCCTTTCTCAACCTTGTGTCTCCAAGTGGAGGCTCGATACATCAACACGGAGACGTGAACACAGCTCCTCGGCTGTTTCCCGGACGAGTGAAGTGTACTGGGCAGTTAGGGAGATAGGAGACTAGGAGCGCACCTGGGGTTTCAGGGGGTTGGCGACAGACCTCTCCATCCATCCACAACACAGTTGGTCATGTTGAACCAAAGGGGTATTCGCATGGGCAGTGGGGGACAGTGGGTGGGGGGGATAGGGAGGGCGGGAGTTGGGGTAAGGGGAATCAGAAAGTTCAGTTAAGGCTTAAATCAGGAAGCAACCTTTCGAGACAGTATAAGCTGAGCCAAGAGAACACAAAAAGCACCCTACACATTAGGACCCGATACGGGCAGTTGCGGCATGGCAGGGCACGATAACGATACATACTCAGTCTTGTCCTGGAATGTGAATGGGCTGGGAAACAAAGTGAAGAGGGGCCTAGTATCTGCATACATTAAGAGGCTAAAGCCTGATGTAGTATTCCTCCAGGAAACACATCTGAAGGGAACACAATGTGGCTTCCTAGGCAGAGGGGCATACAAGACGCTAGCACACGCAGGTTTCTCCACTGGCACGAGAGGAGTGGCAATCCTAATTAGGAAATCCCCACCTTTTCGAATTGAACATACATGGGTAGACCCAAACGGGACATACGTGGCCGTAAAGGGAATATGAAACAGAAAGGATATCACCTTGATAAGCGTTTACGCGCCCAGAGATTGAAGAAACAGACGCTGGGAAAGCTCACAGATATCCTGTTAGAAGCAGGCTCCAACACTCATCTGATAGGGGGAGACTTCAACGACGTTATAGACTCCCAGCTAGATCACACTATTGCGTCCACAAGCCGCCCCAAAGAAACACAACTCAAACGCTTCACAGATACAGTGGCGCTGACCGACTTGTGCTGTAGACTGCATCCACATACAAAGGCATACTCCTTTTACTCAAAGAATCAAATACAGGAGTGGGACCCGTTAACCCAGGTGAGACCGGGTAAAGTTTTTAACATACAACAATGTCTCAACTGGAAAACACTGAAAATGAGGGGAACAATAAAAACAGTGATACAAATCACAACGGGGATGGAGAACAAAAGGGAGACCACAATGATGCAGGTGGAGTGAAAAAGGGGAAGGTATTATTTGTAAGTAGTTATAGCAGCACTACAGTACAGTTAAATATACAATGACCAAAAGCACACAAGGTGAACACTGGACATGTTTAGTGAAGGTGAGCGGCGCAGTGACACAAGGGTGATAAGAGCAGCGTGAACGGCGATAAAAAAAATAAGAAGAATGTAGTCAAGATTTACAAAAAGATATATACAATGTTCATGTCTTGAAAGTCAGATTAATTAAATTGACCACAATGGCGCCAAAGTTCTATGCTCGGTAGTCGACGGCGTTTCAACCGGATTGATTTCAGGTCATCATCAGGACAATGGTCATTTGGTAGGAAGTAGTGCTGAACTGGACAGGGGTAAGTCAAGTGTCCGGGTCAGAACAGTCAGGGAGTTGAACAACAAGTGAAGCGTCAGGTGTCCGCAAAAGAAACCAAGTTAATTAATTTCACTGCGTGATGAAGGCCTGCTGGGTTTGGCGGTGTTCAGGCGGTCAAGAAGCGCCTATTTAGACGGGTTCCGCAGCGTGATGAAGGTAAATTGGCAGTCAGTGGGAACTGGAGGACTTAAGAAATGCGGGATCGGCATCGCGGCAAGGCGAGTAATGATTTCCGATTTGGCAGCAGAGGAGTCAAACCTCCGTAGTAGGCCTCAAAGCGGGGACGAATGAAGCGTACACCAGCGCGTAGGGCTGGGAGCCGGCAATAGTTATCGTGTCATCCGGTCACGTGACGGTGTCACGAGGGACACGGAGACTGTGCTGGTGCTCATAGCGAGCGTCGGGGAACCCCGGGGGGACCAGGGAGAGTAAAAAAGGAAAAAGGGAGGAGAACGGCCACCGTGAGTGAAGGGTTCGATGCCATAGTAGGCATCCAGTGTGGCCCATTCATGGGCCATTAAGATATGTAAATAAACGTAGTACTAACATGATTAATTAACAATGTTATGTAAATGCAACGGAGGACAATTTAACAACAAGGTATTAATCAGAACAAGCAGTACATTGAGATTGCCGTGATAGGCATCCAGTACGGTCCATGTGTATAACATAGCAGTATATACACGAGTTAGCACAGAATTGATACAGGTTGACAAAGATATGTAATTGAGGAAGATCATATCAGTGGAAATGAGGATCTGGTAGAGCTTAAACAGTTGGAAGCAAATTTTTAACATACATCATGTCGCTGATCCCACACTTGAAATAAATCTGGTTGGATGAGTACCTGGTGGGGAAGAACAGAGAACCTGCATACATACAGTTACATTATTGGAGAGACGTGTAAACATGGCAATTGGGAGACAAAATTATTAAAAAGTAAACAACATGCTAGACAAGGCTACAGTAGTCTAAACATGATAGAAAAACCTTAGGAGATACAGGGAGCCAAGTAAAAGAGAGGCAGTGGGGCTTGTACGGGTCACGAGGATGTAATGACCGTGTTCCATTCATCTAGGGTATTTAACCCATTGGTGACAGAATTACAACGAGCAATCCATCTACATTCGCATTTGTTGAGTAGGAGTTGCAGGTTTCCACCTCTCAGAGGTAGAGTGGGGCTGTCAATCACTTGCCAGGTTAAGTCTGTTTCAGAATGATGTTTTTCTTTGTAGTGAGCGACAAGGGGAGCTGTCTCAACATTGCATCTGATGCGACTTTGATGTTGGAAAATCTGCTGCTTTACCATCTGGGTTGTTTGTCCGATGTATAATAGATCGCAGGGGCAGCGAATGGCGTAAATGACATTTGACGTGCGGCAGTTGGAGAAAGTTTTGAGTTTGTAAGTATGTTCTGTAGTTACGAATTCCTTGGTATTGTGGGTCAAGTTGCTTGCTGCACAGGTTTGACATTTGTAATGGCCAACGGTCGGTGGCAGTCCCCACAGTGAGGTCACGGTTTGTGTTTTCATATCATTTTTAGGCCAAGTGATAGCATGGACCAGTTTATCAGCTAGGTTGTTACCGCTTTTGTAAGAAAACAATGGTGGTTCTTTGAAAGATGCATGGGTCCTTAGTACAGACCAGTTCTTTTTTATAACTTTGCTGACCAAGTTGCTGGAGGGGCTGTAGGTTGACACGAATGGGATTCGAGGGTTGGTCCGTTTTGGTGAAGGGGAGAGTAAAATCTCCCTGTGGCAAACCATGCCATTTTGGATGAACGCGAAACAATGCGTTTTGGGTATCCTCTGTTGATCAATTTCTCAGAGAGGATGGCAGCTTCCCTGAAATAGTCTTTACGCCATTTACAGTTTCTCCGAATACGAAGAAATTGGCCGTAGGGCAAACCATCCCCGAGGCCCCTGGGATGGTAACTGGAGTACATCAAGAGAGTGTTCCGCTCTGTAGGTTTGCGATAAAGGGCAGCCCCTCTGCATGAAGGGTGAGGTCGAGGAAGGGGAGGTCATTGTTTCTAACATCCGAGGTAAATTTGAGATGATTTTGGCAGTTGTTGAGCCAAGAGATAAAAGATGTAAGTTCTTCGCGTGTACCCTGCCAGAGTAGGAGAATGTCGTCGATGTATCGACGCCAGAGGTTAATGTTATTGAGAAATGGGTTTGTGCAGCTAGGAAGCAGGTTGTTTCGAGGTGATGAACATAGAGGATGTCAAAGTTGTGAGCGAAGCAGGCCCCCATGGCAACACCCTTAATCTGTAGAAAGAAAGTATTTTTGTAAAGAAAATAGTTGTTGGTGAGTGCAATGTGTAGTAAGGCAATGATGAAGTCAGTAGGGATGCGGACTGGTCTAGGTCGTGTGTCAAGAAGTTCGGTTTATAATGGTGAGGCCTTCGGAGTGTGGTATGTTGGTGTACAGTGACTCGATGTCTAAGCCTATCATGAGGTCATTGTTATTGTCAAAGGGTCTGTCTTCAATGATGTTTATAAGGTGAGTGCTGTCCCTTATAAAAGTGTCAGTTAGAGGGACAAATTCCTTTAGAAAGGAGTCA
Source organism: Calotriton arnoldi (assembly GCA_963921515.1). Classification (NCBI taxonomy): domain Eukaryota; kingdom Metazoa; phylum Chordata; class Amphibia; order Caudata; family Salamandridae; genus Calotriton; species Calotriton arnoldi. Next base: position 265,671 of record CAWUFW010016169.1, on the reverse strand, counting down.
ATGTATTTACCAAGTGGATCCATAATGGAACCACATCCAGATACTATGGGTAGTCCAGGTGGGTTGGTTTGGTCCTTGTGAATTTTTGGTAAGACATAGATCACTGGAGTCCGGGGGTGCGGGTTATTTAAGAAAGCATTAAGAGGCCCCACTGCCTCTTTTACTTGGCTCCCTGTATCTCCTAGGGTTTGTCTATCATGTTTAGACTACTGTAGCCTTGTCTAGCATGTTGTTTAATTTTTAATAATTTTGTCTCCCAATTGCCATGTTTACACGTCTCTCCAATAATGTAACTGTATGTATGCAGGTTCTCCGTTCTTCCCCATCAGGTACTCATCCAGATTTATTTCAAGTGTGGGATCAGCGGCATGATGTATGTTAAAAATCTGCTTCCAACTGTTTAAGCTCTACCCGATCCTCATTTCCACTGATATGATCTTCCTCAATTACATATCTTTGTCAACCTGTATCAATTCTGTGCTAACTCGTGTACATACTGCTATGTTATACACATAGACCGTACTGGACGCCTATCATGGCAATCTCAATGTACTGCTTGTTCTGATTAATACCTTGTTGTTAAATTGTCCTCCGTTGCATTTACATAACATTGTTAATTAATCTTGTTAGTACTACATTTATTTACATATCGTAATGGCCCATGCATGGGCCACACTGGATGCCTACTATGGCATCGAACCCTTCACTCAAGGTGGCCTTTCTCCTCCCTTTTTCCTTTTTTACTCTCCCTGGTCCCCCCGGGGTTCCCCGACGCTCGCTATGAGCACCAGCCCAGTCTCCGTGTCCCTCATGACACCCGTCACGTGACCGGATGACACGATAACTATTGCCGGCTCCCAGCCCTACGCGCTGGTGTACGCTTCATTCGTCCCCGCTTTGAGCCCTACTACGGAGGTTTGACTCCTCTGCTGCCAAATCGGAAATCATTTCTCGCCTTGCCGCGACGCCGATCCCGGATTCCTCAAGTCCTCCAGTTCCCACTGACTGCCAAAATACCTTCATCACGCTGCGGAACTCGTCTAAATAGGCTCTTCTTGACTGCCTGAACACCACCAAACCCAGCAGGCCTTCATCACGCTGTGAAATTAATTAACTTGGTTTCTTTTGCGGACACCTGACGCTTCACTTGTTGTTCAACTCCCTGACTGTTCGGACCCGGCACTTGACTTACCCCTGTCCAGTTCAGCACTACTTCCTATCAAATGACCATTGTCCTGATGATGACCTGAAATCAATCAAGTTGAAACGCCGTCGACTACCGAGCATAGAACATTGGCGCTATTGTGGTCAATTTAATTAATCGGACTTTCAAGACATGAACATTGTATATATCTTTTTGTAAATCTTGACCACATTCTTCTTATGTTTTTTATCGCCGTTCACGCTGCTCTTATCACCCTTGTGTCACTGTGCCGCTCACCTTCACTAAACACGTCCAGTGTTCACCTTGTGTGCTTTTGGTCATTGTATATTTAACTATACTGTAGTGCTGCTATAACTACTTACAAATAATACCTTCCCCTTTTTCACTCCAGCTGCATTGTTGTGGTCTCCCTTTTGTTCTCCATCCCCGTTGTGATTTGTATCACTGTTTTTATTGTTCCCCTCTTTTTCAGTGTTTTCCAGTTGAGACATTGTTGTATGTTAAATACTCCTTTTACTCAGGCGCCCATAAAGTCTTTTTCGGAATAGATTATATCTTCGCCCCAGCAGGAGAAGTAGTAGAGATTCAGAAAGCGGAATATCTGGCAAGAGGTCTTTCAGACCACTCGCCTCTCTGGCTCACAGTGGGGAGAACAAACAGACAACGCGCTAGTAATGGGTGGAAACTTAACACTTGGGAACTAAAGGACCCCCAAGTTGCCAAGGAAATTAAAACAGATACCGAGCTTTATTTTAAAGAAAATGTGGGCTCCGTGGAGTCTGCCATAACACTCTGGGAAGCCTATAAAACGGTCCTCAGAGGCAGAACCCAAAATATCAAAGCGCACAAGAAATCTAGAGAGATAGAACAGATAACCGAAATTGAATCAAAACTCCTTCTATTAGAAAACCAAGCCCTAGCAGGTGAAGATCCCTCGTTAATTCGGAGGCTACAAGTTCTTCGCCAGGAATATTTGGCCTTAGCCCAGAGAGATGCGCAAAACGCGATTCAAGCTATGCACCGGCGTCTATATGATGCCGGCGACAAAGCGGGCAGGCTGCTTGCATGGCTCAGCTAAAAAGAGCTAGAAGCAAGATGGGTGACTCCGATAGAAACCGAGGATGGTCAGACCTTTATTACGCCCACAGAGATAGCGACTGCTTTCGCTCGCTATTACGATGCTTTCTATGCAAAACGCCCCCTGGCAGAGATAGCGCAAATAGAGCAATATCTGGCAGAAATTAATGTCCCCGTAAAGGAGGAAAGCGAAGCCCAAACATTAGAAGATGAGTTGACACTTACAGAGGTTAGAGAAGCCATTAGCTCCCTGAAGCCCGGGAAAGACCCAGGTCCAAATGGACTACCATCAGAGCTCTACAAGCAGAACGCAGACCTGCTAAGCCCCCACCTCCTGAAACTGTTTTTGAAACTCAAGAGGCGGGCATTCTCCCACAAGACCTCCGGACAGCTACCATAGTAGTGATACAAAAAAAAGGCAAACTACCAGAGAGGTGCGGCTCCTACCGACCCATCTCACTCCTAAACACCGAGACAAAGATCTTAGCTCGTATATTAACCAGTAGGCTCACAACAGTCATCTCAAACCTTATACATCGTGACCAATCCGGTTTCATCCCGAAAAGGGCAACTAGATTGAACCTACGAAGCCTCCATAATTGGCTTGAAAACCGCGAGTACCAGGACTGACCCACATTTAATATTGTCACTAGATGCAGAAAAAGCATTTGACACAATCCACTGGCCTTTTCTCATGTTAGTCCTTGAAAAGTTAAGATTCGGCCCCAAATTCAGGCACTGGATAACCATCCTCTACGAAAAGCCTTTGGTCCACGTGAGAGTTAACGGAACGACTTCCAGGGAGTTCACAATAGGACGTGGTACAAGGCAAAGGTGCCCACTATCCCCACTCCTCTTTGCCCTGGTGCTAGAACCCCTCGCGTGTATAGTCAGGACACATCGAGAGATGTTTGGCTTTCGAGGAGATGAGAAAGGGACCACGGATGAACACATTTCCCTATATGCGGATGATAACCTCCTATATGTTACAAAACCTATGGTCACCCTCCCAAATGTTCTGGACGCTTTCGAACGGTACTGAAGACATGCAGGATATAAAATTAACTGGGAAAAATCATGCATATATCCAGCAACCGAAGGCTTCAAACCACAGGAGAACATGGGACAGATCAAAATAGAAAAAGATGGGATAAAATACCTAAGTATATATGTCTCGGTAAATAGACTTGAAGCCTTGAACCAAAACCTTTATAGAGTCATTGCAGAATTTAACGCAGACATAGAAAGGTGGAAAACATTGCCCTTGACACTTCTAGGGAAGGCGGCGCTATACAAAATGATTACACTACCCAAATTCACGTACATACTCCAGAACACATATTGTGCATTCCCAGAAGATGTCTTCATTAAGATGGATGAGGCGATTCAGACATTTCTTTGGGAGGGTGGGACCCCCCCAGAGTGGCGCTTGCCACTCTGCAAAGAAACCAATAAAACATTGATATATCACTTCCAGACATTAGGGCATATTACTGGGCGACCCATTTAATTGTTATCAATGACTGGGAACATCTGCCAGGAGATCACCCCACATATGCATTAGAACGAACAAAATTTGAGGCACGTCCTCACACCCACTATCTCTATGGAGGGAAGGGAGTCAAGAACTTATTAGCAGCCACGCAGGTAGTGATACAGGCGTGGAAAAGAGCAGAAAGACAAATGAAATGGAGCAATACAGTTACAAGGGAAACCCCACTCTGGGCGGGGAATGACTCAGAGAATTCACAAAATTAAAGGGTTTTAAGAGATGGGATTTATTGGGTATCTCCAAAATAAAAGACATATTAAATCATAAGGAACTAGCCACTTGTTCGCATCTCCAAAAAGAATATGAACTACATCAGACACAGCAGTACAAATACATGCAGTTGGCACATGCATGGAGGGTGCAGAAAATAGATATGGAAGTACTCCCTGAATATGCCCCATTGGAGGGAAGACTCCTCATGGGGGAGCTCAGTGAGAAGGCAGTTTCTTGGACATATCTAAATATAATTAATAACAAGCCAGACACACTCGCGAAGCTAAGGGCAAGGTGGGAATCAGAACTGGGAGCCATGGACAACCTGGATTGGGAGACTGCATTGATGCACCCACGGGAAGTAGCTATAAAGTCGTGACTCCACCTCATTCAGTTTAAGATCTTGCATTGGATCTATTATGATAGATCTTGATTACACAAAATGGGGAGGGCCGATACTTCTAACTGCCTAAAGTGTATCCACGATATCGGCACGTTCAGTCACACGATCTGGGAATGTCAAATGGTACAGGGATATTGGGGTCTCATAACGGCAAAATTAGCAGAGATGCTAGGGGATAAGATACCTTTGGACTCTAAATTTGTGCTGCTAGGTATATCCACAGATGTAGACCTCCCCAGAAAAAAGTTAATATTGGCCAACCTGGGCCTTGTGGTTGCCAAGCGAGATCTGGCGCGCAAGTGGGGGGCAGCACAGCTACCTACACTGGATGAATGGAAGAAGGGAATGGACTAATACATGTCGGGGGAAAAAAACACATATATAACCTGAGGGTGTCCAAAGAAATTTAAGAAAATCTGGAACCCATGGATACAATGCTATGGGCTTCTAGAGGAGGATACGCCAGATGAGCCCCAACTTGAACAACAGTACAATGCAGGAGAGTAAAAGGATGGGACTGAGAGACGAGAAAATTGTGACATATGTAATATCAAACTACATATCGATGTGCTACGTGTACATGCAATTTGAAGCTAATGTAGCAGTGCTTGTGTATCAGGTGTTTGGAAATGTATGCTATACCTGTATTGACGAAAAAAATAAAAATATTTTAAAACAAAGGAACCTCCGCTTTAAAGTGGCGCCTCACCTCAAAATCCCATCGTACAAGAAAAAAAACATGGGTGGCACATTCAAGCAGCCAAACTATGGAACTCATTAACCCCAAATATAAGATCAACGGAAAACCACCTTATCTTCAGAAGACTACTCAAGAATTGGCTCTTCCCCACATAACCACCATATTCAAACATAAATATACAGCATATCCCTCTGTACATATGCATTTATTAGGACTATAGATGTGTATAGTGCTTTGTATAAACATGTATAATAATTATGTTTTTAAAGATATAGATATTCGTTAGTTCTGCTTAACAAATGTACATATTACTTATAGTTATATTATTCTAAGTTTAGCATGTATATAAGTGACTGCATAAGTAAGTAAATCTTTTATCATGACAATCTATATACAACTGCTTCACTACTGATATAAAAAAAAATAAGTACAGCAACACTTGAAAGTCTAGTTTATTAAATGCAACTTTAATCTACATATATTACCTTCCTTGGGGGCGCTAGGTGGCGCACTAGCAGTATGGCCGCACTGTAGTGTAGCTCCTGCAGCCCGGAGCAATTATCCGCTCAAAAATCCTGCCCAGACGATCCCCGAAGCGTAAGAACCACGGCGACGGAAAGATAAGGCATCAAGTAATGCCCTGCGCGAATTTAAGGCCGGTAGGATTCCCCTGACTACAGGAATCGCGGAGGCTAGTTGGCGCCGCTGCTGAGGCGACGGCTCCTGGAGCGAGCCCTGGGTTGCACGCGCTACGAGAGCCCAGAGCGCCCACGTGGAGAACAGGCCTTACGGACGGAGCCGACCGCGGCCGAGACACAGGACGGCACAGCGAGAGGGATTCTAATACCCTCACCCTCCCACACCGCATTGATACTTACTGGAGGTGGGCAGCACTCGACGAGGACTTGCCGGATTACACCACGGCATTGGAATCGACGCCGATATATCAGGTACAGAGGGGGGCCGCGTAGACTCTGCTGCTAACATTGGACTGAGTCCGTAAAGAGAGACAAGCACGGAGGCCCCTAGAGAGATCCCCGCGCCTGGCTGCAGCGTATGGGACTCCCCTGACTGCTACCGTTGTTGACCGGGAGGCGCTGCTAGAAGGCGCGCAATGCCGGAGACCTGAGTCGGGGTGATAGAAGTAGACCCGCAGAATACAGCGTGTCGGGACTCCCCGACTCCCTCGTGCACACGGAGGGTGAATCCCGGCACTGATCGCATCCACAATAAAGTGCCATACAAATACCGCCTGCAGGAGAGCTCCGTCAGGGGGACGTTGCCACCGGTCCTGTTGGCACCTGGGAAGCTGCATCGCCATTGCTAGCGGGGGGGGAGAAGCCACCTGTGAGCCATACCGCAACTATCTTGCTGCCCTGTATAACCCACTATGAGCTGTGGAAAGAGGAGCAGATAAGACTGCAAAGTGCTTGGGACACACGTTCAAGAAGTCCCGGTTGCTGTACGCTGCCCTGACCTCCCCAGTCTGCAACACCTACACATTGAAGGGGGGATCACTTCCAAAACTTACACGAGCCGCAGACGCTCCAACAACGCTAGCAGCTAAGATACCAGCGGTATTGGACAACAACGGAGAGTTAGGCAGTAAGATACACGAGGTGCCAGCCGCCCCGGCAGACAACATTGGCCTGATCCAGACCAGACCCTCAGGGATCTATTGCGTAAAACCATGGGTGAGGCGGACCCAAAGCAACCAAAGCTTGTGTTCGAGGCCAGAAAAGGAGGGCGCGTGCAGCAGAAAGAGGCTGCGACAGACACCGAAGCCTCGGGATCGGCTCCAGCGCCTGATGGAGACATGAAAGCCCTACTAATAGAGGTGCGACAAGGCCTAGCCGCCATTGCCGATAAAATGGACTATGTCCAACCGCATGGACGCTATAGTGCATAAACTGGAAGGCCATGAAGACCGCATAAAAGAGACAGAACGACGCATCTCAGAAAATGAAGACACGACATCCCACCTCTAGACAAAAATGACTGCCATGGACAAATTACTGAGAGTTATTGCTGCTAAAAACGAAGATTTGGAGGCACGCAGTCGCAGAAACAACATACGCGTGATTGGGATACCGGAAAGCGCCAATACAGGGAAAATGGAGGAGTATGTTGAACGTCTACTAAGAGATACAGTTGGTTCCGAATCCTTCTCGACCCAATTTCTAGTCGAACGGGCGCACCGGTCATTGGGGCCCAGACCTCCCCCAGGCAGTACGCCCCGTCCAATCATTGCTCGGATGTTAAATTATCGTGACCGGGACATCGCCCTCAAGGCAGCGCGGGATAAGCGGCAATTGAACTTTGAAGGCAACCAATTTACCATATACCCGGACTTTACAGCAAATGTGCAAGAGGAACGGCGTAAATTTGTACCAGTCAAAAAGAAACTGCGAGAAGCTCAAATTGACTACGCCCTCCTATACCCAGCGCGCCTGCGAGTCACACATTAAGGGAAACAATCGTTTTTCACCAAACCACAGCAAGCGGAAGACTTCCTAAAGCACCTCCGACGCTACAACAACCCCACAGGTTTGCCTAACTCATCCCCAAGAACCGACTCACCAGAACTGGAGTAAGGCAACTTGCAACTTGACGGAATCGCCTCCGAGAGCGAAGATGACCACATAGACTGCGGGTAACCCTGTCATGGCAGGAAAGGAGCACTAGGCAGTGCTACAATTGACCGATGGACCCAAATGACTGAACAAGCTTGCCTGCCTGGAGGCCGCCACCAGATAAGTGACAGTTGGGATCGAGGGACACAATCTACTCTGGGCACCCCTGCCCTCTTGGGGCTAGGCCACTCCAACGCTGATGCTCTCTGAGGGCGGGGAGAGTAAGTGCTATCCCCTGGGAGGTCCCCCCCGAGGGTGCTCCCCACATGTTTTATGCTGGAATTATGCTAGCATTTGTTTCTGGGCTAGTTGGGGGAAAAGGGAGGGGGGTGGGACATGTAACTCTGGCATCATTGGGATGCTTCAGTGGGAGGGGGAGGGTATAAGGTTGTTCATTCAGTTTCTCTGTAATTCGCACGATACATGTGATGCCCAATTGTACGGTTTTTGTCAAATTCCATCTCACACACGTAAGGGACCTATCCTGAAATTCAATCCACCACACCAGCCCCCATGACTGACCTAGCGGGCTCCTCCGCAGTGAGGATCCTTACCTGGAATGTTAGGGGTTTGGGAGACCCCAGAAAGCGCCGCCAAGTACTGGCGTATTTAGACAGACACCAGACACACATTGCTATGCTCCAGGAAACCCACATTAATCCGAGACACAATAATTCCTTTGCCAGTAAATGGGCAGAACATTGAATTTTTTCCTCATATTCTTCCTACTCCAGGGGGACAGCAATAATTATAAAAAAAAGGGTTTCCCTTTGTCCCAATAGGCTTGATACAAGATCAGCATGGTCGCTACTGTCTGGTCTGGGGTAGACTTGGCACGGACTCCATCACTCTAGCCTGCTGTTATGGCCCCAATGTAGACTCACCTGAATTCTTCACAACATTATGGGGGAAAATCCTAGAGATAGGCTCCACCCATCTTATCTGGGGGGGGGATTTCAATGTCGCGCTCAACCCCACAATGGACAGGTCTAACCCCGGCCCACAACATTCTAATGCCTCATGCAAAGTGTTGCGTAACATAATGGGAGCTAATGGAGTAATAGATGCTTGGCGGCACCTCAACCCACACACGGCTGAAGGCACACACCACGCAACTCAGTAAGCATCTTGGGCCCGCTTGGACTACTTCCTTGTTACACGAAGCCTATGTCCACTGATTGCCGAGACCAAACACTTGGCCAGAACATATTCGGACCATGCTCCGGTAAGCCTCTCATTTAACCCCCCGGGATATGATGCCCCACAAAGGACCTGGCGGCTCCAGCCACTAACACTGCTAGATCCGGTCTATCACGAAGAACTGGGACAAGAAATACAGGATTTTTAACGAAGAAATAAGGGATCGGTGGACAGCGTAGAAACAGTATGGGAGGCCTTCAAGGTCACAATTAGGGGGTTCTGCATATCCAAAAGCTCGGGTGTACTGCGGGACATACAGAGGTCCCTGAAAAAAATTAGAAAGAGAGATCAAACAATTAGAAATACGGCTCGGAACCAGCACTAATAGACAAGTGCATCGAGAAATTAGAGACAAAATTACTGAATACACAGCCACTGCTGATAGAGAAGCGAAATACAGGGGTAAACATTGGGTTGCACGGAAATACGGAGAGGGAGAACGCCCTGGGAAAGTATTAGCAGACACAATACGCAGGCCACGTTTCACCAACACTGTCTTGGAGATCACGGGTCCGGGGGAGGTCATATACAGGAATACTGAGGATATACTACGCACCTTTACTTCACATTATGCAACATTATATACATCACAAAGACACAACGAGCTCGATCTCAATGCTTATTTAGAAGATGTAGCGTTGGGGTGGCTGGGCGACAATCAACGGGAGTTGCTTAGCTCCCCTTTTGAGCTGGACGAAATAAGGGAAGCCATAATGCATATGAAATCAGGAAAAACACCGGGATCGGATGGACTCCCTATAGAATTCTATAAAACATATATTGATTTGCTCGCCCCCATCCTCCAAGAGGTTTTTGAAGACGCACTAGACAACGGTAGGCTCCCACAGTCCATGAGAGAGGCGCACATCATTTCTCTGCTGAAACCAGGGAAACCCATTCAACACTGACTCATATAGACCACGGTCACTTATCAACTGTGACACTAAAATCCTGGCAAAGGTCATAGCAAACAGATTAAATTTGATCATGGATAAGCTGGCCCTCCCAGATCAGTCCGGCTTTATTCCTGGTAGAGCGACCACCCACAACCTACGAACCTTCTTTGCAATCCTCCACAACGTGGACCTGGACTTGCCATTAGCGGCAGTTTTTCTAGACGCCACTAAGACGTTCGATTCAGTAGAGTGGGATTATTTACTGGGAGTCTTACAGCGTATGGGCTTCCCCCCAATATTTCTTTCTTGGATTAAGTTACTGTATAACCTTCCGACAGCCAGGGTTTGCATAAATTGTCACACGTCACCTGCCTTCCATATAACCAGAGGCACGAGACAAGGGTGCCCGCTGTCCCCTCTGTTTGCTGTAGCAGTAGAACCCTTGGCAGCTAAACTACGCCAACGTCACCAAGAGAAAGCGTTGCGGTGCTATATGCGCCAAATTTTGGTATCATTGTACGCAGACAACATCACTTTGTATATTCGCGACCCGCAGCCTAATCTTAATCCACTTCTCCGGAAATTCATAGTATTTGGGAAAATGTCAGGGATACATATAAACTGGGGAAAATCGCAGATCTTACCTCTTACCCCTGCAACAGTCCAGTTCCCCTTAGACTACCCTCTGGAGTGGTGCCACTCAGACATGCGCTACCTAGGGATTCGCATCACTATAGATAGAGATGAGCTCATGCGGTTAAATTACGATAGAACTTTAGACCGCATTATAGACAATGTCACACGCTGGATCTCCTTGCCCCTCTCGATGGCGGGACGGGCCTCGTTGATCAAGATGGTGGTACTCCCTCAGGTGCTGTACCTCTTCCTGAATATACCGCATTATCCTGGACGGACTTTTTTCACAATGTTGCAAACCGAAATGATCAGACTAGTGTGGGGAGGCAAACAACCCCGATTACAATGGGGGGTACTCACCAGGCCCTATGTACAGGGGGGATTTGACATCCCAGACTTTGAACTGTATTACACCTGTGCGCAGGTGCACTACGCGTATTATTGGTTCCACCCTCCCCGCTACATGCCACACGTTGCGGTAGAACACTGGCTGGCAGATCCTGTACCACTGGATGGTGTGATATTCTATCCCCCCGCCCAACGAGGTACGACACCCACCTCGCTAACCTGCACGCTTAAGGCATGGCACCGAATACTGACGCTACTAAATTGCCCCATGCTCTACTCCCCACTGCTCCCCTGACATATCATCCCCGAATGCAACTCCTCCAGGAAAGAGGGTTCCAACGGCTCCTGGGTCGGACCAGCATTTCCACATGGGGCGACCTATATTATGAGGGTGAGTTCCGTACACTAACCCACATATTCAAGGAGACCCAACCAACTCCCTTAGATGGCTTCCTTTATATACGACTACGGCAAGGCCTCCGTACCTTATCACCAGACTTCCTGCACGAGCCCCCTACATTGCCTCCTCTACAGCGGGTTTTACAAGCCACTTCCCCGAGACACACGGAGCAAATTGCTGCTAGCCATAGGCTACGTATCACTTATACTATTCGCCGGCGAAATTACATAAATATAACCTGTCAGACTCCGATCAGTGCAGAAGATGTAGAGCCCCTGCGGCGGATTTTTTACACTTGGCCTGGGAGTGTCCCGCAGTGCACATGTTCTGGGTGGCTGTATTTGACGCCCTGGATCAGATGACCTTGCAGACCCTAGAGCGCAGCCCCTGTCGCCTTACTCTGATACACAAAACATGTGACCAAACCGTACCGTAAATATTTAGCCATAGCCTTACTCATGGCGAAACGCCAAATTGCGTGTAGATGGGGCAGAGGGCGTGCACCGAAATTCAAAGAATGGATCACTGCTTTAGTATATTGTCAGGAGCAGTTCACTAACTACGCAGACTTACTCCCAAGAGCCTCCCGCCCTAGGGACATCTGGGATCCTCTGAAAATGTATCTTCTCACACATACCACGCCAGCTGATGTTGATAATGCATCGGTGCACGTATCATAATAACACACTGTCCTTGTGATAATAGACTCCCGTGAAATTCACCTCCTGCACGCACATTCCTCGTCTACTATTCCTCCTGTATCCACAGTGGGCTGCTATAGGGGGAACCAGAGGGGTCCATGGCACAGATATTATTTGTTTATGAATTGTTGTGGAGGTCTGCCTCAGAACACGCAACCATAGCAAGAAATTGTAAGTCCAAAAGGACTGGATGAGCTGATCAAACAATGCTGCTCCATGGGCCGAATTGGTATCAATACTGTGGGCTGGAAAGTTATATGTACTTGTGGTGTAATGACCCTGTGAAAATGGAATGAAAAATGTGCATCAGATCCATTGCATGAATGTACTTATACATTTTCAACAGTGATATATGTTTTGTGTCTTACATATGTCAAAATCAAATAAAAACAGTTTAAAAATATATATATATATATATATATATATATATATTACCTTCCTTATGCATATATACCTTCCATGCACTTATGACATTCCTTCCATGCACTGATGTATCTTTATATTTATTACTTTGCTTCTAATTCAGCATATCCAATGCACTCTCACCCTATATCTCTCACAATATATCCTCTACCTCCACTCTGACTCATCTCAAACTTCATTCCACTACTCTCTCCAATTCACTATCCTATTTCTCACCCTATACCGCTCTCAATATATGCTCTACCTCAACTCTCTGACTCATCTCAAACCTCATTCTACTACTCTTTCCAATGCACTACCTTATTTCTCATTCTCACCCTATACCTCTCTCAATATATCCACTACCTCCACTCTCTCATTCATCCCAAACCCCATACCACTACTCTGATCCCCAAAATAATCCTTTCTAGACTTTTCCCTCCTCTACCCCTCCTTGCATCATCTCACACCTCTTTTACTATTTGTATCTCCCAAACAAGCATTATCAAACCCTTCCCTCTGACTCTTCCCCCTCCACCTCCCCTTTACTCATCCCAAACCCCCTCCTACTGCTATGAACTCCAAAAAAAAAAGTTTCTAGACCCTTCGTTCTTCTATCCCTCCACTATTACTTTTACAATCCAAATAACAGACTAACATGTCCACCGTTCAAATCAAATTAATTTCATATTTCCATACACTAATTCACCACTAATCCTTTTTGGGTTCCAGAGTAGCTTGCTACTCGCCGAAAAGTGCTTCAACACCTCATCTGGGGAACAAACGCTATATAAACGCAAACCCTTCCCTCCTCTAGCTCTCCACTATCCTTTTCAATCCAAATAACAGACTAACTTGTCCACCACTCAAATTAATTTCATATTTCCCTAGACTAATTCACTACTAATCCTTTTCTGGTTTCGGAGTAACGTGCTACTCGCCGAAATGCGCTTCAACACCTCATCAGGGGTAGTAAGAGCTATATAAATGCAATTACAATACAATACAATGTCTAGAGGACTTAGAATGAGGCATTACAGACGGGACCAGAGTAGCAGCTAGCAGCACTGCCTAGAAGACTCAGAATGAGGAATTACCACTGGGATCAGATAAGCAGCTGTAGCACTGCCTAGAGGACTAAGAATGGGGAATTACCACTAGGAACAGAGACAGCAGCAGCACTGGTGGAGAACACACGATGGAGGAGCACAGAGGCTTGCAAGGAGCACGAGTTGGAAAACATGAGAAAGACAGAGAGAGACACACGCAAAATGTTTAAAGCTAAAGCGTGGCATGTCGCCATTGCTACAAAAGTAAATAAATGGAAGACAAATGCGGTGGAACGCCTGCCTTTTTTCTATTTATTTACTTTTGAAGCAAATTGCGGCACGCTGCGCTTTAGCTTTAGACGTGTGTAGCTAAAGCGCAGCGTGCCGCAAATGCTAATAAAATTAAGAAATACTAAAAAAAAAAAAAAAAAAAGCATAACTTTGTAAATTTAACAATAAAGCACACTTGAAGCAAATTATCTCCTCTGCAGCGTCACAGATTGCAGAAGTGGGATAACATGTTGTGCCTCGTACAGCGATTACAAACCAGGGCGGGTTTGAAAAACAGAACAGCATGCGGTGCCTGCTTCACGAAGAAATTAATTAAACAAGCATTTGCAATGCAACAGGTCTCCCAATTGCGAGATTTAGACCTATTGGCATTGTAAATGACAATGCCATTTATTTATGTGTTTAAAAAACACCTGTAATAATAAAAGGCATTGTCATTTACAATATCAATAGGTCAAATTTTCTAAAATGCGAGACCTATTGCATTGCAAATGCTTGTTTGAGTTCCCTGCCAAAGTCCCTGGATGCATGAACAACCTTCCTATTTTTTGAAAGCCATACATGATTCTTCCTGATGTAGACCAGCCCATATAAATCTGTGTTAAAAGATCAAAATGTTTACTTTAGTTTTAAACCATTAGTGAGGAGCAGTTAACTTTAAAATTGCTAACTTTCCATGTATTTTGCATTTAGTTAAAAACATATCAGTGGCTCATTAAACGCCAGGCAGGCAGAGCTGCAAAGCTACTGGTGCACTGAAGGTAGCCCCCCTGCTTGCCAATTGGCAGCCCACCCACTATTTTCTGTGATTCATGGAAAAGGGATGGGAAAATATTTGCCGAAACTGCTTTTGGTAACATGGCTGTAGTATATTAGTGAAAATGCTTAGTGACAGTCAGTTTACCATGCTGTGGCAGCCAGATTCTTTTTTGTTTTTGAAAAATTGGGAGAAAAAAAATGAGTGCCCCTGACATGCTGAGAATTTTCTCCCTGCATGTGGGGGACATAGGTATGTTTTCATGTCTTGCACTTGTATGGCAGATCTTGGCATGAAAATAACAGTGCCAGAAGGCCACACCAAATAAGGTAAACTTTTGACACCACTAAACCGTGATCGTGCTGGAGGCTCAGAGCTGGCGGAGGCTGGGCCATTCACCTCTAAAGAAGGAGGGGAAACGAGTATCGGGCTGAAGGACCATTTGTCAATTTTAGACGTATGTCTCGTTACCGCCTGTGAGGCCCTCGACTGTAAAAAGTTTGACAGGTGATGGTAATCTTATACTGCAGCCTGGGCCTACCCATAACTTCAACTTTGAGCTCTACTTTGGCATGATATTACTTCAACTAGGCAGATATACTGTTTGCCGTTTCAGCAGAACTCTAATTATTTACCAGTGAGAATAACAAAATGAAAACCAATTTCTCGCTTGGTGTGAGTTGCTACTGTGCCTTTTATTGTGATGCTCGAAGTACTAGTGGCCGTATGAACATTGTTAAAAGAATGGAAAAGGTTTATTTTCCCTACTTTTATTGATCAGTCAAGTGGGAAACGAGAAAAGGGATCATATGAACAAATATAGCAAAAACCCTTTTAAGAAAAAATATTTAAAAAATAAAAATAAAATTCAGTTGGTCAAGTAAAGTGAAATTATATTTACTAGTGACCAAAATAACTAAAAGTGAACCCCTTTTCTGTTAATTGTGTTACCACAACCAGTAATCATGACTACCACATTTCAAATGGAGAAGGAGTATGACTTATTGGTACGGCGTTTCTGCATGTTTTTCATGCACAGGTGCCAAATTATCAACGACAGCTACAGTTTAACTCAACAATAACACAGCACAAAAACACAACACAAAAAAAAAATATGGTGGTGAATGTTTATTCTACCAAGCACTGCCCTACTTGCCAACAAAGACATGAAACTGCGCCAGTGAGAAATGTTTTGTGATCAGGCCTTATTGTCTTTAAGTGAGAGGGTTAAGTGGCTCAGCTATATCCGTGGGAACATAGTCAGGGCTGCGATTTATTTTATAGCATTCGTGCCCGATTATAAAACCCATACATGTACTCGTACCCCGTGAACCTCTGGAAGAGAATGTCAACATAGTTAATGACTTCTCTGAGGAGCTACTCGTCTCTGGCAGTGAGGATAGCCTTTGTGTTGAACGAAGAAGGGCGTTTTGGACGTTCAGCCAGTGAGCTGCACTCAACGTGTGAGCAGCCTGAAGCTCACCTGCAGCAGCGCCCGCCCTGTATGGATAGCTTGGAGAAGAGCTGGCGTCCAGAGCCGCCCGCTGCAGCCTCTCTGTGTCGCTGTCACCGCCTCACGCTCCTACTGCTTGGTTAAAGTGTCAGCAAAAGCTCAAGTCGTGGGAGCCCCGCATTTTTAAAATATCACGCGCGCCACCATTGGTAATAGAAGCATTTGCAATGCAATAGGTGCCATGGACTTTTCTATAGACGCGGGTCGTCTAAAGAAAGGGGCGTGGCCTCTTAACGTGAAAGCGCGGCATGGGCCCTTGAAAACAACAAGAAAGATAAAACAAGCATTGGGTAAACACACCATATACGTGAAGTGGGTGCCATAGTAATTAAATAAAAAAACATCAAAGCAGGCGCTGTACTGAAACACAGAGTGGCGCCCGGGTATGTAAAACTTGTGTGTGTGACGGCCTGTAAAGCGCATGGCGTGCTGAATATTGCAGGAAAGCATGTTGTGCCTGCAGTAGGAGAAACGCATTAAAGAAAATAGTACTTACAGAGTAAATAAGAAATACTGTGTATCAACAGAAGTAAAAGGGCCAGTCGCCATAGGAGGATACAAATGAAGACAATGTGGTACTAAGGAAGGGAGTAACAAGCCTAATAACCGATCAGAAGCCAGCATTTACGAAGGGCAATGACACAAGCCAATGACAAATATAGGCGGAGAGTGGGCGGGGCTTTAAATACATACTCCAATACGGTTGTATGATGGAACAACGGCCACTTGAACAACTACAGTCTAAATAACGACTCCTTAACCACTACTTAGTCTAAACCACTAAAACAACAACTATTTTTTACAACTACTATGCTTTTACCACAATTGCCTTTACCCCATTAATGTATCTATTTTACAGGTAAGTATAAACCTATATATGTGTGTAATGGTTTTGTATGTACCTGTAAAAATATTACATTTCCTGGTAAAGGCATGCATACTAAAGGCATATGCGTTGTAAAATTAATATTGATAAATATTAACACTATATACATATATGTACACGCACACATATATATATATATATATACACACACACACACACACACACACACACACACACACACCCCTATACTCACTTTTAATGTTATAAATTCCCTTTCCACCCAAAAACCTACACCCATCCTAAACCTTAAAAATTCCCTTTCCACCCAAAAACCTACACCCACCCTGAACCATAAAAATTCCCTTGCCACCCAAAAACCCACACCCACCCTAAAATTACCCTTGCCACCCAAAAACCCATACCCACCCTAAAATTACCATTGCCACCCAAAAACCCATACCCACCCAAAACCCTAAAATTACCCTTGCCACCCAAAAACCCACACCCACCCTAAAAAGTCCCTTTCCACACAAAAACCCATACCCACCCTTAACCCTAAAAATTTGCCACCCATACCCACTCCAGAATTACCCTTGCCACCCAAAAACCCATACCCACCCAAAACCCTAAAATTACCCTTGCCACCCAAAAACCCATACCCACCCTAAAAATACCCTTGCAATCCCAGAATTCCATACCCACCCTAAATCCTAAAATTACCCTTGCCACACAAAAACCCACACCCACCCTAGAAATACACTTGCCACCCAAAAACCCACACCCACCCTAAAAATACACTTGCCACCCAAAAACACATACTCACCCTAAAATGACCCTTGCCACCCAAAAACCCATACCCACCCTAAACCCTAAAATTACCCTTGCCACCCTAAAACCCATACCCACCCTAAACCCTAAAAATACACTTGCCACCATATATATATAAATGAATGAATAATAATAAACTTAAATTGAATGCAGACAAAACTGAAGTGCTGTTCTTTGGTAAAACCCAGCCTCCGGCTGCTGACCTGTGGTGGCCTGTGGAAATGGGCTCACCACCTGTGCCAGTGGAATGCGCTAAAAATTTGGGTGTAAAATGGCAGGCTGATCTATCCTTCTCTGCCCAAATTCAGCAGGTTACTTCTGCTTGCTTTAGTAGTTTGAGAAATTTGCATAAGTTTATACACCTACTGCCTGAGAGCTGCCGTCGGACCGTAGTCCACGCCATAGTAACTGCCCGCCTGGACTATGCGAATGGCCTCTATAGTGGTTTACCAGCTTACCTTGTCAGGAAACTCCAAATGGTACAAAATGCGGCTGCGAGATTAATCAAACGTGTTCCTTTTCGGCAACACATCTCTCCGCATATTCGAGAATTACATTGGCTTCCGGAAGCCAATAGAATTAAATTCAAGACCTTGACCTTTGCCTTTCGGGCTTTCCATGGTACGTGTCCTGCGTATCTAAAACAGAGACTGGGTGTTTATACGCAGATACGTGCTCTGAGATCTAACACCCAGAAATTACTCTGCACTCCACGAGTGAAGAAATCCCGACTGGGTGGCAGATCTTTCATGTTTGGGGCGTCCAAATTATGGAATTCTCTTCCGAATTCCTTGCGTCAGATCTCGTCTGAGTTACAATTCCAGAAGGCAGTTAAAACATGGCTTTTTAACCTGGCCTAATTTTTTGTGTCCCGATCGCTGCTTGTCGTGCGCGTGTTACTTGTCACTTTAGCGCCGGGACACCTCCTCGGAGGTAGCTTTCGCGCTCAACAAATGCCATTATATATATATATATATATATATATATATATATATATATATGAAATACACGCAATACTTACCTTTAATACTTGCCAAATACTTACATTTAAATGTAATTTTTAGGTCGAGCCTAGCGTTGCAGCGCATGCGCTGCTCGCTTTGCGAGGCATATTGTAGTAGGGACAGATGTGGAAGTGCCGTGGAAGCCCCGCCCATATTTTTCATTGGCTGGCGTCGTCCACGGTAAATGCTGGCTTCCGATTGATAATGAGGCTTCTTAGTCCCGCCTTGTTACCGCCCTGTCTCCTTTTGTGACTGTCCATCAGGACTGGATCTTTTACTTGCGGCGCTACACTGTCTACTTCATTAGTCTGTAAGCACTATATTTTTTTCACAATGGCGACAGCTTGTTTTTTCTCCATTCAAGGCCCCCTACGTATTTTCGAACTCCTCTACCGACAGCTCTTACCTAGTCCTCTTAATTTTTTTCTAAACCCATTCATGTGCTTCCCTTGCCTCTCACTTGTTCTTCCCGCCCTTTAATCGCCGAAGCACATTACCGGAGTGGTAATTGGAGGTCAGCCACGTGCCGCAGGCGCAGATTCGCTCCATGAGACGCTCTCGCGCCTGCCGTCGGTTCCGCTGAGTCAATGCCCTGAGATGGCCTGGGGGAAGCGGGCACCTGTGTGTGGAAACACCTTGAGTGATCATAGGGGTTAATGGTGCACTAAAGTGCAAGTGGAATGCGGCTACTGCTAAAGTGAAAGTTCTGATTTTCCGCTTTTTGTCACTAATGGGGTAGGAACTAATTAACTTGGCAAACAGTGCCCTCGCAGCCCCCACTCCTGCTGCTGCCCACAACGTGTCGCTGCTGACCTGCAAGGTATATTAATTTTAGAGGACCACCCACAACCGTGCTTTTAACCAGACTATCAGTGTCTCTTAAAATTAGGTTTAATAGAAGGCTACTCCTAGCTCCGCCCTCCCTATGCTCCCATGTTAAAGTTTCATGTGTTTTCTTCCATTGAACCAATTAAACTGAAATACCTGTTTGCAGTGTCTTGTAAGTTAAAGGCCGAATATTGGAAACATTGTCCGGTGACAAGAAGCGAGATTGGTACCTTACCTCTTTTGGCAAAGGGAACCACAGGCACAAGTGGTGAGGTAGCATCTGAGGGCAGTGTGATAAGAAGCCAGTGTCTTGGACAGCCACATCAAGGCACACCGCCTTAGCCCTTATATGTAGACTCCACTAGGGTTCAAAATGTTATCTTGACACTATTAAGGCTTGTGGCTGTGTAGCCTTTTGTTAGCCCGGTCACACGGAGAACTAAAGTCCCACTCATTGCGAGTGAGGCTCACGCATTTGTAAGTGTGGTGAGTTGTCACTCAAAAGAGGCTAAATGTGTCAAGGGCTAGAACTGTCTCCAGAGTCCTCTATACAAAGTAGCTTATGGAAGGTGTAGAAGCTTCCGAAACATATGCAGCCACAGAGTGATCACTGCCACAGACCCGTTTAGTTGGTGGGAGGAGCTGGTTCGGGCCCACCAGGTGGCTGTTCTACTACTTTTAAGCCAGGAGTCTACTTTCGAGAGGATCTGATGTCAATTTATTCATTTGACACATTTATTTTATTTGTGTTTGATTTCATTGATGTCATTAGCCTTGTTATTGATGTCAACGGTCGTGTGCCGTTTTGTCATCTCATGTCATTAAAGGTGCTAATTAATTCTTACTCCTACACATTCTCAAAACTAGGACTCAGTCACTCAAAGGAACTCCACATGCTTGCTGTGGGGGAGAAACGTGATGCTTTGTGCAATCCAATTCACCCCGCATAAATAGGAGCAGGGACGTCACCCACCCACAGCCATTGGAAGGGGTGCTCATGATAGGCAGAAGAGGTTGTGCCACATTTACTTCCGTCTATGGGTACTGGAACCATAGCCTGGCCCTCATTCCACTTATGGGAACCAAGTGATCATAAGGGGCTATACAGAGAAGAATGTTTTTATCACTTTTTTTCATAATGTTGATTTTTAGCCCTTTTCAAAGTGGTTCCAAATTCCAGAATAAGGGAACATATAAAGTGATTCGGTCGAAGGAGAAACGCTGGCTTTAAAAATCATTGTTCCTTGTTCAACATTACTTTTGTCATTTTAACCTCTAAATGACAATTCCTTCCCCCAGAACTAGTGGGCATTCTTAAATTCCCAGATTCCAACATAATTGGCACCATGCTATTTTCTTTGGTAGTTGTAAACAAATGTGAGTGACAGTTGAGTAGACAATGGATGAAGAGGGCTAACCAATGGCCCTCTGTGTAAATTTGTATTTTTTTATTTATTATTTGTTTGGCCATATGAGGCTGGAGAGCAACTAACGCCGTGACGATGCTATACCTAATAAATAATCTTAGCATATGTAGTAGATGTTCCTATATTAATGATAGCCACAAGATGGCAGAATTGGATTTACAAAGAGGAGATTTTGTCGTGAACGTTTCCAAAAATCGGGACATTCGTGATTAAAAAGACTTGTCATGGAACAGAGGCAATCTTGCTGGTAACTAAATTTGGAGATTTGTGGATGTGGGTTCTGAGAGACAAATGGGACTGAAGAAGCAGTATAATGTTACCATTGATTGTGTGTCAACAGAACAGGGTCTTGGGGCTTGAGTCCAGTGCTTAATTTGTGGTTTTATTTTTAAAAGGGAAGTGCCAAGACCCTTGTCAGGAGGCTACTGCAGCTTGCACTACCCAAAGTCCCTGCCAGCGCTGCAACTGACATTGTCAACACAACTAATCATCACACTCCTACAAGTGTATCAATTCAGACATTTAATATAAGTGAAAAATTACTAATACTTGCCGCCTATGCTATTCTTAAAGCTCTGGGTGGCAAATATTAGTCATTTTAATGTATATTGAAGTATTAACCAACTGTTGTTGTGCTCGTCACAAAATTAGACAAACGGCGGCAACATGTGGCAGACTAGAAGTGCTGGTGTCGACAATAAAGTGCTGGTGCTGAGCAGCGGAAAACCCCGACTCAAATTAAGCACTGGCCGCCTGACCCTGCCACAGCCATCAGACACTGGCTGACTCCTTCCTTTCTGCCTCCAAGAGTCCGCAGCCTGTCTCAGGATTTCCATTTCTCTCTTTAGATACTCAGCTTCTTGCGCTTAAGCAAGCTGGGTGAGTTTTCACCAGCTGTATTTTGAAGCCTCATATTGAGATTGTATATTTGATGTTTATTTTGCTTTTAGGTTGCTAAATAGAACATTATCCCCAAAGTTAAAAGAAAGTCAAAAAGAGCATGAGAAACTGCCACAAAACAGTTGCACCATGCCACGAACTAGCACCATTTTTAGGTAGAGCCTAGCGGCAGCACGCATGCGCTGCTCGCTCTGCGAGGCATGCAGTAGTCGAGTATGCTGTGTAAGCCTCGCCTTCTCTCCGCCCAGATTTTTGATTGGCTGGTGTCATTGTCGTTGGTAAATGCTGGCTTCCGATTGATAATGAGGCTTGTTAGTCCCTCCTTGTTACCGTCCTGTCGCCATTTGTTACTTCCCATGAGGACTGGATCTTTTACTTGTGGCGTTACACGGTCTCCTTCATAAGTCGGTAAGCACTATTTTTTTTTTTTTTAATTTGCAGCGCGGTCCGCTTTCACTTTAGCGGCCACGCTTGTTTGTTTAATTAATTTGCCACAGGGGCCGAACAGGAGCGTTTCTACGCACTAATCTAACAAGCATTTGCAATGCAATAGGTCTCACATTTACGCATGTTTGAGCTATTGACAATGCAAATAACAATGCCTTTTATTTTTGTTTTTAAACATAAATAAAAGGCATTGTCATTTACAATGCCAATATGTCATTTACAATGCCAATAGCTTAAACTCGCGTAAATGCGAGACCTATTGCATTGCAAATGCTTGTTTTTACTACGAGTAAGCCTTTACCTTTAATGCATTTACAACGAAATTCGTTGTTAAGGCATTCGTGGTAATGGCATACTTGTTGTAAAAACATTTGTGGTAAAGACGTTGTCGTTGTTCTGCTTTCATTGTAAATGCATCTCAATGTTCAGCCTTCGTTGTAAAGGCTGTTTCCCCTCCAATACATGAGCATGCCTCACAGAGCAGCGCTGCCCAGGTCGACCCAAAAATAGTGTTCACTTACTTTTAATGAAGCCTAGAAAGTAAGGACACAAGAGGGGCTGTCCTAATGGCATGTAACAACTGAAGAGAGGGATGTACTAAGGAGGGACTACTAAACCTATTCACAAACCAAAAGCCACCATTTACAAAGGACAGTAATAGGAGCCAATTGAAAAGATGAAATGGGCGTAGCTTAAAGTCCATACCTTACGACAGCATGTCTCGAAGAAACACAGCAAGCGCTGCGTAGGCGAGACATAAAACTCGGCCCGCACACCTGTAAGAACTTCCTTTCGGGCACTGGGCCAACGCTGCCAAGTGTCACTCATCGCAGGTTAGAGTAACCCATTCTGTGCAGCCTTCAGCATTACCACGAGGATCCGATGCAAGTCACGCAGCGTGCTTCGGAGCGAGGCAGCGGCTTCTTGGAATGTACTTACTCCTGCTACATCCAGCCAATGAGGTGGGTCCATCCAGCCAATGGGGAGGGTGCTTAAGGCAAGTGTCCTGGAGGGCCAGCCCCCGAGTGTGCCTGGGAGCATGATTGCACCTCAGCCCGGCCTCTTTCCCAGGCAGCCAATTTGATTGGAGCCATTTGCGACAGCCCGTCACGTGCTCCTCAGCGATTACGCCTGCCTGCCGGGCTCCTTCCTGGGCGGTGCTGACAAGCAGAGCCGCGCTGCCTGTTACAGGTTAAACGGTAGAGGGGCCCTGGGTTCAGGGGACTGTACTATTCCTTCGAGCCCACGGGCAAAATAAAACGTTGTTCGTTTTAAACGACATCGCGGTGAAAGGAAATCAAAAGGCCACCAGACGTGCCAACTTGTGAAACTTTCACCACGTGAGGAGGGCCAGGGGTCAGTTCCGAGCACAGCCCGGGGGAAGTTTTCAAATTCGCAGCTTATAAACCCGACCCCTTATCGCCCACCCCTCTCCAGCACCAAAAACAAAGCTTCCGAGGCTGGGGGGTGTACACCTCGTAGGGGATACCGGATGAGCAGAATCTCCAAACCTGTAGATGGAAACCTGCTCTCTGCAGCTGTTTAGAGCTGTGTGAAATCGGCTCCTCCCCGGGTGACCGTGTGGTGGAAGCCGATATCGCGTGATACACAGTGGCACCTCGTGAGTTGCAAAGTCTGTGATACAAACGTGTTTTGAGCACTCCATTGGGGCACTCCTATTACATTAATAATTTGTTACCACTTCCGTGATAACTTTTATATGACATTTCTAGGCAACGAGGGTGTGCATGCATGCAGTGCTTTAAATGGGAAAAAATAAGTGCAGGTACCCATTAACATGAGCTAGAGGTGTAGTGAGTGGGCGGGGCTAAGGGCAAGACATGATGATACTTAACGACTTCTATAATAGTTGCAGCACACACCAAAACACATGATAAATGTGTTTATATAAACAAACTCGTTACACAAAATGAAAGAGAAATGCGATATGTTAACATTTCCTTTTTTTTGCAATAGTTGCACCTTCTTAATGCCATACTGTTAATTGCTGTTGTTTGGCACAATACTATATATTTTAGAGCACAAGAGTAGGAAGAAACTGAAAATACCCCCACTTCGAAGTGCTGCGCTTTGAAAATCACACGCGCACACTAGCAGGTAAAATGAATCTCGACCCTGCTTTGTCAATCACAGCGTGATAGTGAGCACCGGACATTATTCAAATGAGCCCTGCTGAATAGCTCAGCTGGGGCTCAGATCGGGGCTGCAGAAGCGGTGCCTTGGCTGCCAGAGACACGTTCTACTCCTGCTCGCCAGCACAGCCAATGAGCCTGCCTTTTAATGAGTACCGGTACTCTCCTCGGCAGTAGAGAAGTGCCGGTACTCAGTCATAAATTTAAGAAGTGCCGGTACTCAGTACCGGTGAGTACCGGCCCATTTAAAGCACTGCATGCATGGCTTTCAGACTAT
Organism: Calotriton arnoldi; assembly: GCA_963921515.1. Lineage (NCBI taxonomy): Eukaryota > Metazoa > Chordata > Amphibia > Caudata > Salamandridae > Calotriton > Calotriton arnoldi. The sequence goes on along the minus strand of CAWUFW010016169.1, from coordinate 241,045 downwards.
GGTTCCCTAGTGAACAATGTGTTACTGTACGCACTAATGAATGCTACTGAAGCGCCCAGCTATATGGCACTTAAGAACTTTCCAATTTCCTAGGTCTGCACATGAGTAGAGAGCATCTATCCAAGTCTTTACGTTTTCTGTGACTTGTCATGATTTTGTAATAGGAAATTCAGGACTACACTTACCGAAATGCAAAGTAAAATAGATTAAATGACGAACTCATGAATGTCTTCAATATGTACCCAGTGCCAACTTATCTCATGGACCGGGCGTGATCACAGACATACTGGTTCGCCATCCGTTTTCCTACTGCATTGTAGGCAGAGATCTCGGCCCCTGAAAAGAGAGGAGGGGTGGTGTGCATATGCACAGGCTTCTCTCCTTCAAGACCTTACAGTGCAAGCATGGGTTAATGCTTAAGATGTTTTGCAGCGCACCTTTCGTCTCACTGTCTGCAGCAAATGCCCGCAATGCAGAAGACTTGTAGAAGGAAGTGCTACCAAAAATGAATGTGTCCTTGTGTAATGCAACTGGTGCTCATGTAAAGCACTCCAATACCTTCGGGTCGAGTTTGCGCTATATAAAACAGCAACAACAAAAAAAGTACCTCCTGCATTGTAGTCAGCAAGGGTGTAGCTATCCTTTATGACGCATGTGCTGTGTCAGTGGGGCCCAGGGACTTTAGAGGCCCATTGAACTCCAGTTATGCCAGCAACAAGCAGAGGGCATTTAGACTGCTTACCCAGGGCCCATGGCACTATTGCTTAGTCACTGTAGGTCAGCATGAGGTGTAGTTAAACAAATATGTTTTTCTTTGATGACCCCTCCTTGGCACAACTGCCAAGCATCATTTTCATGAAATCATCAACATAATGTCTACCCTTAAGGACAAACAGATAAACAGGGCTGGAAATCTCAACATTTCATCAGCTTTCTTTTGAGTACCTTGCAACGTGTCACACATGAGGTAAGTCAGTGTCCCACAAAGGTACACTGCAAGCATAGGAATGTCGCACATGCACCCTAAAACCTTACCAGCTATGTCCTATAGGCCAGTCCAACCTTAAACTGCACTCACATTCCCGGCGGCCAACTCAATGCTAGGGTGCAGAGAGTAAATGCAGAGACATCGCTGGTCAGTAGATTTGCAGATTGTGCACCCCTGGCCTGTGTTTAGAGGGGAGCCCGTAACAAGGCGTGCAACACCCATAGGGCTAAAAGGGTTTTAGCTTCCTCCCGCTCCCTTCCCCCGCCGTCTTGTGTCTCAGCCCGGTCTGCTGCAGCTTGAGCTGCTGTGGCACTGACTGGGCAGTGTCTGGATTCTTATCTTCGCCACACCCGAGTTTTTCACAGGTCTTTAAAAGACCATTAACATGCCTTCTGTGAACTGGTTAACAAGGCTTGCTTTGTTTGTTATTTTTCACTTGTTCGAGTACCCCCCGGGTCCCCGTTATCCATATTCCTAACATTTGTATTTTATTTTTACTGCCACAGTGGGAAAATGCATTTAGTGAAAAGGCATCTCACAAGTAGGGATGCTACCTTTCCAAAGGAAAAATACCGACCATTTGTTTTGTTTAAAGAATCTGCAAAGGCCTCACCTTCACACTAAATAGAGCTGTAAATAAAATGGTATGTATTCATCTGTAACATGACTTTTCTTTCTTTGTTTCCTTTATTTATTAGTCATGGATCACATATAAAAGTGCTTTCGATTTAAATCTGCAGTTTGAATTATGCACAAATAAGTGCTACAAATAAAGGCTTTAGGTGATTTTCCTTGTTTTTGTACTGGCTAGGTGTGAGAAGTTGGCCTGGTATATGCTGTTCACTAATTAAAGTGGACACCTTGCACCAGTACAATTCGACTCTTATGGTAGGTAGGGTTAAGACAACCTTTATAGAAAGCTATCCTAGTGGTAGCTGTGGAGAGCAGCCTTCAGGCTAAGTCTTGGAGGAATGTAAAGCAGCTTGTTTTACCACACAATCTCTTGAATCACCAAATGAAAAGACACCACACAGGTATATATATCAAATATATATGTATTTATTACTAAACAACTCTCTACTAATCTCTTTATGAGATTAGAAGTCAGGAACATATGCACAAATCAACGTTTCACAATAAATTAAGCACAATATGGCTGGGGCCCTAGGTGCGTACCAGACCATATACCAAGAAAGAGACTTAAGAACAACGGCTTGCAAAGAGACAAGGCCCAGCGCCTTCAGAAGTGTTGGGGCCTCACGAAACCACCCAAGGCAGGTAAGTAAAGGACCCACGGGGGACGCGTGCAGTGCGTGAACACAGGCGCTGATCGCCGTAGACTTCAATGGGGCAAGTCGCGGTTAGAAATTAAGAGTTTAAGGGCACTTCGGGAGTAGCTACAAGCAAGTCACTTACAGGGTAAGTAGTTCTAGGGCCACCACCCACAGGAGCACCGTAGTGCTGGAGTTACCTCACCCAGGGAAGCCGGGTGCATAGGTGTCGGGTCGCCGCGTCGTTTTCAATGGGAGCCAATGAAGACTTGCTGCTTGTGAAGTCCGAAGAAGTGTCCGGTGGAATCCAAGCCTAGATTCGGAAGAAGGAAGACCTGAAAGCAGAGGGGACAGTGTTCAAAGTCACTGGGCAGTGACCCGGGGCAAGGAAGATGAATGCCCACCGTCGTCGACAGATTCAGGTCGTTCACGGGTGTCTTGACTCTTCGGGCACGAGGTCCAGGAGGCGTCGACGACGACCAGGAGCTGGATTCGGCGTGTTCCACGAAGTCTGCAGCTGACTGCGGTGTCGGCAACCCGATTGGAGCCAACAAGCCTTGGTAGCAGCAAGTCTCGTGGAAAGCATAAAAAGTCTATGGTGCAGACCAGCAAGGTCTGGGGAACTCACCCAGCGAGGGTAAGTCAGGGCAGGCCTGGAGCAACCAGGGGAGCCCTTTGGTTCTTTAGAAAAGTCTTCTGGGGACCCACAAGCCGGCTGGCAAGGGATCGCGAAGACGCCTCGGGAGGATTCCTTCAACAGGGGCCCACGGTCACTCGGGACGGGGTAGGCCTCTGATCTTCGGAGGTATTCCTGCTAGAGGCTGGGACCACACGTGGTCCAAAGCACAAGTTCGTAGACCGTCGTGAAGGGGTTGCACTCGACAATAGTGCATGGTACCCAGGGACTGCGGTTCCTCGTCACTCGTGGGGTCCACTGGCCTCAGCTTCGCTGGGGACTCACGATGGCCTTTGAGAAGTCAGGAAATCCTCGTCTTGGGCTGCAGGGACCTCGGGCTCCGGCGGGAGCGGCGTAGTTTGCGACCGTCGTTGTAGTTTTTGGTGCCTGCCAAGCAGGGGAGTCACTCCTTGACTCCAAGGGAGATTCTTCAGTCTTCCAGAGGTAGTGGAACGTCGAAGGTCCAGGATTCTTCTTCAGAGCGTCGTCCAGGGGTATCTAGGTTGCAATGCACAGGTTCCCCCTCTTATACTAAAAGAAAGGGAGGGACTAGCTCTATGACCCCACCTATGGGAGGGTCAGGGGAGTGGGTGGCTACACCCACTTCCCTTTGTCCAGTTTTGCGCCAGAGCAGGGGCAGGTAGCCCCTGAGCTGGTTTGAACTGGCATATGCACAGAGGAGCCTTCTGCTCCCCCAGTGCAGGACTTCAAAGCACTCTAGGAGTGCACCCACCCAGCCCCAATACACTAAACCCTGTCTGGAAGGTGGTCACACCCTCCTTTGACAGGATACCTATTGTTGGGCTTCCTCCACTGCGAGTTTCGGTCATCAGCAGGAGGGCAGCCCAGTGTCTGTGACTGGTGGCATCCATTTTGTGATGCTAGGGCTCTTCAGGTTTCTACCGCGTTTCCACAGTAGGTACATGTCTATCCCTCTAGAAGGGTGGAATGCTACCCCCGCCGCCAGAACTGGCGGGGGGGTAGTATTCCAAGATGTTTGACACCAAACACGACATGTTTCCGTGCAGCCATCCCAAAGTTAGCATTTAACGCGAGGTTATAATGCGCTTAAGAGTATATGGTCAGGCTGCACTACAAACAGCATCAGAGAAGGGTCTCCGAATGCTGCAGAGGGGCTCTGCTCGGGCAGGGGCACCCTCTCACATAGGAACCAAGCACTCTGCCTTCAGGATTGATAAGGCCTGCCATAGGAGTGACTTATAGGTTTATATGTGTGTATCTATGTAGTGATATAGGTAGCCTATATCACAGTAAGGGGTGCATGCACCACCTTACCCAGGCTGCAGTAGCAGACCTGTGGTGTCAGATTTAGTCTGCTTCCCAGGGGTGGCATAATACATGCTTCAGCCCCTGGTAGGCCTGTGAAGTACCTATGCCCTTGGCACCTAAGGTACCATATACTAGGGACTCATAAGGTACCACAGTATCCAATCACTAGTGCACCTAGAGTGCACTCCAAGTCGTTTAGAGAGAACAGAGAGGCTGGGGCCCTGATTGGCAGGGTCCCAGCCTGACTATAGCCAGAAACCAGTGTAAACATCAGAAAAAAAGTGGGGGCAACATAAGAGGCAGATCCTACTCTCCTACACAAGGACATCACAATACCAGTGGTGCTGGTAGAAATCAGATCAGCTGGCAACCCTAATGAGGAGACTGAAAGTTTGTTGCAGGATCAGCACATTATTTATTTCCTCCACCCCTGATTGATGCCATGATAGCAATAGTTTAACTTCTATCTAAAACCCTACGCCAGTCGTCAATACAATGCTGAGTTACTCCAGGTGTCTGGGAATACTTCTTGCATTCAGACAACTCACTCATTCTCACCGCTCACCCTTCACTTTCACACTCACCCTGTACTCACAGCGATCCCACTGCACTCACACTGCTCACCATGCACTCACGCTATTCACCCTCCTACCCTGCACTCACCTCACGCTATTCACCCTCCTACCCTGCACTCACACAAGCACACCGCTCAACCTGCAAGCATGACACTCAACTCACTTGTCACTTTCACCGTTCACCCTACACTCACAGCGATCACACTGCACTCACACTGTTCATCCTCCTCTTACCCTGAGCTCACACAACCACACCACTCACACCACTCCCCCTGCACTTACAGTGAACAAACTGCACTCATGGCCCTTGACTTGAACTCACACCGTTCTCCCTCTACTTACCTTGCAGTGACATGAGCACACCGCTCACCCTGGACTCACAGTGACCAAATGTTGCAGGGATTCTGCAGAGCCACAGGCCTATGCTTGGGCTCATGGAACCTTAGTGGACAGGGACTAAGTCATCCTACCACCTGAGTATCCATGAGACCGGGGACCGACGAGCTATGGCGACTCACTTGCCCTGTGTAAGAAAGTAGGATCTGCTTTTATGGTTACTCACAACTTTTGATTGGTGCTATGCTGTTTCTGACCAGTCTGACTGGGATCCTGCTAATCAGGACCCCGGTCTCTGTGCTTTCTCCCCTAAATTGGTACGGTAAGTACTTGCGTACATCCCAGATTATGCACTGGTGTACCCTTATAAGTCCCTAGAATATGGTACTGAGGTACCCCGGGCATAGGTACACCAAGGGCCCCCATGGGCTGAAGCATGCCTTATGCCACCCATGGGGGATCACTCAAACTGTAACTACAGGCCTGTCATTGCAGCCTGTTTAAGCTGGTGCTAGCACCACTTACGACAGATATAGGTTTCCCTATATCTAAGGTCACTGCACTTAAAATCTATAAGTCACCCCTAAAGCAGGCCTTTCATTCCTGAAGGCAGGGTGCTCGGTTCTAAGTGTGAGGGTGCCCCTGCATGAGCAGGACACCCCTACAACCTTCGGAGTCCATTCTTCCTGGTTGTAAGTGCATCAGCTCTTACGATACATAGAGTGGCCATGCGTCATTACGCAATGACCATCTCTAAACTGGCTGTAACGAACCCTGTCATGTTTGGTATCAAACATGCTGGAATCATACCCCCACACCATACACGGTATGGGAGGTATGATTCCATGCACTGTAAAGCTCCTCCGGTAGGCCCTCAGTGCTCACAGTACCAGTCTTCTAGACCCGGACAGCACAACACGGCTGCTGCTGACCAGAAACACAATTCTGCCCTTCTGCTGCTGAACCAAGCTCGAGCAGGGGAAGGCAGAACAATAGGTATGCTGTCACAGGGAGGTGTGACCACCTCCCAGACAGGGTTTAGTGTATTGGGGCCGGGTGAGAGCGCTTGCGAGCGCCACTCCATCTGATTGAGGGGCCCATTTGGTGCCCTCCTTGCATAGTCCAGTTCAAACCAGCTCAGGGAGCCCTTGGCTCCTGCTCTGGCCCGAAACTGGACAAAGGAAAAGGGAGTATCCTCTCCACTGTCCGACCCCTCCCCAGGGAGGAAACCCTGAATCGTCCCAACCCTTTCCTTAGGTTACTTCAGCGCTTACCTGTAGGTGGGTCCCCAGATTCATCGTGGGACAAGATTCTTTTCAAGACACCACTTCTTTGACCGTCTGGGTACTCTGGACTTCGCTGGACCTTGCTCTGGGCTCTGAGACTGCAACTAGGAAGACCACTGCTGCTCCTGGTCTCGTCGTCCTGCAAGTGTGCTGCAACATCTGTGCCCGTGCTCCATACAGGAACCTTCCAAGGCCTGTGGACATCCAAGACACCTGAAGGATTCTCCCTTGAAGCGTAGGAGTCATTTCCCTGCATCTGCAGGCACCGCAACGAAGCTGACGGTCTGCTGATCCCGAGCTTCCACGGACTCCGAAAGGCTCAGCAACACAGGTTGTGGTTCTTCATATCCCTCGAGGCCTGCCCTGTCCTCTCACCAAGTGTGAGGCCAGTATCCCTTGTCGGAGCCGCAGGAACCGAACCCATATGCACTGTGTCGACTTGCCTTTGCAAAGGCTTGTTGGCTTCCTTCCTCCAAGATCTTTGGGCTCAAAGTAGCCCCAACCTCAAGCATCTCCTGTGATCAAGTTCTTCATCCTCACGGCATCACTTGCACCGTGGGCCTGCATCTTTGGTGAGCTGCTCGAGGTCCTCTTGCGACTCCAGTGCCTCCAGCCTGTGGGTCCTCTTGAGGGTATTCTTTGATTTCTGCGGGCTCCACTCATTGCTCGGGGCCTGCCTGGACTCCCCTGCTTGTGGTGAGTCACCTGGACCTTGCTGGTCTCGACACTGCACCTTCTTCGCTTTCCACGTTGTTTGCAGTTGCCAAGGCTTGTTGGTGCTCCCGACAGACACCGACCCCTCAACTTTGGACATCCGACGAGATACAGCTCATGAACGGCTCCTGGTCTTCCACAGCATCACCTGGTCCACACAGCTGCAGCTCCAAGGTCACCATCAACTCCCCTGCAGCACCTGGACATCGGTGGGCATTCATCTTCCTTGCCTCCTGGTCTCCCCTGAGTTACATAGACTCTGTCCCATCTGCTTGCAGGTACTTCTCATCTTGAATACACCTTTGGGTTCCTCCGGACACTTCCACCTTCTCCAGCAGTGGCATCTTTCTGAATTCCTCCATTCAGTTAGATGGCGGTTTCCGACGCCACTTCACACCTATGCACCCAGCTTCCCTGGTGCAGGTATCCTGGTTCCTAGGGTATCCTTGGGTGGGGTGACTCTCCAACCTTCTGTCTTCCACGGGGTTTCTTCAGGATCCACTGGGAAGGGACCTTCTTCTTTAAAATTGCAACCGCGACTTACCCGTTGACTTGTATTGAGTGCGCGGTCATGTTCACACACAGCATACAATCTCCGCGGGGTTCCTATATACTCACCTTGGGTGGTTCCTTGGGTCCCCAGCACTTCTACGTCTTCTGGGTTCAGTCTTGACTTGAGTCGTGGTTCGCATACCACTATTTTAGAATATGCTTTGGTCTCCCCCTGGCGACCACTGTGTATTTGTGCTACTTACCTGTTTTTATTGTAAAGTATTATGTATATCTCTGGGTAGAAGATATCTATAGGTGTTAGGGAGTGTCTTATAATAAATACATATTTTTATAAATACACTGTGTGGTTCTTTTTCACTTAATCTATACCAATAAGATTATGTTGTGGTGAAACAAGCTGCTTTTCACTCCTTCTGGACTAAGCCTCAAGGCTGCTCTCCACTGCTACCACTAAGAGAGCTTTCTAAGGTTGTCTAAGACCACTAAAATCACCATAAGGGTTGTCTGGATTAGTGCTGGGTGCCCACTTACGTAAGTGAGCACCAAATACTAAGCCAGCTTCTCACACCCTCCTACTCACTCACAGAGGAACAAGTGGTAAAACACCCCAGAACACAACACTCCTGGCCCTCTCAGGAATTGCGGTTACAGGACACACCCTTTCGCTCTCACTCTCGTACCAGTCCACAATAAGATTAGACAGAGACACGAGAAAATATTAAAATGTTTATTTTAACTAACGTGCTCTAATTTGAAGTATACGTGCCACAACAAGTAGAAAAATGCCTAACACAAATACGGTCGGCATAGCAAGTAGTCCATAGATCATTAAAAGTGCTGTCATTATATAAGACAGTGAGACCTAACCCCCTCCCCTGATTATATATTAGACGATTTATGTGTGTTTAGCAGCAGACCCCGTACCTCAGTCTATAGATGGAAGATCTTCATCACAGGTGCTGTCACACTCCCTTCTCTGGAAAGATCCCTCTCCAAATGTGTGTTGCCCACCCGTGTATACCTATATGACCAAAGTACATGTTCCCAAACAACAGCTGTATCTGTGTGTTTTGTCTAGGTGCAAGGGCCTGACCAGAACAGAATAACAAGGGGCATTGTTGCTCGACCTTGTCTGCATATGTTCCAACTAAATCTCAAGAAAGAACAGAACATCAAAATAACAGCAGTTTTGTGTGTGAAAATTACAATGTGGCACAAAGCAAAATATGTTTGTATAGTAACATGCACAAAGCAGAAGGCGATCTGCCATGGGCTCATGCTAACTTAGGGAAAACGACAATGGCCTCCTGGACCACGTGACACCCTCCCTTTGGTTAGGACAGTACCACGTAATGGCTACAGAAATCACAGGTAAGCAGTGCCAAAGCATCATAGGTGAGCGTCAAAGACAGAAGACGGCTTAATAGACTGGAAGGAGAATCTTTTGTACACAAAAATATATCCAATTACAGTGTATCTTCAGGGCCCAGTATGTATGCGGCCAAGTGGAATGCCATAAACTCCAGTAAAGCATCAGAACCTTCCAAATTGAAAAGTGCAGCCATCCAGTTGAGCAAGTGAAATGAACAGACGTGTTCCTCATATCCATTGGTCACCAGGACCATCCAAGGAGTGTCGGTATTGACTTCAATGAAACTGAGATCCAAGAGACGCTGTGCAGCAGCGTAGGAAGCCGCGTCGGCCACTGGCCCCAACAATGGATTATACACAAGCTGCATACCCAAGGAACAGTCCTGGCTATGGGACATCAACGGACCCATCAACAGTTCATAATCCAGGGAAGCGTGTGACAGTGTAGCCAGGCAGATATCCAGAGCCCACTGGAAGGGGCACCGGATGCAGGAAAACACTGGTTGCACACAGGTAAAATAGGCATAGCGGAAGGTTAGACAGTAATCAACATCCAGAGCTTCTAGTGGCATTACTCCAAAAAGCAGAACCACAGATCGATCAGCCATTGTGAAACTGTAGGAACTGGATAGCGATGCCACAGATCAAGAGGTGCAGCAGTGAACCCACTGAACACGCTGGAAAAAATAGAAGGTATAAAGGCAGGAATTGCTCCAAAAATCGTCTGGAAAGAGGACACGAGGCCAGAGCCTACAAGTTTAAAAAGGTGTATTTTGCATCTCGTATTCGATGCATTAAATATTTGATGTATCTATTCCCCGAAATGAAGATGGAGATTCGTGTTTAACAATGATTGTATTTCACTGGACCTTCTTGCCACCTGCAATTCGAAGGTCTCACGGGCAGACGTGAGAGCTACTTCTTGTTGAAACAATAGCGCTTTGAGTCTGCTTATATTATTGAAGTCTATTTTCAGGGTTGTAACGGAAGGCCACAACGAACTATCTACACTCCCTTGTGGAGGGGGAAGCAGGGCATTGTTGCAACAAGTAACCAGCTGGGAAAGTGTCACCACATACGGGATCCCAGCCCACAGACCGCAGCAGTCCTGATTATTAAGGACGAGAAAACTGCCATTAGAAAGCAATGTGAGAGTGGTAATAATAGCAGGAACAGGAAGGAATTCCTTTAAAAAAACAAGTCATTAGGGGCAGAAACATTACAAGCACCGTGCAATTTTTCTTGTTGACATACAAGGGAATGGCCGGCAGTGGAATCATATTCCTCCCCCATTAGCAAGACGTCTCTTTCTGCTCGTTGGCAGCGATATGTAAATGGTAAGGACCATAACTCATGTATGTAACTACTCCCAAGGGGCTCATATCTACCCACGGGAAAGTGTTTCATACACGCTGTGAACTGAAACATAGAGATGGGAAATGAAATGACCCCATGTATTAACCATACTGCATAATCAGTTTCTTCTACCGTAAATGGAAGTTGTTCAAGTTTTTATATATGTAACATAGTGTATGTAGCGTCTTTCATGGCCATCAGTTGTTGTATAGGTGTTAAATTGAAAGGTAGCAACAACGCACTTGCATTCAAATAATCCCAGGGAACCTTACCATTTTTGAGTATTTGTAGTGTTCACCCAAATTGCATAACTGATCTAAGTTGGTGTTGTCCGTGATATAATGTAGACACTTCATTTTGTACAATATCAATAACAGAAGATACAATCTTGTCTTAAGTATAAATACAAGATGACAATGTGTTAATACTGTTATCGACCACGGCAAGGACTTTGTCCAAATTGTCCTGATCTATTTGTTGTAGACATACAGCAGCTTCTAGTTGAGACAATTTTCGAAAATTCATTATAAGCAGCATAAACAAAACACTTAGTACGGGGGGGGGTATTTTGGGCCCAAAAGAAAATCAGCAAGATCTATGTCTCCTGACAAAAGAGAAATATGTTGTTTTACAGAAAACAGCGTGGAATGTTCTAAGCGTTGTCGACATAATTTTCCAACAGAATAAGTGGTGAGAGTATTAGAATAGGGGGTCTGAGGGTAGCGTGGATCAGGTCTATGTAGTGAAAACCCTAAAGTAGTATTCATAAAACATGAATGACAAACATTCGTCTCCGACGGCCACAAAACCCACCCCGCTGGGTTCACCGTAGAGGAATTAAATGTACCGTTTCTTAACATGCAATTAAGATGATCTTCCGTATAATTTGCCGATTATCATAAAGGGCCAGTAATGGAGTAGTAGGAGAATTTAATTCTTTAATTTTAACCAATCCCAAACAAGTAGTTTGTTGGACGGTGTCATTAAGAAAAATGATTTGGGTCAGTATTAGACATGCACAGGACAAGGACTCAGTGCCTAGCACTTGCCGAGGCTTAGTGCCCTATACTGATTTTAAATTGATAGTATCCTTCCAATAATCATATACCTTTAGTGCTACATTTTCAATGAAAGAAGAGGAATAGATTAGTTTGGGTCAACATATATTTTTTTGAAGACATGGGTGCTAATTTAAAGAAATAAGAAGCCGGGTCTGAAAGGTTATAACCGGTAAAATATGTGTATTTCCGCTTTTGCATTTTTGAACTACCCTCGGATGGAGTAGGGCAATGCTCCCATTGAATATAATTAACAAGATTTCCAATGCAATAGGTCTCGTATTAACGAGAGTTTAAGCTATTGGCAATGCAATAGCTTAAACTCTCGCAAATGCGAGACCTATTGCATTGCAAACATTTGTTTTTTTACTAGCGCCCGAGCAGCGCTTTCACATTTATGAAGGTCACGCCCCTTACTTTAAACAAGCCTCGTCTAAAGAAAGGGGCGTGTCCGACATTAAAGTGAAACCGCGGCATGGGGCGCTTTGACAAAAAAAGCATCTGTTTGTCAAGTTGACAAAGATTTTTTTTTTTGGTAAAAGCTCCCATGCCGTGATTTCACTTTAATGTCAGCCGCGTACCTTTCTTTAGCCACTGTTTGTGTAAAGAAAGGGGCACGGCCTCGATGAATGTGAAAGCGCTGCATGGGCGCTAGTAAACTAAATAAATAAATAGGCGCGGCTGCTAAATGCAGACCGCGCTACTAAAACAAATACATTTTGGCACAATTGGCACCCCTCAAAGAGCTCAAGGTGAGCTTGGGACACCAAGTATTGTGTTAGCGTCTAAGATATACATTCATTGAAACAGTTAACTGTACACACTGGGCTATATGACAGTTGCTAATATGGCAGGAAAACCAAGGGTGTACTCTCTGAAACGCTCATCGCAGACAGTCTTGCCTCAATCATTAGATACATCAATAAAGCCCACACTACACCAGCTACAGCTGCACAAGATGGGACAACTATTCCCTAATAGTTGTTTTATAAATGAGCAGTTTCGCGAAACTCGCACGGTCAATGCACAAGTCATATTTGCATTTGTCCAAATCAGACAGGTGGCATTAGGATTTCATTTACACCTGAAAGGTAATGAACGTTCTGGCGTTTAAAATATTTTGCTTCAGTGAGGAGAGCAAGTCTTGAGGCATGTGCTTATACTGGCATCTAGTGGCTACTATTAGAACTGCAGTTTATTGGAATGATCTAACTTGACTGCTGAAGAATAACATTGATAGCGCAGATTATGGATTCTCCTCAGCAACTGCGACCGTGGAGCCCCTGGCTGGCCTAGGAGGCGCACCAGGGTGCCGCGGCGCAAGGTTTGGGAACTACAGGCCTAAGTGATTCGTAAACGGCTCCAGAATCTAGATAGGACATTACAAAACCATGGTCCACATTGTTCGCTCTCTATATGCCATATTACATTTTTATATTGCTGCAGTTGCATGAATGATGTGCTTCTTGTCAAATCTCAGAAGGGTTTTGAAAGCAGATACTTAAATACTGCAGTATACATACTGATTTTGTACTAGGAAAAAATAGTTTAATTATTTTCATCAAAATATTTGTTTTGGCACAACAAGATTTGGTGTGATAAGAGCATTCAGCCTTTAGAAATAAAACGTATTTGAAGCAGCTGTAGTCATGATTCAGCTAAAAAAGGATCCTTATTACAATTAGAATGTTCAGGTTTTGTTTACCTTATGTGAAGAGGGTGCTAATTAAAGAAACCACTATAGAGCATAGTCTCCTACACCATCCTGCATGACACTGCAATCCAAGAATCAGCACACCGCTGCTTCTGCTCTTTCCTGACTGGCAAGACTCAGTCAGTCCGACTAGCACCTTTCATGTCGGAGGCCCGAATCTCATCTGAGGAGTCTTACAAGGCTCCTCACTGAGTCCAACTTGTTTCAACGCTTACATGATCTCGCCGGCCAGCATCATCCATCCTCACATCAATGTGCTCTCCTACGCCAATGACATGCAACTTATTCTCTCTCTCAGTGACAAGACGACTAGCACCTGGAACATGTTCTTGACATGCATGACCAGAAATGCCAAATGGATGAAATCCAACTATCTGAAGCTGAACATAAGTTGTGATCTTCGGGAAAAGCCCCGTATCGTGGGATCCCAGCTTGTGGCTGACAGAACTAGGACCCACCGCCCACACAAAAAACCTCAGGATCATCATCAACTCCAAACTCAACATATCCGCCCAAGGGAACACTGTCACCCCCTCATGCTTCTACACCCTAAAGATGTTGAGGAAGGCTTTCAAATGGCTCCTGAAAACCGCCACACACACTGTTGTCACCAGCAAGCTCGACTATGGAAACACCTTCTGTGCGGGGATCAACAAGCAACTCATCACAAAACTGCAAACAATTCAGAACTGAGCGGCCAAAATCTCAACCTTCTACGATGTGCATACGTCGAAGCTTCACTGGTTACTAATGCACAAGCGAGCACATTTTAAACTACTGACCCATACTTTCAAGGAACTACATAATTTAGCCCTGCATGTTTCAACAAGTGCATCCACTTTCACACACCCTCCCGACACCACTTGCACACATCCCACCATAAGGAAAACCAGAGCTGGCAGATGAGCCTTCTCCTTTATTGCTCCTAAAGTGTGGAATGATCTACCACTACAGATCCAAGCCTCTTCCTCATTTGTGAATTCTCAAAGAAGCTGAAGACCTTGTTCTTTGAGCAAACTCACTAAACCCTATGCCTGGCTAGACCTTCACCGGCTTTGCACCTGGATACCCTCCTGAGAATTAGAGTGCTGTACAAACCATTATAACATAACAACCATAGCAGAGTAGAATGGGCTTCCATCGTCTAAAGGTATTTTCATGCTTGGAGACTCAGGCTCTGATTATGAGCCACGCAAAGCAGACTTACCGTGTGAAATTCCGCTCCATCTGATTCTTAGTGGGCTGATATTTCCGCACAGTGTTCCCAGGTGTTTGACACCAGACACAATTTTACTGAAGAAATCACGAGGCTTTGGCTGCAGCTGGAGGCAACTCTATCCCATTTTTTTCTCTTCTGACAGGGAGAAGTACACAATAGTCTCTGCTAGAACTTAGCTTTCCCTACCTTCCCCTACTCTCCACACTACCTCAACCCCACTACTTGCAAAGAGGCCACAGCATACATTTACTACCTACTCAAATCAAGCGGTAAATGTATGAGTTAAACCCATGTGGTTTTACGGCTCGTAAATTTCGGTCCCACTTGGTAGCTCCTCATTCCATGGGGTTTAACTTGTAATTGTAAGCTACTGGTGCGATTTTACCACACATGGTACCGGACAACAGATAATCAGCCCCTAATTAACTGGAGGGAAAGAAATCTGATTGAAATTACGACTCCCAATGAATGAAAGTAATAATCCACAGGAGTCAGATCATATCAGCAAACTAATGTGTGTATTTCTGTGTAACTCACACTGTGAGGTCCAGACAAAACCCGACAAACACCATCTAAATGAGGACCAGTGTGCTATATGGACCGTTCCCTGTAGCGTGTTTAGGTACTTTTAAGCAAGTGTATCATAAAACTATTGGCACATTCATATTTGCTTTAGCCCACATTATTACCTACCCAAAGATCAAAGCACATGTGGAGTTAGAATATATTCGATACACTCTCTATTACGATCAATGGCTGGTCCTTATAAATATAGATATACGAGTCAGGGTGTGAGTAAACCCCTTAAAAGAGTAAGGCTGAAAGGGACATATGGTTGACTAATAGGACAGTGCCTTCATCATACAGTTAAGTCATGAAATTCACAAATCAAGGTACTGTCTTTCTCCATGTCTCCCAAACCCCACCATAATAAGTCAACCTTAACTACCACCCCTGTCTTTAATTTAGAAAGCATGAAATGAGATGTTGGGGGACTCATTGAGTGTTCTTTTATTTGTGTAAAAGGCTGTATGATGGTGCAACTAAGTTCTTTGGGTGACACTGTAAAGTGTTCTAAATGATTGCTGTGTGGGTACATGATCATCAGTGTGTTAGTCTGTTGCCTTATACGATGGTGCGAGTATATTGGTAGTTTTGTGTGTAACTGATGGATGAAAGAATGTAAGTCACTGGGTGAGGCGAATGAACATGGCTGTATAAAGATATGTGGGCATTTGCTGGTGGTTGTGTGGACATATATTGATTGTTGTGTGATTATTTTCAATGGTGGGTGTGTGGTCATGATGGAGGATGTTTTGCCAACAGGACAGTATGTAAACACAGGTATAAAGGCAGGTGTGGTGGAGTATGATGCATTTAATGACATTTTGTATTGGTGTATTAAATTTGGTTCAAAAGGTGTGTAAGAAAGTAGGATCTTTCTGGCATAGTTACCCGCACTTTATGCCTGGTGTCAGTGTGTTTTGACTGTAGTTCACTGGTATCCTACTAACCAGGACCCCAATGGCAGTGCTCTCTCTCTTTGAAATTGACTGGTAAGTACTTTGTATACCCCACAATTGGCATACTGGGGGACCTCTGTAAGTCCCTAATTTATGGTGCTGAGGCACCCAAGGCATTGGTACACCAGGGGTCTCCCATGGGCTGCAGCATGTATTATGCCACCAATGGGAACCCATGTAAACTGTGTCTGCAGAGCTGATATCGTACTCTTTATGAAGTGGTGCATGCACCTTTCACTTTAGATATAAGGTTTTCCTTATATCCTGGTCACTGCACTTGAGCCCTGTAAGTCACCCCTAAGGTAGGCCTTGCAGCCCACAGGTAGGGTGCAAGTTTCTAAGTGTGTGGGTACCCCTGCACGAGCACAGGTACCCCAGACTCCATTCTTTGGGCATTGTAAGTGCGGGGAAGCTATTTTAAGATATGTAGTGGACACTGGCAACTCAAGATGTCCAGCTACATAATGGCATCTCCGAAACAGGTCATGTTTGGTATCAATCATGTTTGAATCATGCAACTACACCAATTCCAGTGCTAGTTGCATGATACCGCACTGAGGGGGCTTCTTAGAGGACCCCCCCATACCAGCCTGTGTAGCCTGGCAGGGTCTGCCTGCCAGCTCGCGCTGCTGCCAAGCTCTTGACACTGTTCTGCCCCCCTGCTGATGAGCTCAACTCAGGCAGGGGAAGGCAGAACAAAGGATTTCCTGTAGAGGAGAGGTGTGACCACCTCTCCTTTAGAATTAGGTAGGGTGGGGTGCCTGAGAGCGCCTCCAGACTCCAGTTTCCACCAGTACAGGAGCCCTTGGCTCCCGCTCTGGTGCGAAACTACATAAAGGAGGTGGGAGTGACCACCCCCCAGTCCAGCTCCTCCCCTGGGAGGTGCCCAAAGCTCCTCCAGGTGGCCACTTAATTCTGTCATCTTGAATCTGGGCCTGTGGGAGCATCTGGCTGGTTAGGTCCTCAGAGTAGGTTTCCTGACCGCTATAGGTGGGTAACCGCAGAAGATGTCCTTTCCCCTTTTAGGGTTACTTAAGGGCTCCCCTTAGGGTGGGTCCTTAGATTCGTCCGGACTACATCTTGAAGAACTGACTGGCTGTTGTCTTAAGATCTTCTGATGTTGGACACTGGAACTCTGCTGCTGGATTGAGCCAGGTACCAAGACAAGACTGCTCCCGGTAGGAAGACTACTATTGCAAATTCGTCTACATTCTCTTCCAAGTTTCTGCAACTCCGTGGCCGTACATTCCCCAAGTCTTCCATGACTCTGCATGCATCCAAGCAAGAAGCAGTCTCCCTTGGAGTGAAGGAGTCACTTCCCTGCATCCGCAGGCACCTCAACGTCGACAACCAGTTTGCTGATCTTGCTGTCCCACGGACACTTCCCAGCTCTACAACACAGGTGGTGATTTGTTGGCTCCTCAGAGTCCTGACAAGTCTTCCCTGCAACCTAGGAGACTGTAATCCCTCTCCAGCTGACCTGAACCGGATCCCTTTGCACCGCGTCTGGCTGCCGTTGCCAAAGCTTGTCGACTCTCCTGACTGAAGATCTGCATGCTCCAAGAAGCCCCAGCCTCAAGCATCGCACAGATCCAAGAGTGTCATCCTCCCTGCACCTCCTGCGACGTGGGAGCCTATCTTCTGTGTGCTGTTGAGGCCTCTTTGCAACTCTGCCAGAGAGTCCTCCTGGGGTCTCCATCGATTCCTGCTGGCTCTCCTGCGTGCTGAGGGCCGGCCCTGAGATACCCTTGCTGGGTTAGTCCCACCAACCTTGCTGGTCTGCAGCCAAGCATTGTTTCCTGCAACCTGACTATTGCGTTTGCCAAGGCTTGTTGGTGGTTTGCCGGCCACAGACCCTCCTGCATTCCTCGCCCATCGTGGGACAGCTTGTGAACAGCTCCTGTGCACCTGCATGATCGCCTGGGCTCCACAGCTGCTTCAAGACCTTTGTGCTACTGCAACTACCTCCAACAAGGGGTGGCATCTTGCTCATGCTCCTCCTGGACACCTCATCCAGAATCCACATTTGGGTTCCACTAACCTGGTCCATGAGATGCTGTAGCCGTCAAAGTTCCAAGATACTCCATTGATATCAACAGGCGGTTCCGACACCACTTTGCACCTATGCACCTGGGCTCCCTGGTGTAGGTATCCTGGTTCCCTGGGTATTCACGGGTGAGATGGCTCCTTCCTTGATCCAATTGGTTTGCTCAGAGTCCTTTGGGAAGGGTCCTGAAACAGTAAAATACCAACCACGACTTCCCCCGCGTTATCCTATGAACGCTTGACCCGTTGTAACACCTCTACACCCAGGCGCCTTGGGGACCCTAGTTCCTTACCTTTGGTGGTTCTGTGTTTCCCCTGGCTTCTTCATCCTTGGGTATTAGTCTTGTTTGGGTACTCACTTTACATCCCATTTCTTTTGTATCTGGTTTGGCCCCCCATAGGGGCCCATGTGTTTTCCTATGCTCACTTACCTGTTTTAAATTATTTCTTTGTGCGTATTGATGTCTCTGGGTAGAAGATATACCAAGTAGTTCTTACAGTTGTGTTTAATAAATACTGAAGTATTTTTCTAACACTGGTGTGGTTCTTTCTTGTGTGTAAGCTTGCAGACTGACTGACTATTGTGGTAAATGCACCAGCCTTACACCCTCCTGAATAAGCCTTACCTGCTCTCCACAGTTACCCCTTGAGAGCTTTGGTTAACAGGGGCCAATTTACAACTATCACTAAGGGTTCCCTGGACTCAGTGCAGGGTGCCTCACCAATATGTGTACACCTATACTGAGCCAGCCTCCTACAATGTGTGTGACGTGAAGTATATGGTCAAGGTTGCAGTTAAGGGGGGGGCGTGGCCGGCTGCCGAGCGAAATGGCCACCGACTAATGTAGCTCCGGGATACCCTGATCAACTCCCCTAGCAAATCTGCTAATGAATCCGGTTGCAGACCGCCAAACGAGGGGGAAAAGGAAGCGGAAGCCACTAGGACCGGACCGGGATGGTTAAATCCCCGAAATAGCCTGAAACCACTTGCCGGAACCGCCAGAGGATCAGGGCTTGCGTGAGGATGTGAAGCCAGGACCTCCAGTGAAGGGCGGGCGGAAGCTGAAGATTGCACCACCCTACTTCGAGAGCCGGAGTACAGGAGAAGTAAAAGCGATTATCGATATCCGCAGGGGCCGACCGCCGAAGAAACTCTGCGGCCAAAGACCGGGCCAGCGAAAGAAGTATCGGAGGCGAGCGGGGAGGCTGCAGCCGGCTCGCGAAAGAAAGCCGGGGCCTCGGGTCATAACGGAGCCTAGGCCCAGAACAGTGTCGGGCGCCTCACGGCGATGGAACCTGCAGAACCAGGTGCGTGTGACACTCCGGGTGCCACTTAACTGCCAACGGCCCACAATTTGGGGAGTAGGACTGGGACCCCTAGCCGCCGACAGCATGCAACTCAACGACCTGGCAGGGGGACAAGACCACAACTGAAACCACAAGCCAGAGACCAGGCAAAGAACGCATACGCAGAAGGAACAAATCAGCACAAAGAGGTCCCATTGAATAAGGCGGCAATATACAACCAGGCATTGTCCAGCGCAGCGCTACAGTTCTCCTCCCCCATATTCGTGGAAGTCGGGAAAGTAACCTAGCACCAAATCACATTGCGGAGGATTGTGAGGACTGAAATAAAGACAGAGGGCCCACGGACTCTCCCCTCACACTGGCCTGCGGTGGCCACCCATTGGGGCCCTAAAACTCCAATAACAACAGCACTTCCACAGCGCTGCTACATCCTAGGTGTCTTAGTGGCAGACGTGGCTGGGATGGCGGGAGAGGGAACACACCTGTGGGGAGACCCCCCGCCACATCCCACATTGAAATAAAGTACATAAGGGATGAAACAAGGCAGGAAAACCGAAAGGCCGCGTGGGTTCACACTCTCCCACAGGCAGGCAGCGGCGACTACTCCCGACCAAAAATCATCAAAGAACCGCAATATCAACACAGTCCCGAAAATGGCGGGGGTAGAGGGCCACGCAATGCACACCAAATGAAACTCGACAAATTTACATGGGCCAAAGGAAAACCGGACCCTGCAGACCACGTAACGGCCCAGGCAGAAAGCCAAACCCCCACAGAGGAGAAGGAAATTACACTACAAGACATCATGTCCACACTTAATAAAGTACACTCATCCTTGGAAACTCGTATAGACTCAATATCCATAGAAATCTCATTGGTTCGAGCGGACCTCAAAAACATGAATGCGAGGGTCCTGGAGGTGGAGAAAACAACCGCAGCCCTACATGATGACACAGATAACCTTAAACTTCAAATCTGACAGCTACAAGACACAAGTAAGGTGCTAACCGCCAAACTCAATGATTAATAAGGCTGCTCACGGCGGAATAATGTGAGGATCATTGGGGCTCCGGAGAAAGCCGAGGGCCCAGCCACTGACTTATTTGTGGAAGAACTAGTCCAAAAGCATCTGCAATCTTGAGGATTATCAAACTATTTCACGGTGGAACGTGCTCACCGGGTGCCAGAGGGGAGCCCCCCTGAGACCAATCCTGGCTCGAATGTTTAACTTCCGCAACCGTGAAGCAATCCTCCAAATGGCTTGCACAGCCCCACCGGTACGCTACGCCCAAAGTACAATAACCTTTTTTCCAGACTACACCGTGGCGGTAAAAAAGCAGAGGCGCAGCTTTCTCGCAGTAAAAAAGGAACTAAGACAACGTGAACTTAAATATTCAATGCTGTTCCCCGCAAAATTGCGTGTTGAAGCGGAAGGGAAAGTATGGTTCTTCCTGACACCAGAAGAGGCCTGGGATTTGCTTGAGGGATGGCGTCAAGTCATGAATCACAGCAGTCAAGAAAAATCAGGACAGACGACCACTTACATCGACACAAGCAGAAGCTACAGGAAACGCCACAGGACACACTGAAGATAATCGCACAAACTCGGCAGCGTAAACTCACTTCAGCCCTTGGGGTATTGGCCAGCCCTGGAACGGATGAACTCTCTGTAAGAAAACGAAGGTAGTACACCAGGGGACTGGGGGGCTTTGTCCAGATGAAAAATTGTTCTGCACCTACAGGACACCTGGGGTGGGCAATACCTACTAAGTCACAAGGACATGTGTCATTGATCGTCCTCAAGAGACTTCCTTGAAGATAGTCCTAACTGCAAGAACAGTAATTTCTGGTTGGGAAGTTGACAGGGGGGGACAGCCGGAATGCTCCCCTCAAAGAGGTACCGGGAGGGAATGACAGGCACTCTGAATCATTGGGGAGGCGGGTAGTTTTAAGTCCGTCATGCAGGGAGGCACGGTGGGGGGAGAAAATGGGGGTTGGGCGTTATGGGAGTAATACTCATAGTTATAGTAGAACGGCACATACAGCAGCAAGAAGCGAAATGCATTGTGAGGCAGAACTGTATCACCATCCCGATGCTTGCATCACCACTGGGAAAGTGGGTGAAAATAGCGTTCAGAAAGTTAGATTTTTCTACCCATCACAAACAATGCAAACACCACCAGGTCACTTACATCTCCAGCTCCTTTCATGGAATGTGAACAGTGTTAAAGATAAATTGAAAAGAGGGCTGTTACTACAGTATATCAAACAGCAGTTGCCCGACGTGGCCCTCTTACAAGAGACACACCTGGTAGGCACCTCGTGTAAAGCCTTGGACAGATGGGGCTTCAAGCTAGTGGTGCATTCCGGATTCACTTCCGGATCGAGAGGCGTGGGTATCTTAGTCAGGAAACAATTTCCCCTAATTATACAGCAGACATGGATGGACGAACAAGGCAGATTTGCAGCGATATCGGGTCACTGGGAAGGAAAGCCCATTAACATAGTTACAGTCTATATCCAGCCGGCACTACACAACATAGCTCTCCCTGCACTGAGCACATTCTTACTCAAACTTCCAGAGGGAGAGCTGATAATCGGTGGGGATTTTAACATAGCCCGTGTGATCAAATAGACCTTCATGCACCTAGGAAACCGACCCGACACACGTCACAGCTCTCTGAGTTCCTGGGAGCCATTGGGCTTGCTGAGGTTTGGCGAGCACATTATCCACAACTTCGACAATACACGGTTCATTCGGGGGCACATAATAGTCTCTCACAAATAGATTTCGTTCTCACGCTGGCAGATAGAGTCGCTAGGTTTACGGATATACACCATTTAGCAAGGGGCATCTTGGATCACTGTCTTATCTTGGCCAGCTATGCCACGGACACCCTATGTTCACATCGCACATTTTCTATATACCCAGAGTATCGTAAAAACCTGCAAATACGAAACGGCCTCCTCACAGCCACACAACATTACGTCACTTCCCCGATCAGCCTTTGGGAAGCATACAAACCAGTAATTAGGGGACAGGCCATTTCCCTTATATCGGGTCACAAAAAGGGAAAAAAACGTGTGACTGACACTCTAGAGCAGGAAGTCCTGGACTTAGAGGCCCTACACTCCCAGGACCCCTCTGAATCCAACACACATCAACTCTACACTAAAAAGCAAGAATACAAGGAACACGTGGTAGGAAGCCAGGGCTAAACAGGCAACCACTCGACACAAGATCTATGAAGTGGGGGACAAAGCATGTAGACTGCCGGCCTGGTTGGATAGACGAGAACGAGCAGATAGGTGGGTAGCCGGACTCAAGGCTTACTCAGGGACCCTAATCAAAGACCCACAACTCATTGTAGAAGAGTTTGCAAATTATTATGTTAAGATCTATACCCCAGTGACCCCGCCACAGCAGCAGAAACTGCTGAACTCCTCAGGGAAATCCGCGTTGCCACACTCACTGCAGAAGAGACACTGCAGCTCAAGAGTAATCTCACAGAGGAAGAAATAACCTCGGCCATAGGGGATATGCAGTCAGGGAAGGCCATAGGCTCCAATGGCATTCCAATCGAATTGTGCAAAATGACAGCGACACAATTAGCGCCACCCCTTATAGAGATGTACCGGGCCAGCATAGAGGCAGGGGAGCTCCCTAGAGACCAACGTCTAGCGACAATAGTCACAATCCTCAAACCAGGTAAGCCAGCGACGGAGTGTGCCTCCTACCGACCCATCTCGCTGCTTAATGCAGAAGCAAAAATACTGGCTAACACATTGGCAAACAGACTGACACCCTACCTCAATAAACTAGTACACCCAGATCAATCTGGCTTTATGCCGGGCAGGAACACAGCTCTTGATCTGCGACATCTACATGGGGTACTGGGGAGGAGAAACACCATCCAGGAGGAGATAATCATCCTTTCCTTAGACCCACGTATGGCCTTTGACACCATTGAGTGGACCTTTCTCTTTGCAGTCCTAGAGCGTTTGGGGCTTGGCCCCAAATTCAGGTCCTGGGTTTGCCTCCTATACACGAAACCCATGGCGCAGGTAGTGGTCAATGCTAGACTATCAGGCACATTTTCCTTAGGGCGTGGGACGCGACAGGGATGTCCCCTGTCGCCGATAATCTTCGCTCTTGTATTATAACCCCTTGCAGCATGGGTAAGAGGAGACCCCTTGATTTGGGGACTCCATTGGACAGCAGACTGGGAGGACTGCATATGATTATATGCCGACGACATCCTGCTTTACATGGCTTCACCAACACGCTCCCTAGCTAGAATAATGAACATTTTTACTAATTTGGGGAAATATTCTGGTTACACGATAAATTGGAACAAATCAATTCTATATGTCCTCACTGGTTCCCCCCCCCCCCCCGAAGATACCCAGAGGGTGTGAAGAGACAGTGGTAACAGATGGCTTTTGCTATTTGGGTATCTTTGTCACACCGAACCCTGAGGAGTTTATGAATAAGAACTCTAGGAGCCCTTGAGACGCCTACGGAGTGATGTCAAGCACTGGCGCTCCCTCCCACTAACGTTACTAGGGCGTGCAGCGCTCTTTAAAATGATGGCATTTCCCAGATTCCTATATGCCCTCCCGAACACGCCATTCTGGATACCACAAACATACTTTCAATCAATAGATACTGAAGTGCGTACCCTGCTATGGGACGGGAAGCCACCTCGCATAGCATCCGAATAATTAGTTAAGGGATGGTACGATGGCGGCATAGCACTCCCACACATACAAGCATATTACTGGGCATCACAGCTCATAGTCCTTAACCATTGGACACACTGCCCTTATGCCGACCCGCGTTTCGAATGGATAGATACATTTTGGGTGAGGGAGGTTCCCTGCAAACACTATATGCCAAATCAAACAATAGAAGCCTCACAGGGCCTACAGCGCAAACTGTTCACCTGTGGCACACGGTACACCAAAAGCTGGGCTGGCACAATAAGCTGATGCTGTTTACCCCACTTTGGGAGACAGAGGAGCTGGGTAGATTAATTGACCGTAAAGGATTCTAAAAGTGGGATCCTATCGGAATCTCAAGGGTGGGAGATCTCTGGGACAAGGGGAAAGTTATTCCATTCGAAAAACTGCAACAACAATGCAGCATGGCTATAACGGAAACATTCCAATATTTATAGATCAGACATGCACTCATGGCAGTGATCCCTGAAGGCACAACCCTCCCAGAAGTGTCACCATTTGAGGACAGGCTGCTCACAGACAGGATGGACCGTAAGGTGATCTCCCTAACGTATCAAAAATTAATCAACAAGTTGCCAGATCCAATGCAGGGCCTCGGTGAGAGATGGCAAAAGGATATCGGGGAACTAGGCGACACTGACTGACAGGAAGCGCTGTAATCCCCGCGGGAGGTGGCAATACCCTCTAGATTGCAATTCATTCAACTCAAGATGCTTCACAGAACCTATCTACCCAGAGAAACACTAGGCAAAATGGGAAAAATTGATTCCCCGCTCTGTTTGCATCTGTTAGGAGTGGCAGGCACATTCTACCATATCCTATGGGACTGTCCCGAGATTAGGAACTACTGGAGGGCAGTCATGCACACAATCACACAGGCATGCGAGACCCCAGTACCACCCGAGCCCAAAATGTGTCTTCTCAATATTTGGGAGGCGACGGACCTTAACCATAAAATGCAAGACTGGGCGACACTAGGTATGATGATCACAACGAGCAATATTGCTAAATACTGGGGAGCACAGACCATACCTACACATGCTGAATAGTGCAAAGATATGGATTGGGCCATGGTAGCCAAGAAGGCAGTCTATATAAGTAGAGGATGCCCTAAAAAATGGGAACAGGTGTGGGGAGGATGGAATGCCTATAGGGGAGGGCTGTGTACCCAGCCCGCAAGGGGCCTATCGCTGTTGGAGATCTGAAGAACATATCATGACAATTCCGTAATTATACTTCACAACGCCATGTGAACAATGAAGGGATGGACATATTCCTATTCCAGATATTGAAATGTCACTGATATTGCTTGTACTGTGTCATCAACTTGTGCTGCAATCAATAAAAAGAGTTTTAAAAAAAAAGGTTGCAGTTAAGGTTGGTTTAGTTTGATGGGACTGAGACGTGAGGTGAAGGCAGCACTTTAACTTGCGATTTTCATGACTAGTGTGTTTTTTGATGAACCCACTGTTATCATATAGGTCAATGTTAACTTTCTTTCAATTTTAGTTTTCTAGTGAACTTCAGTGCTGTTTTTGTATTGGTTGTGTTTTTTTTTTTACTTGTACGATGGCATATGATGTTGGTTGTATGAATGAACAATAGCCAGTATCTTGGCATATGATGCATTTGTTGATGTATTATATTGTGTATGTTAATGATTGTTGCTGGTTGTGTTGGCACATTATTGTTAGTATGTATGATGATGGTTGTGTGGATGTACACTGGTGGAGTGTAGGTGTTTAATGTTGGTTACGGTTGACCTATGATGGTGGGTATGCTGGTCTAGGATACTGTATGTGGTGGTAAGGTACTGGCAATGGTGGAGGTATGGTTATGCTGATAAAGTTGGTGTTAATGAGATGTTAGTAAGGGAATGGTGGTAATGATTGTGGTGTTGTAAAATAAATAATGGTCATGTTAGTAGTAGTGGTGGTTTTGATAGTGACGGTGGTGGTGTTTACGTTGGTCGTCAGGCCTGCAGCCAATTAAATAGGAAGTACTCTGTATGAGGGACACTGCTGGCATGCTCCACTTCTCATTAAATTCTGAATATAAATGTTCATGTTTACTAATAATATTTGTGGCTGCTACCTAGGAAATCTGTGACATGTATGGCTGTCCAGATTCCTTGTTGAAGCCTACTTGAAGCCTCAGAAATGGAAATTGGGGATGACAGTGCCACCTCCTAGCTGACACCCATTTGGCTCTGAAGGAAAACCATGGTTATGTTAAGGGCAAAGGAATAATGGAGCAGCTGGCCGTGCCTTCACGATACACCACTGGTATCTATGGATGGCTCTCCCTCACAGAAGTCCAACATCCTAGGCAGACGTTAGCAAACCATAGACAGCACAGTGGAACCAGACAACTGGACGTACCAGGGGCCGGATGCAGCTGGTAGGCAGAAAGTGCGCTAGTTGTCCGGTGACACTCAGAGACTGCAGAACAATTCCTTGAGGATCAGAGCCAGGCACTCCTACGGATTTTGGTGTCTAGAAGGTAAGACATCCCTGAGATGTGGGAGAGCAGAAAGGAAGTTGTAGGAATATGTAATTGGCATCCCTATACCATGTGAGTGCAGAGCCTGACTGAAGGAAAGGGGGACTTGAAGCACATAGTGGACTTCAGTTCTGAGTAAGACTGCAAAATGACCACTGGAGTGGGATTGCAAACTGACCACATTGGCATGTAGTTGCTCTGAGTGTCTGTGTCTCATTTAAGGAGACACAACACTCCTCACATTACTATGAAAACGTTTGTTCTGGGGGGGATGCATCATGTCCTTCTTCCAACCCTCCTCAACATAGTTTACAGATTCTGAACAATAAGGTTTTGCCAGTTGGCATTGAAAACTTTGGTCACTAAGTTGAGTCTGTGGAATATGAGGCGCACACCTGCTACATCTGGAGAACTGAACTGAAAGAGCACCCCACTAAATCATGCTTCAAGCTGACACTATTTAACATGTAAATCATTGTACTAGGCATAAAACTTTATACAGATGCTTAAAAAAAGCAATGAGAACAATAGCAGGCAGTAAGTGGACATTCAGAACATTATATTGGCTGAAATGTTACCAAAGGAGGTTTGTTAGTGAGTGGGTGGAAATAATACAACATAGTTTTAGTAAGTAGTAGGTTTGTTGTTTTGTTAAGAACTCTGGTGCTTTTTAAGGAATATTCTCTCAACTACCCAAACAGAAGTTGATTCATCTTGTCTCTTTTCCTGGAAAGTTTTGGGGTGATCCGTCAAGAGGGGGGCTGAGAAAAAGGGGGAGGGCCCAAAACACTTTTTCACCATGCAATGACCCATAGGAATTTTAGGAAAAAATGGCTGAACAGAATGATACCTAATTTGGCAGAAAAATAGATCTTTACTCAGAAAGCAAGCCTTTTGTGATTTGTTGTACACCTATTTTGCGGTTTTGGAAACATTTAAAGTTCAAATGTTATTGATAGCTAAACGGTTGATACCGCAAATTCAAAAAAAAGATCATGGCTTTTTTTCCTTTTGGCCATCATGGACCCATGGGATTAAAACATTTGATTGGCTGACCGAAACACCAACAGACACGATGTTTCAGTCCCTGTGTCCTAAACCTTTAAAAAAAACTGCTAAGTAGGAAGGGTAGGGGTACTCTCACCCCTAAGGAGTTATGGGGTATCCGAGAGGGACCCACAGATGTAAAAAAGAATGGAAAAATAATAAAAACTTGGTTGTAGAGATGACAAGGGAGTCCACACTGTCTCCATCAAGAGTACTGCAAGACTAGTGAAATAAAAAAAAAAGCTCATGTGGTCATAAGTGATGGAGATCCCACTCCGTCCATACACCCAAACCCCATTAGATGGCCAAGTCGCTATTGTGCTCAGCCATTGGGGGTCGCTGGCTTCTCATGCACAATCAATGGGGCACTGGTGGTCAAGTCACTACTACGCTCAACCTCCGCTCACTACAGAAGTCTTCACATCACTGAGAGGCCACTCCCTCCAGACACTCAGTTCCTATTAGATGGCCAAGCCCCTACTACGCACAGTCTTCGCCTTATACCGGATCCATTGCAGGTAGACGACCTCTTGTGTGCAATCAATGTGACATGCATGGCCAAGCCCTTACAATGCTCAGCTTTCGCTTTGTGCAGAAAATGTAATAGAGAGCCAACTCCCTCCAGATACTCAAGCCCCATTAGGTAGGCCAACTCTTGTGTATCGTTAACGATACACAAGTGGCCAAGCCCCTACAATGTAGAGTTTGTGCTTTGTACAGAAGTGTTTATGGAGAGCCCACACCTTCCAGACACCCAAGCCCTGTTAGGAGGCCAAGCCTCTACAAAGAACAGCTTTCACCCTGTACTGGACCCTTTGTGGATAGGCAACCTCTCCTGCGCAATCATTGAGACGGGTGGCCGAGCCTCTACGACATTCGACCTTTGTTGTGTACAGCAGTCTTCACAGAGGGTCCACTTCCTCCGGACGCTCAAGCTCCATAAGGTGGCTAAGCCACTACTATACCCAGGCTTCACCCTGTCCCGGACCCTTTGCAGGTAAATGACCTCTTGTGTGCAATCAATGAGACATGGGTGGCCAAGCCCCTACAATGCACAGATTTTGCTTTGTACAGAAGTCTACATGGAAAGCCCACTCCCTCCAGACATTCAAGCCCTATTAGGCGGTCAGGCCCCTACTAAGCACAGCCATCGCTTTGTGCACAGGTCTTAATGGAGACCCCATTCCCTCCAGATGTGCAAGCCTTATTAGGTGACCAAGCCCCTACTATGCATAGCTTTTGCTCTGTACACATGTTTACAGAGATTCTATTCCATCCAGACACTAAACCCTTTTAGGTGGTCAAGCCCCTACTATGCACAGCCTTCGTTTGGTGTTGAAACCTTTGCTGGTAGCCGATGTCTCATTGGCAATCTACCAGACATAGGTGGGAATGCTCCTGCTATGCTTGGTCTTTTTTTTCTGTATATAACCACTTACAGACAGGCCACTCTCTTCAGCTACTGTAGCTCCTTTAGTTGGTGAAACCGTCACTGTGCATTGCTGCAATCTTTTCTGACCTCTCCTTTTTATGGGGAGATTGGGATGGAATTGTTTAGATTGGTCCTGCAGTGCTGATTAAATACGCATAGAAAGGGGTTATTTACCCTATTCGGTACTGGGTGAGTACCGCTTGTAGGACGCTGGCTCTGTGTATACTATACCAAAGTAAGGTATAATGTGTCCAATGGATCCCCAGAGGCTTTACAGAGGCTAAATTAGATAAAATCTTACTCTGTTCTGTGGTAGTGTGGTTGAGCAGTTAGGCTTATCAGAGGGTTGTGTTAAGCATTTGTTGTACACACACAGTCAAGAAATGGGGCACACACTCAATGACTAACTCCAAGTACAATGTTTGTATACAAATATTACTTTGTTACTTTTATTTCAGAACCAAGAAGAACTCAGTTGCAGGTCAGTACCAGTTTAAAAATAGGTACCATAGGAAGGTGTTGCAAATAGCAATACGCATATTTTACAGTAGTATTAGAAATACTTTGAAGTATCAGTCAACAATAGCAATACTTAGCAATGCAGAAAATAGACAATTAGTGCAAATAGCAAGAAAATACAATGTCATCATTTGGAAGGAAAACAGTTACTTACATTAACAGGTAAGTACACAATTTATAATCCCAGTCTTCAGGGGTTTGGACCAACACAGGGCAGGGTTTAAGAGGGCAACAATTCTGCACCACCAGCGGCACAGGGGCGTCCGGGTGCAGAGGTCAAAAGTTGTGCCCGGAGCCCAATGTTAGTCTATGGAGACTGGGAGTGATTGGAGTTGCACGGTTTGCAGGTAGGTACCCACAGTTTCAGAGCACAGGCCCCGGGGGTTTAAGCAAACACAGGGGGCCACAAGGCAGCATCAAGCCTACACCACCAGCGGCACAGGGAGCGGCAAGGCGCAGGGTCAGAGACAGTGTCAGGCACCCAATGCAAGTGAATGGGGGAACTGAGTTTCACAAAGAGGCTTCAGACTCGGACCAGGAGGCTGGATGAAGGTAACTAACGACTGGGCAGGTAAGTTGGGATGTTTGTGAACGCCTGGGCACCGTCGGCTGGGCTCCCCAGAGACAGGCGGCTGAGGAGGCATGGGTGCCTTTAGA
The DNA here is from genome assembly GCA_963921515.1 of Calotriton arnoldi. Lineage (NCBI taxonomy): Eukaryota > Metazoa > Chordata > Amphibia > Caudata > Salamandridae > Calotriton > Calotriton arnoldi. The sequence continues at coordinate 210,901 of CAWUFW010016169.1, read as the reverse complement.
CTTCGGAAAATCTTCACTGGAGCCGTCGCAGTCAGAGGGACCCTTCGTGATGGGGCTGCAGGCATCTTCGTGGAGTCCAGGAGAGGTCAGCCACCGATGGTTTCGAGGTCCGGATCGCTGGGGAGACTTCACTGGACTGGTGGGCCACTCAGACTATGACCATGGACTTCGGGTGCAGAATGGGCAGGACTCTCAGATCTATAAGGCAAACGAGTCCTTGGTGTTGGTTTCTTTGTGGACAGGGCCACTGTCCTCGGGAACTCTTGGTCTTTAAGGAAGGCAGGCAGTCCTCCCAGGGTTGTGGAAGTCGCTGAACCTGCAGGACGAGTCGCTTCTAGGAGAAGGTTTCTTTGAGGGCTGCAGACTGGCCAGTAGGGCTCGGGCTAAGTCAGTTGTCCTCTGGAATCTTCACTGCTGCACGGCTCTTTGGTCCTTCTTCTTTAGATCACCATGAATCTGAGGATCAAGGTTCAGGGGTGCCCGTAAATACTCAATTTAGGGGCATTGCAGGTACTAGCTGGTAGTAGCCAATGAGCTTTTTACCTTTTAGGGTGACTACAACCTTTGTTTGTTCCCTCCCTTTGGGGAGGGGGCATCCCCCAATCCTATTGGCTAAAATCCTTCCATCCAACATGGAGAATTTTCCAAGGAGGGGGTCACTTCAGCTCAGGACACCTTAGGGGTGGTCCCGCCTGAGACGGGACACACCTCTCCTGCTTACTAATTTTCCCGCTGACCTTGCCGCCAAAAGTGGGGCTTTGTCGGGTGGGGCAGGAATCTCCACTAGCTGGAGTGGTCCTTGCAAGCATAACAAAGGGTAGGATGCCTTTGATGCTCACCGCCCTGAATGCTGTTCCTGCTTGGGGGTAGCACCTCCATCCCAAGCAGGCTTGTTTCTGACCCATGAGAGCACAAGGCTCCCACCTCAGGGGGTCAAAAACATGTCTGAAAGTGGCAGGCTGGTGCGGACCAGTCAGCTGCACACGCGAGAGTTGGTCGTTTTTCAGGGGGCATTTTTAAGATGTCCTCTGAGTGCATTTTACAGTAAATCCAGCACTGGCATCATTGTGGGTTTAATATGCTGAGACGTTTGATATAAAACTTCCTAGCATTCAGTAAAGTCATCATGTACCTTTGGAGTTCATAATTATGTATTTTTTATGACTGATCCTTTTCCTTAAAGTTTTTTATGAGTGTAGTTTAATACCTTTTGCATATGTGGTACGTTTTTCATTATTACGGTTTTACGTATGAGTATATTTGACTGACAATTTGTCTGATAGTCAGAATGATATCCAGAGTAACTTGGCAGACCCTTTGGGTGTCCTTTTATGGACTATTTGGAGGTTTTAGTTTCCTCAGGGTTTGTCTTAACTTTTAAGTAGAGGTACACGCAGGATTTAAATTGAAGAAGGTTTATTAAGTACAGGAGAACAACCCCTGAAGACTCCTCTTCAGGCAACAGCAGTTCCAGTTCTGCTTACTTTCCAATAGCATTGGAATGTTCAGCATCACTAGGATACAATGCACATGTTGCTAGGATACAACACATCTCCATTACTAATACAATAACAGAAAGCAAACAATAAAATATGACTGGAAATTGACCATAAGAACATAACACAAAATAATTAACTTTATAAGATAGTTGAATAATGAACAGATTCTATAGATGCAAAGAATAACAATTGATCATTTGCATAAATAATCATTGTGCCAGATAGGCCTCCTCCTCAAGCGAGGTTCAACCCCAAGCCTACCATTGGGATTGGAATTGTTAGTTGACACAACCTCTGACTTGTTGATTGGTAAATCACTTTGCTTGATAGTTGACTCATCATCAACTTTAGCCTTCCTGGGATCACTGCAAATTTTCTTTTCCCACAGTTCTCGCTCCAGATCATTACATAAAGTAACTCTGTGCACATTCCATTTCTTTCCATCAGACAACCACACATTATTGTAAACCACTTTAGTGATTCTTTTGGGTATAGACCATTTAGATGTTTTCTGAGAGTCCAGACTGTTAGTTCTGACCCAAACACCCACTCTGAAGGTTCTTTTACCCTTCCTTATTTTATCATTATGCCTGCTTGCATACTTAGTTTGATGTTCATGGACTCTTTCCTATAACTTTGCTTTGTCCAATACATGATTGTGTCCCTTGAGCATCCAAGCAGGAGATACCTTGGTACTTGCCTGTCTGCCCTTCAAAAGCATAAATGGAGTTTCTAATGTAACAGAATGCGGAGTAGTGCAGTAACTCCACAGCATTTCTTTGACAGCTTCCTTACAATCACAACCACTGCTCTCATTTAACTGCACACACTCCTTCAGAACTCTGTTAATTCTCTCAACGAGACCATTCTCTCTGGGATTATAAACAGCACTGGTGTGATGTGCCACTCCCATTTTAGATAAATAATTTTTAAACTCTTCAGTCACAAATTGGGGACCATTGTCGGTCACCAAGGAACTTGGGCAACCCTCTCTACGGAAAACCTTGTCACAGAATTCAATCACATTAGCAGCCTTGACTTCCTTGGAAAACGCTATTTCAGGCCATTTCGAATAATAATCGATCATGACAATGGCAAATTTGTTGGAAATACACTTGGCAGAAAAAGGACCACAAATATCCATAGCTATTCTCTCCCACGGTCTGTTAGGAAATTCAGTGGGAGCAATGGTGGATTCCTCAACCCGATGGGACTTGTCGCTACACATACAGTCAATGCATCCATGGACACTTTCCTCAACTTGCTTCTCCATACCAGGCCACCTAAAGGTCATTCTGGCCCTTCTTTTCATTGCTGACATTCCATTATGCCCTTCATGTAATAATTTCAACAATCTGGTCTGTAACTCCTTGGGTACCACTAAGCGAGCACCTCTCCGTAACACCCCATCGTATGCTGAAAGCTCAGACCAAACTTCGCCAAATTTCCTCTTTAACATGGCATTAGACAATGATGGGGACGATAGTTCACTCAAAACCTCCATAAGAAACTTGTCCTCCACCACAGCAGATTTCCACTCTTCAGCAGATATGGCACCACTGCACGCTACAGAAATATCTGCAACTACAAATTCGTCGTACACTTCATCTTCATCATCCATACATTGTAAAGGTAACCTAGATAGACAATCTGCATTGATATTGCGGATGCCTGGAACATAATTTAGTGTAAAATCATAACCTTGAAGTCTGAACAACCACTTCGCAATTCTAGGGGTAGCTTTGCCTGCACCCTTGGTGGTGAATAGATCTATTAAAGGTCTGTGGTCTGACCTGACTTCAAAATGCGTGCCCCATACATATGTTTTGAAATGGTCAACTCCCCACCAGCAGGCTAAAGCCTCCTTCTTTATTTCAGAATACGTAGGTTCAGCCCCCTTCAAAGTACGTGAGGCAAAAGCAACAACTCGTTCATGCCCTAAATGCTTCTGCATAAAAACAGCGCCTAGACCATAGTCACTGGCATCAACTGTTATTATGGTTTGATCACTTGGATTAAATGGTTTGAGGAAAACAGCCTTTGCAATCTGTTTCTTAATGTCATCAAATGCATTTTGACATTCTCCACACCACACAAACTTATTGCCTTTCTTCATTAATACCCTTAAGCAATGCACTTTATCCGCAAAATGTTGAACAAATTTGGAATAAAATTCTGCTAATCCCAGGAAAGACCGTAGTTGCTCTTTGTTTTTGGGAGCAGGTGCGTCAGAAATGGCATTTAACAATTCTTTTTTGGTTTAACACCCTCTTTAGATAAAGTGTGCCCTAGATAATCTATTTGTTCCACGCCAAACTTGCATTTGTGCATACCTACCGTCAGACCAGCTTGTTCCAGCTTGCTCAAAGTAACATCTAAGAACTTATCATGTTCCTCACGGTTTGAACCCCACACTAGAACATCATCTTGAAAAACCATGACTTTGGATAACCCCTTGAGAATTTTGCACATTACTCTCTGGAATACTGCAGAAGCGGATGCCAGTCCAAACGGCATTCGCACAAAGCGAAAGGCACCTTCTGGAGTGATAAAAGAGGTAAGATGCTTTGAGGAAGGATGGAAACGAATTTGATGGTAAGCACTGGATAAATCAATTAAGGAGAAAAATTTAGCATCAATCACTGAGGAAACCATTTTATTGATATGCGGAAGTGGAAAACGGTCAACTAAAATGTTTCGGTTAAGGTCTCTCAAGTCTATGCACATGCGCAAATTCCCGTCCGATTTGCGCGCCAAAACAATGAGACTTAGCCATTCTGAAGATTCGATTGGTTCAATTACCCGTGCTTCACAAAGTCTTTGCAGCTCTTTTTTTAATTGTTCCTTAAGAACAAAAGGTACTTTCTAGCTTTATGTACACATGGTACATAATTGTTCTTTAATACGATACGATGTTCGAATTTATTCAAACAACCAAGCTCTTGTCTGAAAAGTTGAGGAAACTTGACACTCCACTTGACTTTTTCATCATTTTCAGTTACTAAAACCTGTTGAGGGTGGTTAGGGTCTAACACTATTCTCAACATTTTCTGCTCACACCAGCCCAGTAATGATCTGCCCTTTTCTACTACATAGACCTTGCATGTGACTTCTTTGGTCTTATGTGACAATTTACACATGAAATAACCCAACAGTGGTAACTTAACGCCACAATAACCTACAGGATGTACATCAGGGGTACTCAATTCAAATTTTCCAATCTTTTCCCAGATATCCTTGCTGATTATAGTATAGGGTGAGCACGAATCAGCCCAAACAGCAACCTTAGCACCATTTAATCCTAATGTACATTTAGGAGGATTATAACCTTCCTGAATCTCATTGATAGAGTCAACACCTAACACTAGAATTTCTACTTCATCAGATGAGCTGTCATCATAGTGTTCAGTTACAGCATGAACAGATGATTTCCAACTGTTGGAAGTACTGGCTTTACACATGCGTGCATAATGACCTATTCTCTTGCATTTGTGACATTTTTCCTTAAGCGCAAAACATTTGTCATAATCAGCAGAATGTCTGGTACTGCCACATCTGAAACACATGCGACTATGTTTGGAATAGTTTTTCACACTTTTATCACTTTTTTAATCACTTTTTTAGCACTACTTTTCTCTACAGCACAAACCTTGGTAGAATCATCTTTACTACTCTTATCTGAATTCTGGTCTGATTTCAACTCTTTCACGTACCTAGATGTGTTTTCTATGCGTCTGGCAATTTCTATCGTTCTGCGTAAAGAAGGGTCCTTTAATTCTAATAAGCTTTCTTGAATTTTAACATTATTAGTTCTGTTGATAAACTGGTCTCTAATTATTTCTTCGTGTAAATCCTTAAACCTACAAGTAGATGCAAGGGTCCTAAGTACAGAAATATATTGCTCAACAGATTCACTTGGTTGTTGAGCTCTGGAAAAAACAACTATGCTGACTTTTTCCCCAAAGTTCTCTTCTAACGCCTTAATAATTACTAAGTAATCATCTACATTGACTACACGAGTGTCATCAACAGCATCTCCTTCTCCACTCTCAGTGTTGGTGGAAATGGTACACGGTATAGGTAAGGTTTTAAGTACTTTCCTACCTTCAATCCCTAAATTATGCTTCAATAAAGCGACCTTGCGAGAAGCTACAAAATCTTCTCCACCTATTGCCTCAAGGTAAGTTTCAAAGGACTCCAGCCAATCTTCCCAAGGTAATGTAGGTTCCCCAGGATTTTGCAAGAACTTAGGTGGAGCTAAGATGGTTGACATATCCATGTTATGGTATGACTAGTGATATACCAAGACCAGTTAACCATTACAGAATAGAAATGCAATAAATAATACGGAACAGATCACACAACGGTAGGTTAAAAATAGATGAAGTACACTAAAATAATAAAATAAAATAAATGAAGTAGTCACCATTGACACTTGAGGATAAAGGTGATACCTCCTTGCGGTAGTAAGTCCTGTTAATGCTTGTGGCATGAACAGCTGTAACAAGTTCTGTTATTGCTTGTGATACCCACTTTACATCAGTGTTTGTGGAATAAACTCAATGCTTGTGGAATTAAACTCAACCGCCTCCTTCAATTTCTGTCCTTTTCTAAATCATAAAATGAACGTTGCGAAGCACGCATGAATAACTTTGGCTCTCAATCCCTCTGGAACTTTTCAACGTTGCAGATTAATGTTGCTCTATGCTGTTGCCCTTCACTGCTGAGCACATTAATTCAAACACTGCCGAGTACATCCACTTTAATTCATAGGCTGCTGGGTACATCCACGCCGGTGCCATTCACTCCTGAGCACTTAATTCAAACGCTGCCCAACACAGCTGAATGCAACAATTCAAACACAACACGGCCCCAAACTGCTGCTTACGTCTCCTGGGCACTAAACGTTGTTTGACGCAGGGCACTTCAATAAGTCAGAATGCTAGCCAAAACAGTCAATGCACATCCAATCAAACCAATTTGTGGCATCAAGTCACAATACACAGTACCTTAATGTTTCTTTGTCACAGAAACAGCCAGGCCAACAGGTACAGCAAGTAAACAGGCAGCACTGCGAGGTAGACCAGTCCAACGCAGGCAATTTGAGCCCAGGGGTTGACTTGGAGTAGGGAAAAAAAACGGCTCCAGTAGATTTCTTCTTCCCAGGATTCTTCTTTACTCCTCTCCTTCTTCACGGGCTTCTCATCCCATCCTCATCGCCATTTTTAAGTAGAGGTACACGCAGGATTTAAATTGAAGAAGGTTTATTAGGTACAGGAGAACAACAATAGCGCAGTAAGGATTTGACATCGTGTTCTTGGCTGTGCAGTGTTTATGATGCCCTGAAGATTTTTGGAGGTGAGCCATGTGAGTGCACATAAGTGAATTACTCTGCCTTGGAGTCTAGTGGGGAATGGTAGCGCAAGTATGCTCTCACGCTTGTTTGATATGGGAGCAGAAATTTCACTACTGCTTTGAGTTTGCTCTGTGCATGTGAAACCCGTTCTTATTGCCTGCAATCTACGTGATGCCTGAATAGCTTTATTGCGCTGCTGCTGAAAAGCGGTTCACAACGTTAGGAAGAAATTTGAAATTGGAACTGTGCGCGTGCACCTTACCTGTCTGCGGTACCACAGTCGTTTCCAGTGACGTCTTCATTTGTTAACACGTCTCCTGTGCTGCCTAGGGACGCTCTGCAGCAAGGACGTGCGGAGAGCCATCCGGCTCAGCTTTGGCTACGTGCGGCCATCTTAGGTGATGTTCACGCTTTGTCAGATCTTCGCCTGGAATCCGTTTTACGGCAGTGCAAGTTTGACCAACAGGCCACATTTTGGAAAACCACATTCTATGACGAATTGGCAACTCCATCACGTCAAGTGGTTTATAAGTGAAGTAACTATTGATAACTGAATTTATGTTGCTTTGACTTCATGTTCCGCTGTATTTTGATTGGACTTTCCATGAAAGGCTTGGAAGTGTCTTCGGAGATCTGGTATGCTGTGTGGAGTTTCGGGTGAGAAGTCGCTCACCATGGACTTCTATTTACTGTTCTTAAATTACTCCATACATGTATTATCATGTTTGTTTTGGGGGTTCAAGTATTTATCCGGATCTTGTGAAGTGTGTGGCATGATACTGGTTAATTTACGTGTGATGTGTTGTGGTGAGTAGTTGATGCATTTATTGCCTAATAATATTCGGATGTATGCCATGCTCAATTTGCTACAATGTTTGCCATGTTCTTTCTAAGTGTGTTGTTCTTTATGCTAGGTGGGTTTTGTGGTAACCACTGTGAAGGGGTGAGAGATACCCTGTGTGTAGTTGTTTGCCTGGGTTTAAAGATACCCTGTTTTGGTATGGGTTGAGTCATACCCTTTAGCTTTGGAGTCCCTGGTCCTACCATGAGTTATGTAAGTGCAGTAGAGGGTTTGGAGTCCCTGGTCCTGCCATGAGTTATGTAAGTGCAGCAGAGGGTTTGGAGTCCCTGGTCCTACCATGAGTTATGTAAGTGCAGTAGAGGGTTTGGAGTCCCTGGTCCTGCCATGAGTTGTGTAAGTGCAGTAGAGGGTTTGGAGTCCCTGGTCCTGCTGTTAGTATTATGCCTTGTGTGTGAGGCGAGGTGGTGTTAGTTATCCACTGTTTGGGGGTTGTGATGATACCCTGTGTGTGATTTTGTCGGGATGATAGATACCCCGTTTGTGCGAAGTGAGGTGGGTTGAGTTATGTATTACCCACTGTTTAGGGGTTGTGAATATACCCTGTGTCTAGTTTTGCCTTGGTGTGAGGCGATGTGGGTACCCTGTGGTAGTGAGGTGGTGTGGTATCCGCTGTTTGTGGGGTGAGATATTCCCTGTGCTGAGTTGTGTATGGAGTGTGAGTTGACCTGAGTGACCACCCACTGTTTGAAGAATCGAACACTTTTACTTGTGTAAGAATGGAACACTTTTACTTGTGTTTTTCCTAGATTGGATGGGCATGTAATTTCTGATTAATTTATTGGACATGTCGTATGTGTGTCTTATCATCTTACATACATTTGTTTTTCTATAATCATTATAAGGGGGAGATGTGTTATAATCTACTGGTTTGTTAATGCATCCTCCCTATTGTTGTTCTCTGCCTTGCTGCTCAGCCAATGGTGATGTCATTGGAATGTTCAGAGTGTTTGTGCTTGAGGAGGAATCAGTTGGAGTGGATGGGCTGAGCAGCAAGAAGGCTGCTCTTAGATGTTTTCGGAGTGCCCAGACTGTTAGTTCTGGCCCAATCACCCACTCTGAAGGTTCTTTTACCCTTCCTTATTTTATCATCATGCCTGCTTGCATACTTAGTTTGATGTTCATGGACTCTTTCCTATAACTTTGCTTTGTCCAATACATGATTGTGTCCCTTGAGCATCCAAGCAGGAGATACCTTGGTACTTGCCTGTCTGCCCTTCAAAAGCATAAATGGAGTTTCTAATGTAACAGAATGCGGAGTAGTGCAGTAACTCCACAGCATTTCTTTGACAGCTTCCTTACAATCACAACCACTGCTCTCATTTAACTGCACACACTCCTTCAGAACTCTGTTAATTCTCTCAACGAGACCATTCTCTCTGGGATTATAAACAGCACTGGTGTGATGTGCCACTCCCATTTTAGATAAATAATTTTTAAACTCTTCAGTCACAAATTGGGGACCATTGTCGGTCACCAAGGAACTTGGGCAACCCTCTCTACGGAAAACCTTGTCACAGAATTCAATCACATTAGCAGCCTTGACTTCCTTGGAAAACGCTATTTCAGGCCATTTCGAATAATAATCGATCATGACAATGGCAAATTTGTTGGAAATACACTTGGCAGAAAAAGGACCACAAATATCCATAGCTATTCTCTCCCACGGTCTGTTAGGAAATTCAGTGGGAGCAATGGTGGATTCCTCAACCCGATGGGACTTGTCGCTACACATACAGTCAATGCATCCATGGACACTTTCCTCAACTTGCTTCTCCATACCAGGCCACCTAAAGGTCATTCTGGCCCTTCTTTTCATTGCTGACATTCCATTATGCCCTTCATGTAATAATTTCAACAATCTGGTCTGTAACTCCTTGGGTACCACTAAGCGAGCACCTCTCCGTAACACCCCATCGTATGCTGAAAGCTCAGACCAAACTTCGCCAAATTTCCTCTTTAACATGGCATTAGACAATGATGGGGACGATAGTTCACTCAAAACCTCCATAAGAAACTTGTCCTCCACCACAGCAGATTTCCACTCTTCAGCAGATATGGCACCACTGCACGCTACAGAAATATCTGCAACTACAAATTCGTCGTACACTTCATCTTCATCATCCATACATTGTAAAGGTAACCTAGATAGACAATCTGCATTGATATTGCGGATGCCTGGAACATAATTTAGTGTAAAATCATAACCTTGAAGTCTGAACAACCACTTCGCAATTCTAGGGGTAGCTTTGCCTGCACCCTTGGTGGTGAATAGATCTATTAAAGGTCTGTGGTCTGACCTGACTTCAAAATGCGTGCCCCATACATATGTTTTGAAATGGTCAACTCCCCACCAGCAGGCTAAAGCCTCCTTCTTTATTTCAGAATACGTAGGTTCAGCCCCCTTCAAAGTACGTGAGGCAAAAGCAACAACTCGTTCATGCCCTAAATGCTTCTGCATAAAAACAGCGCCTAGACCATAGTCACTGGCATCAACTGTTATTATGGTTTGATCACTTGGATTAAATGGTTTGAGGAAAACAGCCTTTGCAATCTGTTTCTTAATGTCATCAAATGCATTTTGACATTCTCCACACCACACAAACTTATTGCCTTTCTTCATTAATACCCTTAAGCAATGCACTTTATCCGCAAAATGTTGAACAAATTTGGAATAAAATTCTGCTAATCCCAGGAAAGACCGTAGTTGCTCTTTGTTTTTGGGAGCAGGTGCGTCAGAAATGGCATTTAACAATTCTTTTTTTGGTTTAACACCCTCTTTAGATAAAGTGTGCCCTAGATAATCTATTTGTTCCACGCCAAACTTGCATTTGTGCATACCTACCGTCAGACCAGCTTGTTCCAGCTTGCTCAAAGTAACATCTAAGAACTTATCATGTTCCTCACGGTTTGAACCCCACACTAGAACATCATCTTGAAAAACCATGACTTTGGATAACCCCTTGAGAATTTTGCACATTACTCTCTGGAATACTGCAGAAGCGGATGCCAGTCCAAACGGCATTCGCACAAAGCGAAAGGCACCTTCTGGAGTGATAAAAGAGGTAAGATGCTTTGAGGAAGGATGGAAACGAATTTGATGGTAAGCACTGGATAAATCAATTAAGGAGAAAAATTTAGCATCAATCACTGAGGAAACCATTTTATTGATATGCGGAAGTGGAAAACGGTCAACTAAAATGTTTCGGTTAAGGTCTCTCAAGTCTATGCACATGCGCAAATTCCCGTCCGATTTGCGCGCCAAAACAATGAGACTTAGCCATTCTGAAGATTCGATTGGTTCAATTACCCGTGCTTCACAAAGTCTTTGCAGCTCTTTTTTTAATTGTTCCTTAAGAACAAAAGGTACTTTCTAGCTTTATGTACACATGGTACATAATTGTTCTTTAATACGATACGATGTTCGAATTTATTCAAACAACCAAGCTCTTGTCTGAAAAGTTGAGGAAACTTGACACTCCACTTGACTTTTTCATCATTTTCAGTTACTAAAACCTGTTGAGGGTGGTTAGGGTCTAACACTATTCTCAACATTTTCTGCTCACACCAGCCCAGTAATGATCTGCCCTTTTCTACTACATAGACCTTGCATGTGACTTCTTTGGTCTTATGTGACAATTTACACATGAAATAACCCAACAGTGGTAACTTAACGCCACAATAACCTACAGGATGTACATCAGGGGTACTCAATTCAAATTTTCCAATCTTTTCCCAGATATCCTTGCTGATTATAGTATAGGGTGAGCACGAATCAGCCCAAACAGCAACCTTAGCACCATTTAATCCTAATGTACATTTAGGAGGATTATAACCTTCCTGAATCTCATTGATAGAGTCAACACCTAACACTAGAATTTCTACTTCATCAGATGAGCTGTCATCATAGTGTTCAGTTACAGCATGAACAGATGATTTCCAACTGTTGGAAGTACTGGCTTTACACATGCGTGCATAATGACCTATTCTCTTGCATTTGTGACATTTTTCCTTAAGCGCAAAACATTTGTCATAATCAGCAGAATGTCTGGTACTGCCACATCTGAAACACATGCGACTATGTTTGGAATAGTTTTTCACACTTTTATCACTTTTTAATCACTTTTTTTAGCACTACTTTTCTCTACAGCACAAACCTTGGTAGAATCATCTTTACTACTCTTATCTGAATTCTGGTCTGATTTCAACTCTTTCACGTACCTAGATGTGTTTTCTATGCGTCTGGCAATTTCTATCGTTCTGTGTAAAGAAGGGTCCTTTAATTCTAATAAGCTTTCTTGAATTTTAACATTATTAGTTCTGTTGATAAACTGGTCTCTAATTATTTCTTCGTGTAAATCCTTAAACCTACAAGTAGATGCAAGGGTCCTAAGTACAGAAATATATTGCTCAACAGATTCACTTGGTTGTTGAGCTCTGGAAAAAACAACTATGCTGACTTTTTCCCCAAAGTTCTCTTCTAACGCCTTAATAATTACTAAGTAATCATCTACATTGACTACACGAGTGTCATCAACAGCATCTCCTTCTCCACTCTCAGTGTTGGTGGAAATGGTACACGGTATAGGTAAGGTTTTAAGTACTTTCCTACCTTCAATCCCTAAATTATGCTTCAATAAAGCGACCTTGCGAGAAGCTACAAAATCTTCTCCACCTATTGCCTCAAGGTAAGTTTCAAAGGACTCCAGCCAATCTTCCCAAGGTAATGTAGGTTCCCCAGGATTTTGCAAGAACTTAGGTGGAGCTAAGATGGTTGACATATCCATGTTATGGTATGACTAGTGATATACCAAGACCAGTTAACCATTACAGAATAGAAATGCAATAAATAATACGGAACAGATCACACAACGGTAGGTTAAAAATAGATGAAGTACACTAAAATAATAAAATAAAATAAATGAAGTAGTCACCATTGACACTTGAGGATAAAGGTGATACCTCCTTGCGGTAGTAAGTCCTGTTAATGCTTGTGGCATGAACAGCTGTAACAAGTTCTGTTATTGCTTGTGATACCCACTTTACATCAGTGTTTGTGGAATAAACTCAATGCTTGTGGAATTAAACTCAACCGCCTCCTTCAATTTCTGTCCTTTTCTAAATCATAAAATGAACGTTGCGAAGCACGCATGAATAACTTTGGCTCTCAATCCCTCTGGAACTTTTCAACGTTGCAGATTAATGTTGCTCTATGCTGTTGCCCTTCACTGCTGAGCACATTAATTCAAACACTGCCGAGTACATCCACTTTAATTCATAGGCTGCTGGGTACATCCACGCCGGTGCCATTCACTCCTGAGCACTTAATTCAAACGCTGCCCAACACAGCTGAATGCAACAATTCAAACACAACACGGCCCCAAACTGCTGCTTACGTCTCCTGGGCACTAAACGTTGTTTGACGCAGGGCACTTCAATAAGTCAGAATGCTAGCCAAAACAGTCAATGCACATCCAATCAAACCAATTTGTGGCATCAAGTCACAATACACAGTACCTTAATGTTTCTTTGTCACAGAAACAGCCAGGCCAACAGGTACAGCAAGTAAACAGGCAGCACTGCGAGGTAGACCAGTCCAACGCAGGCAATTTGAGCCCAGGGGTTGACTTGGAGTAGGGAAAAAAACGGCTCCAGTAGATTTCTTCTTCCCAGGATTCTTCTTTACTCCTCTCCTTCTTCACGGGCTTCTCATCCCATCCTCATCGCCATTTTTAAGTAGAGGTACACGCAGGATTTAAATTGAAGAAGGTTTATTAGGTACAGGAGAACAACAATAGCGCAGTAAGGATTTGACATCGTGTTCTTGGCTGTGCAGTGTTTATGATGCCCTGAAGATTTTTGGAGGTGAGCCATGTGAGTGCACATAAGTGAATTACTCTGCCTTGGAGTCTAGTGGGGAATGGTAGCGCAAGTATGCTCTCACGCTTGTTTGATATGGGAGCAGAAATTTCACTACTGCTTTGAGTTTGCTCTGTGCATGTGAAACCCGTTCTTATTGCCTGCAATCTACGTGATGCCTGAATAGCTTTATTGCGCTGCTGCTGAAAAGCGGTTCACAACGTTAGGAAGAAATTTGAAATTGGAACTGTGCGCGTGCACCTTACCTGTCTGCGGTACCACAGTCGTTTCCAGTGACGTCTTCATTTGTTAACACGTCTCCTGTGCTGCCTAGGGACGCTCTGCAGCAAGGACGTGCGGAGAGCCATCCGGCTCAGCTTTGGCTACGTGCGGCCATCTTAGGTGATGTTCACGCTTTGTCAGATCTTCGCCTGGAATCCGTTTTACGGCAGTGCAAGTTTGACCAACAGGCCACATTTTGGAAAACCACATTCTATGACGAATTGGCAACTCCATCACGTCAAGTGGTTTATAAGTGAAGTAACTATTGATAACTGAATTTATGTTGCTTTGACTTCATGTTCCGCTGTATTTTGATTGGACTTTCCATGAAAGGCTTGGAAGTGTCTTCGGAGATCTGGTATGCTGTGTGGAGTTTCGGGTGAGAAGTCGCTCACCATGGACTTCTATTTACTGTTCTTAAATTACTCCATACATGTATTATCATGTTTGTTTTGGGGGTTCAAGTATTTATCCGGATCTTGTGAAGTGTGTGGCATGATACTGGTTAATTTACGTGTGATGTGTTGTGGTGAGTAGTTGATGCATTTATTGCCTAATAATATTCGGATGTATGCCATGCTCAATTTGCTACAATGTTTGCCATGTTCTTTCTAAGTGTGTTGTTCTTTATGCTAGGTGGGTTTTGTGGTAACCACTGTGAAGGGGTGAGAGATACCCTGTGTGTAGTTGTTTGCCTGGGTTTAAAGATACCCTGTTTTGGTATGGGTTGAGTCATACCCTTTAGCTTTGGAGTCCCTGGTCCTACCATGAGTTATGTAAGTGCAGTAGAGGGTTTGGAGTCCCTGGTCCTGCCATGAGTTATGTAAGTGCAGCAGAGGGTTTGGAGTCCCTGGTCCTACCATGAGTTATGTAAGTGCAGTAGAGGGTTTGGAGTCCCTGGTCCTGCCATGAGTTGTGTAAGTGCAGTAGAGGGTTTGGAGTCCCTGGTCCTGCTGTTAGTATTATGCCTTGTGTGTGAGGCGAGGTGGTGTTAGTTATCCACTGTTTGGGGGTTGTGATGATACCCTGTGTGTGATTTTGTCGGGATGATAGATACCCCGTTTGTGCGAAGTGAGGTGGGTTGAGTTATGTATTACCCACTGTTTAGGGGTTGTGAATATACCCTGTGTCTAGTTTTGCCTTGGTGTGAGGCGATGTGGGTACCCTGTGGTAGTGAGGTGGTGTGGTATCCGCTGTTTGTGGGGTGAGATATTCCCTGTGCTGAGTTGTGTATGGAGTGTGAGTTGACCTGAGTGACCACCCACTGTTTGAAGAATCGAACACTTTTACTTGTGTAAGAATGGAACACTTTTACTTGTGTTTTTCCTAGATTGGATGGGCATGTAATTTCTGATTAATTTATTGGACATGTCGTATGTGTGTCTTATCATCTTACATACATTTGTTTTTCTATAATCATTATAAGGGGGAGATGTGTTATAATCTACTGGTTTGTTAATGCATCCTCCCTATTGTTGTTCTCTGCCTTGCTGCTCAGCCAATGGTGATGTCATTGGAATGTTCAGAGTGTTTGTGCTTGAGGAGGAATCAGTTGGAGTGGATGGGCTGAGCAGCAAGAAGGCTGCTCTTAGATGTTTTCGGAGTGCCCAGACTGTTAGTTCTGGCCCAATCACCCACTCTGAAGGTTCTTTTACCCTTCCTTATTTTATCATCATGCCTGCTTGCATACTTAGTTTGATGTTCATGGACTCTTTCCTGTAACTTTGCTTTCTCCAATACACGATTGTGTCCCTTGAGCATCCAAGCAGGAGATACCTTGGTACTTGCACTGGATAAATCAATTAAGGAGAAAAATTTAGCATCAATCACTGAGGAAACCATTTCATTGATATGCGGGAGTGGAAAACGGTCAACTAAAATGTTTCGGTTAAGGTCTCTCAAGTCTATGCACATGCGCAAATTCCCGTCCGATTTGCGCGCCAAAACAATGGGACTTAGCCATTCTGAAGATTCGATTGGTTCAATTACCTGTGGTTCACAAAGTCTTTGCAGCTCTTTTTTTAATTGTTCCTTAAGAGCAAAAGGTACGTTTCTAGCTTTATGTACACACGGTACATAATTGTTCTTTAATACGATACGATGTTCGAATTTATTCAAACAACCAAGCTCTTGTCTGAAAAGTTGAGGAAACTTGACTTTTTCATCATTTTCAGTTACTAAAACCTGTTGAGGGTGGTTAGGATCTAACACTATTCCCAACATTTTCTGCTCACACCAGCCCAGTAATGATCTGCCCTTTACTACTACATAGACCTTGCATGTGACTTCTTTGGTCTTATGTGACAATTTACACATGAAATAACCTAACAGTGGTAACTTAACGCCACAATAACCTACAGGATGTACATCAGGGGTACTCAATTCAAATTTTCCAATATTTTCCCAGATATCCTTGCTGATTATAGTATAGGGTGAGCACGAATCAGCCCAAACAGCAACCTTAGCACCATTTAATCCTAATGTACATTTAGGAGGATTATAACCTTCCTGAATCTCATTGATAGAGTCAACACCTAACACTAGAATTTCTACTTCATCAGATGAGCTGTCATCATAGTGTTCAGTTACAGCATGAACAGATGATTTCCAACTGTTGGAAGTACTGGCTTTACACATGCGTGCATAATGACCTATTCTCTTGCATTTGTGACATTTTTCCTTAAGCGCAAAACATTTGTCATAATCAGCAGAATGTCTGGTACTGCCACATCTGAAACACATGCGACTATGTTTGGAATAGTTTTTCACACTTTTATCACTTTTTTAATCACTTTTTTAGCACTACTTTTCTCTACAGCACAAACCTTGGTAGAATCATCTTTACTACTCTTATCTGAATTCTGGTCTGATTTCAACTCTTTGACGTACCTAGATGTGTTTTCTATGCTTCTGGCAATTTCTATCGTTCTGCGTAAAGAAGGGTCCTTTAATTCTAATAATCTTTCTTGAATTTTAACATTATTAGTTCTGTTGATAAACTGGTCTCTAATTATTTCTTCATGTAAATCCTTAAACCTACAAGTAGATGCAAGGGTCCTAAGTACAGAAATATATTGCTCAACAGATTCACTTGGTTGTTGAGCTCTGGAAAAAAATTTGTGTCTTTCGACAACTATGCTGACTTTTTTCCCAAAGTTCTCTTCTAACGCCTTAATAATTACTAAGTATTCATCTACATTGACTACACGAGTGTCATCAACAGCATCTCCTTCTCCACTCTCAGTGTTGGTGGAAATGGTAGACGGTATAGGTAAGGTTTTAAGTACTTTCCTACCATCAATCCCTAAATTATGCTTCAATAAAGCGACCTTGCGAGAAGCTACAAAATCTTCTCCACCTATTGTTGTAATTTGGCAGCATTTAAGTTAAGCATTAACTGAAGACAGCCTGTATTTAGAGGCTAAATTGTCCGCTTTGTGGAATCCATTTTGTATTTCTGTCAGCCATTTTGGCTGCCATGTGCTACCATGTGCTCGCCATGTGCTCTGTCCTACCTTCCTGTCAACTGCTCTTGAAATCTGCCTAGAGACAAGTTATATTTAGTTCCTCTTGCTTTGCACATGCTCAGTTGAGCTTGCAGCTGTTCCGAGTTTATAAATGTCAGGATGTGTCTGCTAAAAGTAGAAACTGTTAGCTCCACCCACTTGTCGACTGTGCATTCTCTGTATGACCTTATATGTACCTAAAACCAGCATTTGTGTTTGTACCGCCTTCATTTGAGCCCCTGTGTGGGTATAAAAGGACCAGGATCCTTCCATTCAGTGTGCTACTTCATGCATTACTGAAGGGTGATGTGTGAATGTTAGCTCCACCTCATGAGGTTTAATAAACTCTGTCTTTTATATTTCAGTTTCTGTGCCAACTTCTTCCTAAGTGTCTGAGGACTCTGTGCAGAGAAGGGAGAACCCCTAAGCACTGGTAGGCCTTGCTGAGGCTAACTACAACAAATTGGCGCTTCCAACGTGGGACTCATCAACGACTCGGATGCCCGAAGGACTGGTCGCGACGAAGGATTGGAATCTCGCTTTTGGACGCGATCGCTGCCTGAGGAGACACCAGAGTCTTGGCACCCACGGCGTTTTTCCTTTCTTTCTGATCTGACCATCCCGGCGGCGCCGGTCCTTGACTGAGATCTCTTCTGTTGATTCGCCGTGCAGTGACCATTTGGTCGATTTGAGAACTTGGCAGTTGGAACCTGGACACCATTTGATTGGTAAGAGCCGTTTTGCGGCACTTGCTGTTGGTTTGATGCCTTTGATTGGTAAGGTAGTTTTAGTAACACTTACTGTGGCTTTGTTTGTATAATTGGCCAATTTTGGAATCTGTTTTGTAATTATATATGTATTGCAATACATATAGGCAGGTAATGAGGAGATTTTTCTCTATTTAAAATTGTTTGAACAGCGCAACGTATGAAGAGTACCTTAAGCGCTACTTTGATTATAATACTGCATATTTTGCACTATTTTTTGGCATGCCTGTTTTCAGCACACTTCGTAGGATGTGTTGCTTTTGTAGTGGTACCAATTTGAGACTTGACGAAGCACAACCAGCCCCCCGGAGGGGACGCCTAATAGGGATATGTATATTAAGTATGGTATTTCTTCTATAATGTACTGCACGTTATGGAACAAATATACTAGTAAAGATCCTGAGTTGCGTTGGCCTATGTATGGGTCATTTGATTTGCGAAAAATTCAGTATGTGGAACAATGTATGTTTAAACGAAAGACTAGGCAAGATATGTTTGATTGTGTGCGAATGTGGGAGAAAGAAGTGCGTGAGCGAATGAAGCGTGAACAAGCCTTGATTGATAAAGAACAGCGAAAGACCATTTATGCGAAAGCATTAGAGTTAAAAAACAAGGAGATGAGAGAAATTAAAGAGAGGGAAGATAGGGAACGCCATTTACAGGTAACTGGCCAATATGCTGTTAGGCAGCCCCTTTATCCTATCCTTAATAAACCGCAAGATGATTTCCTGTTATTAGATCGTTCTCCACCTCCGTATATTTTTTCTTCTGCTCCTCATGAGTCAGATGAGGACTCTTTTTCAGACCAGGACAAAGCTCGAGAAACTCGTTCCATGTTATCTGCTGAGCGTGCATCTGACATTAGATCTACTGCGCGTAAAGCCGTTCGTAGTACTACCACTGCCTCTGAACTTTTAGATAATATAAAAGGATGGCAGGAAAGGGAGCAAATATATTTTACCGATACATTTGCTGCAGAGGTTATTGAACAATTTAGGAAGTATTCGGTAGAAGTGGAGCCCAATGATGTAGCAGCTGATTGTAAACAATTACGTGACGGTCTTTTTGTCTTCTCCCAGGTGGCTGACACGATCAGACGCTTGGTTAAACTGCGTGTTGAAGCAGCCCGTTTGCGAGAGGAGAAAAAGGCAGCAGAAACAGCTGCACTAGCATCTCAGATCAGCATGGCACGAACTTTTACTCCTGAAACAGATAAGAATGTTGTAATTCATGTGAAACCCATGCGGGAAGCCGCGCCTTTATATGTTCCTCCTAAAGGAACGGGTACAGAGGATGATAAGACTTCTCTTAATGCGAAAGGGTACTTTATTTATAATTGGGTTTACACTCCTTGGAATAGAGCAGATGTTATGGCCCTTAAAAATGCATTGCCTGACCCGCGAAAGAATCCAGCAGCCTTTTATGAGGAAGTTGAGGGTGCAATCAGCTCTTGTACTATGACTCTGTCTGATATTGATTTGTTTTTTGGATTAATATTACCGCCTGATATGTGGAGAACTGTGCGTAAAATAGATGATAATGCGACATTTGGAGCATTGTGGAAAGATTTAGAGCGGTTAGATGAAGATAGAGAACCTGCACAGAAACCGTGTCAGTTAATTTTAAATCTTCCAGCAGCTATATTAGTTAAGTTAAAGACGATCATTCCCCCTAAAAAGATAGATTGGACAGTGCTAGCGTCTTGCAAGCAAAAGGTAGATGAATCAGTTTCTGACTTCTTCACACGCTTTGAAGAAGCATTTCACGATTTTAGTGGCCAGTCATTGACAGATGACACAGGTAGGCATCTGTTTGTCGATAAATATGTCGCAAACCTTTTGCCAGGAATAGCTAGTCGCTTAAAGGCCAGTGAGAGTTCATGGACTACATCTTCTCCGGTTTCTCTTTTAACTATGGCCCAGTATTATGAGCGGCAAGAATTAGAAGCCAAAGGTAATGAGGACAAAAAGTCTAAAGAGTTGAAAACAAAGGTTATGTTGGCTCAAGCTTATGGTCCGCCTTCTAGAGGTAATGATAGAGGTGGACGTGGATCTTATGGTTCGTCCTTTCCTTCCTCTGCCCGTTCGAATTTGTCTGTTGATCAGTGTGCGTACTGCAAAAAATTTGGACATTGGCTTTCTGATTGTCCAGTGCTGCGTGCTCAGCAGAATCTACGTGGTCGGGGACAAATGAGAAATCGTTCAGGATATCAAGGGCCTAGAGGAAGCGCGAATGATCGTGCTCGGTTTGATGCTAATACACGTGGGCAGAATGGGTTTAACACTTTTGATAGAAGGAACCAATATCAAATGTCTGACTATGCGCCCTCTGATTTTCAAGATTCTGCTTATGCATAGGATTGCCTAGGACGGGGTAAGGAATCAGTTGAAGTTCCAGTAGATCAGAGGGGTCCCTATGTTACAGCACATGTTTTGGGTTCTACTGATCAGTTTCTGGTTGATACAGGAGCTACTCGTAGCGCCTTGTCTAAACAATTGGTTCCAAGGGCTCCCTGTCTGGCTTAACCATTACATCGATAGGTTTCGATGGAACACCTTCCCTTAGCCCATTGTCACAACCACTTGCATTTGATATTGATAAGTTTACTGCTCCATGTCCGTTTTTGCTTTCTCCAAACACACCAGACAATATTGTGGGTCTTGATATGCTTAAATATTTTAGGGCTACGATACGGTGTTCTCCGGAAGGAGTACGGGTTATTTTGAATGACAACTACCCTATGATTGAGAGATCTTGTATTGTTAAAGAGGACATTGCACTAGCCTCACTCCCTAGTACTTTGTGGGCTACTTCGGATACTGATGTAGGGCAAATGGTTATTCCACCAGTACATATTAGTGTCAAGGAGGGCGCTTTATTGCCAAGACTGCCTCAGTATAAAATTTCTCGAGAAGGAGAAGAAGCACTCACACTTATTGTACATGACTTAATTAAGGTGGGGGTTGTGGAAGAAGTTCCTTACAATATTTGCAATAGTCCGATTCTTCCCATTTTGAAAAAAGATACTGACACTAGGATTTATAGATTTATTATCGATTTGAGAGAAGTCAACAAGATTGTAGTACCACAGTACCCTGTAGTATCTGACATAACGACATTGCTTACCCTGGTCCCTCCAACAGCAACTACATTTTCTGTAATTGATCTGAAGAACGCTTTCTTCTCGATTCCTATTCATCCTGATAGCCGATATTTGTTCGGTTTCACTTTGAATAATAGATCATACAGATTTTGTAGAGTTCCTCAAGGCTATACTGAGAGTCCTAGTATTTACAGTCAAGCATTGAAGAGACAGCTTGATTCCTTTACCTTGCCTAAAGGAGTGGCTCTCATACAATATGTCGATGACATCTTGTTGGCAGCCGATACACCTGAGCAGTGTGAGAAATGCACTTTGTCTTTGCTTTCTTTTCTTGCTACACACCACCATAAAGTATCACGAAAGAAATTGCAATATTGTAGACCGAAGGTGACCTATTTAGGACACCTTCTGTCTAAGGAGGGCCGTGCACTGACACCAGATCGCATTCAAGCAATTTTAGACACCCCAGTACCTTCCACGCAGAAAGATGTCCGTGCATTCATTGGTCTGACTTCGTTTTGCAGGCAATGGATATTGGGTTTTTCACACATTGTTAAACCCTTGCTAGCACTTTTGACTAAGAACACACCGATCCCCCTTCCATGGACAGATGAATGTCAAAATGCTTTTTGTCAGTTGAGACAAGCTCTTTGCTCTGCACCAGTGTTAGGCACACCAGATTACACGAAGGCTTTTACACTCTATGTACATGAGAAAGAAGGATGTGCATTGTCAGTTTTAGTACAGATACACGGGGACAAACAGCGTCCTTGTGCATACCTTTCTGCAGTTCTTGACCCTGTTGCTCGTGCATTGCCTGGGTGTTTCCGTTCAGTTGCAGCGACGGCTGTGTCCATACGTCAGAGTGAAGGGATAGTTTTGTCACACAAACTGTTGGTGCTAGTACCCCATGCAGTAGATGCCCTTTTGAATCAGACTAAGACTCAGCACTTAACTAGTGCTCGTTTGACAGGATACGAATTGACACTGCTAGCACCTCATATTACCTTGAAGAGATGTGCGACACTGAACCCCGCCACTTTGTTGCCATATCCTGCGACTCAGTCTCAGTCAAAGGAGCCTCACGATTGTATATTCCTTACTGAGGAACAGACAAAGGGTCGCATCGATTTGCAAGATACGCCCCTTCCAGATGTAGATGGGGAACTGTGGGTTGATGGGTCCTGTTTGAAGTTACCAGATGGCACGACTTCAGCTGCTTATGCAATTACCACGCTTGAGACAGTAGTGGAAACAGCTCGCATACCTCAGAAGTCGGCTCAAGCAGCTGAACTAATAGCTTTGACACGAGCGTGTGAGCTTAGCACTGACTTGTGTGTGAATATTTACACGGATAGCCGCTATGCTTTTGGAGTGGTTCATGATTTTGGCCTACTCTGGAAGGAAAGAGGCTTTCTTACATCCCATGGGATGCAGATAATGCACGGAGAGTTAGTGCATAATCTCTTGACTGCACTTACATACCCAAAGAAAGTTGCTATTATGAAGTGTAGCGCACACAAGAAAGTGACTGACAAAATAGGACAAGGCAATGCCTTTGCAGACCGCGTAGCCCGTGAGACTGCGATGCAGCGAAGCACTACACCCATGTACGTAGTGAAATCACAAGCTGAGCGTTGGCATGATGCTAGAGAGGAAGTATTGGATATACAGAGATCTGCTTCTGTGGAAGAGCTTGAGCAATGATCTAAAGAAGGAATATTAGATGATGAGGGTTGTTGGCGTAACAAAGAAATGAATAAGTGGAAATTGCCTGCGGCCTATTTACAACCTATGGTCCAAATGGCACATGGGCTGGCACATGTTGGAGCTCTAGCAATAACTACATTGCTTACACAAGTTTGGGAGCATCCTGAAATTGCTAGCACAGCCAAAAGGGTAGTACAGTCCTGTTTGATCTGTTGGCAGTATAATCCTGGAAAAGGGACACGAACTCCTACAGGAGGGTTTGCTACACCAACCGCACCTTTTGAAGTTTTGCAGATGGATTACATCCAACTCGAACGCTGCAATAATTTGAAATATGTCCTAGTGGTGGTATGTGCCTTTAGCAAATGGATAGAGGCATACCCTACGAAGGATAATACTGCTCTCACCACAGCAAAGGTGCTTCTAAAGGAGTTTTTCCCTAGATACGGTGTTTGTAAACTTTTGTGGAGTGACAATGGACCTCATTTTATTGGGCAAGTTGTTGAGCATGTCCTGAAAGGATTAGGGATCAAACAGAAATTCCATACAGTTTTCCACCCGCAATCAGCAGGTTTGGTGGAAAGGTATAACGCTACTTTAAAAACAAAGTTGGCGAAAATACTGGCTTCCACGTCTCTAAAGTGGCCAGATGCACTACCTTTGGCATTACTATCCATAAGATCGGTGCCACATTCACGATCAGGTCTTACCCCCTATGAGGTGGTGTTTGGGAGACCGATGAACATTTGGGGAATTCCTAAGCCACGCCCCATACATGATGTTCCTTGTGTTCTGATGAATGATTATTTGGCACAGTTAACTGACAGTTTGATTTCTATTCATCAACAGGTTCGAGAAGCTCTTCCTGACAGATCTACAGGTGAGGCCCACGAACTCCGTCCTGGTGACCATGTAATGGTCAAGGTCTTCGACAGATCGAACAGCTTGGAGCCAAGGTGGCGAGGACCAGAGCAGGTGCTCCTTGCGACAAGGACAGCAGTTCGAGTGACAAACAGATAGAATTGGATCCACAGCACACACTGCAAACGCGTGTCGCCTGCCTTGGTGGAACCTGCTGTGTTGACCGACCATCGAGAGATTCTGGAGACGGAGAAAGGCCAAGCTATCTCACCTGACGAATCTGCGGAAGTCTTCCCGGACCACACGATCACTGGAGTATCCAGATATCAATTGAGACCGAGGAAAGGATCTGCAGTTTTGAAAAAGACTGGTTGAGCTACCACCCTGGGTTAGTGAAACGGAGAGCCATTGTGGCAAGGGGAGGGGGATCAGCCCTGTATTAGTGTAGTGACACCCACTTTGGCCCATGGTGAAGAAATCAGCGGCTGCCCAGGGAGAAGAGCTCCAACGACTGTTTTCAACAAGTTTTCAGAAAGATCAATCATTACTGCTGCTAAAATGAAAAAACAAATCATTTGTGCTGTAGGGTTTGTTGTTGCTATGGTGGCTATGGCAGCAATTACATGGTACATCGAGAAGGTGGCTCCTGTTCGACAGCTTTTTGTTGCCACTACGCCAGTACCCGTGGAACACCACTACTTTACTCTTCCTTACCATGAGCAAAAGCATCGACAATCCTACCTGAACAATACTTTTATCCAGATGTTGCACCATACTCACAATGCTACGAATACTACCAACTGTTGGGTGTGTGGGATGATACCTGCACATCAAAAGAAAGGAGGAACACCTTTTATTCCTCTTCCATTTTCTCACAATGGTTCTTGTCAAGCTTGGTATGCGCTCTTGTTTGCATATGGAAAGCCTGCAGTAGGTGGGATTATTTTTCAACTTAATAAAGTGTGTTATCAAAATAAAGAAGGTTATCCACAAGCCAAAGGGACTAAATGGGAATGGGAAGAGTATCAACCGGACAATATTTCAACACCATATGTTTTCACAAATGTGAGAATAATAAAGAACATTGGACCTTTTGTGATTTCTGTGACAAAAGCTAAAGCAGATTTGTGTATTTGTAGTGTTGGAAGAATTCCAGTGGGGAGGAGCGAGTGTACTGTAATCCTGACCATTGAAGGTGCCAATAAGAGCACTTTCACAGCCTCGCATAATACGTATTTTGTGTGCGGAAATAACGGATATTATCAATTACCTGTTGGGTGGTCAGGAATCTGCTATGTATCTTTTCTGTTGCCCCCTGTGTTTCTGGCACCTGCATTGTATCACCGTGATTTTAAACTGTACAATGACATTTCCACAAACAGAAATAAGAGGACAATAAGTATGGATGAAGTTGACCAAACCGACACTACCCTACAACAATATGTTGATTTCAACTTGGGCTTATTTTTCTTTGTGGGTGCTGCATTAAACAGCAGGAAAATCCGACGACTGACTCGTGTTGTGGAAGCTGTTACTAATCAGACAGCTATGGCACTTGGGAACATTACAGAGGAACTACAGATTGCAAGGATTGTAGCACTCCAGAATAGGATGGTGCTAGACGTGATTTTGGCTGATCGAGGTGGTGCATGTCGCATCATCGGTAGCAGCTGTTGTGTATTCATACCAGATCACTCACCTTCAGTATATGACGCAATATCAAAATTGCATAAGATTGCTGCAGAAATTCATCCAGAGACTGGAACTTGGACTTTTGCTGGATGGTTTTGGACTCTTGTTTCTGCTTGGGGCTGGAAGCTACTGACTATCCTGTGTGTAATAATTTTAATATTCTTTACATGCTGCGTATGTATCCAATGTGGTCCAATGCTTTGCTCCATTTGCATCTCTGCTTGTATACCTGCCAGAGGGAACATTGCTGAAACAAAGGCCCAACAAATGTTGAATAAAGAAGTGGCCGAAATAATGTTAATAGATGTACGGGATGAATATCTAGATTACCCCAGATAAACGAATGTCTTCAGCCAATGCTGAAAGGGTCGTCTGTTGTAATTTGGCAGCATTTAAGTTAAGCATTAACTGAAGACAGCCTGTATTTAGAGGCTAAATTGTCCGCTTTGTGGAATCCATTTTGTATTTCTGTCAGCCATTTTGGCTGCCATGTGCTACCATGTGCTCGCCATGTGCTCTGTCCTACCTTCCTGTCAACTGCTCTTGAAATCTGCCTAGAGACAAGTTATATTTAGTTCCTCTTGCTTTGCACATGCTCAGTTGAGCTTGCAGCTGTTCCGAGTTTATAAATGTCAGGATGTGTCTGCTAAAAGTAGAAACTGTTAGCTCCACCCACTTGTCGACTGTGCATTCTCTGTATGACCTTATATGTACCTAAAACCAGCATTTGTGTTTGTACCGCCTTCATTTGAGCCCCTGTGTGGGTATAAAAGGACCAGGATCCTTCCATTCAGTGTGCTACTTCATGCATTACTGAAGGGTGATGTGTGAATGTTAGCTCCACCTCATGAGGTTTAATAAACTCTGTCTTTTATATTTCAGTTTCTGTGTCAACTTCTTCCTAAGTGTCTGAGGACTCTGTGCAGAGAAGGGAGAACCCCTAAGCACTGGTAGGCCTTGCTGAGGCTAACTACAACACTATTGCCTCCAGGTAAGTTTCAAAGGACTCCAGCCAATCTTCCCAAGGTAATGTAGGTTCCCCAGGATTTTGCAAGAACTTAGGTGGAGCTAAGATGGTTGACATATCCATGTTATGGTATGACTAGTGATATACCAAGACCAGTTAACCCTTACAGAATAGAAATGCAAGAAATAATACGGAACAGATCACACAATGGTAGGTTAAAAATAGATGAAGTACACTAAAATAATAAAATAAAATAAATGAAGTAGTCACCATTGACACTTGAGGATAAAGGTGATACCTCCTTGCGGTAGTAAGTCCTGTTAATGCTTGTGGCATGAACAGCTGTAACAAGTTCTGTTATTGCTTGTGATACCCACTTTACATCAGTGTTTGTGGAATAAACTCAATGCTTGTGGAATTAAACTGTCTCTTTGTCCTTTGGTTTTTTCAGTGAATTTCTAAGGATTCTTTTAATGTAAAATATGATATAATTACAATTTCTAACTATGACATCAGTTTAAGCTTTCTTATTTTTCAGATAAATATATAGATATCATCCATGCCTTTTTTCAGAAAGGCCATGTCTTTTCATTGAAATAAAATAATTTAAAAGACAAACAGGCTATATTGACCATTTGCTTACTTGAAAACAATACAATTTTTTTTTATAATATATCAATGTCACCAGAAATCTAGGTGACGAGGAAAAATACTGTTTCACAAACCTTTTTTAAAAGAAATGAAGGAAAGAGAAGCGAAGATAATGTAGACATGTAGGCGGCAGCCATGCCAGGCTAAAAACAAACATTGCTGCTTCAAGTGCTTCAAGCCTTCCAGCTTCCCATCATCCCCTGTAGGTGCCTCAGTTCTTTTTAAAACCGAGACAATAGATGAAATAAAGAGAAGACATTAACTTTCTTTATCCCTTCCACAGAGGGAGATTCCCTTGGAGGAAAACTAGCATTGCAGGTAAGCAACCATTCCTTCTCTTTCGGGGGCTCTCCATTGATAATCACAAGAACTGAATAGAAACACAAGCCTATCCATATTAAAAGCACAGGAAGGGAAAAAATAAATGGATGAAAACTACACAAAGAGGTTTGTGAGGGAAGCCTGCCCTACTTTGGCATCTGTTCTAGAATCCAAATCAAGTCAATAGTGTCTCGTAATAGTGTGAACAGACCTCTTGGTGGCTGCTTTACAAATCTCTAAAATGGGAGCATTTGTTAATAAGGCAGCAGTAGCCACTTTACCTCTGGTTTGCAAAATAATATTTATGTTTTTAGTAGCATAGTTGGATGCAAAAAATCACCCATCTAGCCAATTTGGAAGGGGCTAGTCCTGTGAGCAAATGAGCATAGTTTACAAACAATTGTTTCCTTATATCCATTGTTTTTGCTAAAGAAATTTTAAGTACTCTCCTGACATCTAATGTATGAAGAAATCCCTCTGCCTTATAAGTGGAATTCCAGAAGACCGTTGATTTTTTCGAAAACATAGTTTATTAGGTTTTCCTTATAGGTACATCATATAACATGACAGTCATCATCCGCATGCCCCTTGCCCCGCTTCCAGCAGGTCACAGGGTGAATCACATTAAGGTGTGCTAGTATCAAATAGCATGCTAAATCATATCAGCACATAGATCTCTGCATGGACATGAGGCTACTAGTACATTTAAGGAGAGACAGTTAATCAGTAGTGATTCAAGGATCACGAGGAAACAACATTATAAACCAAAAACCAGCACTATGAGTGTGAAATGGATGCTAGTGTTAGGATAAAAGTCGGTATGTGGGGTGCATACCGTGTGGGTAGCCAACAGTTTCTAAACCTACTCAGTACTCCTGAGTCAGTTCACCGCACTTTCAGAGTATGTCATCGACAATAGCGCAGAGTCACACCTAATCGGCATCTCTAGTTGGGAAGATGTCTGGGTTAGCTCAATTCATCCACATCCCATCGCATTATTTACCCGTCACTCCCTACCTTGTGCTATGTCCTCCAGAATACCTGCCCAAGCCTCTGCTCAGTTCTTGGGACGTAGTCCTCTGCCTGCCTTCCTTCTTAACACCACACCCTCGCAACCAGCCCAGATTAATTGCAGGACCAGGGAGTCAATATCTCTGGATACCGTCCTAGGGATCTTTATGGGAAGTGCAGTGAAATAGTAGAGCAACTGAGGGAGAACTGCCATCTTTGTCAAGGCTACCCTGCCCATAGTCAAAAGCGGGAGTGTTAACTGGAATCTGACCACCAGGCGTAGGGCTGGGTTTTACAGTAGAGAAGCTGGACCCTGTGTGGAAAATTCAAACCCCTAGATATGTGATCGTGGTGGGTGCCCAGTGCAATTTGTCCCCTAGTGCTTCTGGGATTGCCCCCTTTCTGCAGGCACCAGCAGGAACGCACAAGATTTTTCCCAATTGACTGTTGAGTAGTAAAGCATGCCATGTTGCTCCAATGCACCAAAGGCACCCTGGATGTCTTCTCTGATACCCCGCGTGTATAGAAGCATGTCATCCACGTAAGGCAGGAGGCAGAGTGAGGTCCCTGTAATATGGAGCCCTTGGTATTGTGTGCCCTGGCAGATCACATAAGCCAATGTCTCAAGGGCCAAAGCAAACAGCATGGCTGATAGTGGGCTTCCCTGCCTGGTACCCCTACTTACTCTATAACTGTCTGAGATGATGGTGCCCATCTTCACTCGCCCGGTCAGGTTAGTGTACAGAACTTTTGTCCACCCAAGGAATACCCCACCCAGGCCCATACTCATCATTACTACATAAAGAAAGTCCCACAACAGAGTCAAAAACTGTACAGATATCAATAGCTAATGCCAAGGCTGTCAGAGGGAGGCCCTCATGATGATCCAGCACTTGTTTGAGCCGATTGGTATTTTGGAAGGTGATAATAAACCCAGACAGGTCAGGGTGTTCTAGGCCCTGGATACAGGGCAACAGTCTGTCTGCTAGTATGCGACTGAGAATCTTGTAGTCTACATTTAATAGAGAGAACGGTCATATGAAACCAATCACTCTACATCCTGCCCCAGTTTTGTTAACACCTTAATCAGCATCTCTCGCATACTACCAGGAAGTTTCCTAGATTCTTTGGCTGCATTAAACATGCGGCTAGTTTGGGAACCAAGCTGGTAACTAGGTCGCATAGAACTCAACTGTGATTCCGTCCATGCCTGGTACGTTTCCTTGCACCAAGGCCTTGATTGCCTTCCTGATCTCTTGGTCCGATATGGCCTCTCCCATCTGTTCCTTCTCTGGCACCCGAATCACACTAGGTTCACACCGAGGACATAGTCATGGAGCAACTGCGCCCTGCACTTGTCACCTGGTCCATAGAGCAGCATGTAGTACTCCAAGAACACGTTATTAATCTCTGCTTGTGAATAAGCTAGCTCATCCCGTCTTTTTCTGATGCTCAGCATTATTGAGCCCCTCTTTTCAGGGTTAGCTAGTAAGCTGCGGGACTTATCACGTTCATCCTGAGCTTTAATAATGTAAGTCTATTAGTCATAACCCATCAAGCACTCCACCAGCAGTAAGAGTGTCTCCCACTCCTTGCATAGCCTGTCCTCGGCAGCAGAGTGCTCGCTCAGCTCTTTCTCCAGGCCCTGGAAGAGGTAATCCTGCAGCTTGAAATCCGTGTGTAATTGCGCCCAGACCCCATGCATCGTAGCTACTCATTGCTCCCACAACACCACTTTAAAGGCATCCCACTCTAATAACCTGGAGAAGGAATTTCTCTAGTTCTCCCTGAAGTAGTGATCTACGGTTTCACTCAGTGTTTTGTGAAAGACCAGGTCCTCTAACAGTAGCGGGTTAAGATTTCATGTTGGGATCCAGGGTCTAGGTGTGTCCCATGCAAATGTTGCCATCAGTGGGTTGTGGTTAGTATGCTTTGGCCAGTTATTCCACTAACAGGGCATTGGCCTGTAAGTGTGCGTTGCATAGGATTTTGTTTAAGCACACATAGAGTCAATGTGCCTCTGAGTATTTCCTCTGATGTGGGTGTCAGAGCCTACATGTGCCCATTAGGTCCCACTGTGTCATCCAAACACAGAACCCCATGGCGGTCTTACGTGGGGCTGCGTTGGGTAGGGGGGGGGGAGGTGTGACCTATCCAGGTGCGTGTCAGCTACGTGGTTAAAGAGGTATACAGAGAGGTTACAGCTGAAGGACAGAATACGGTCGTATTGCTGTTTTGCTTTTTTTTGGTTCTGAATAATTTTAGTAATTCTGGCGTAAGCTATTGCCATTTGTTTTTAAGGATTTCTATCTTTTAATAACACTACATTTTGTATTTTTTATGTTCTGTATTTTATAAAAGAATTTTTACTTTGGGTGTTTGATTTATATTGTCTGAATCTCAGGGGCTCTGTAGCGGTTGGGGTTTTGGACAAAATATCGAGTTGGAAATATCAGTTGCATGAATATTGGAGAAAACAATTTGTGATACAAAAATATTGTGATGCAGAAATATTGTTGTCAAGAATATAGTTGTAAATATCTTTTTCTATAATATTGTTGTAACAAAGATCGTTTTTTAATTATCCTTGTGTGTTAGTGTATTTAATAATTTTATGGGTTATGATTGTTTATATAATTGTTAATAATACTTTTAAATATAGTTTGTAATGCTAAGTGATTTATAATTTAATTGTAACAGTAATTCATATTGTCGTAGTGGGTTGCTAGGTTTGTATGGGGTGTATGGTGGGAAGTTATGTATAATTAATTATGAATTTATTATGAATCATTGAATTGATTATTAATTATGTTAAATGTGTAATTATATTTTTAAGTTACATATTATGTCTGGGCTACTGGGTTTATAGGGGTATAGGGAGGGAAGTTAATTAACTAATATTTAACCATTTCTTATTAATTATTTAATTGATTTTTAATTATTTAAATTGTGTAATAGTTTTCAAATTATTTGTTAGGTGCGGGTTGCTGGGTTTATATTGGTATGGTGCAAAGTTAATTATGAATTAATTGATTAATCAATTGATAATCAATAATTTATTAGGTAATGATTAATTAATGTATTAATTAATATTTAATATTAGTGATAAATTATGTTAATTGTTACATTTATTTAGTTTAGTTATATTTTAAGTGTGGGCTACTAGGTTTGTGGGGGTATAGTATGGTAAGTTAATTAAGTAATAAATAATGGCCAATTTTAAAAATAATTCATTATTAAATTGTTTAATAATTATGTTAATTGTTTTTTGTTTATATACTTTTTTTGGTTAATTAAAGTTTATATTAGGAGTTTTATATTTGTTATAAATTAATAAGGTTATGTTTCATATATGTTATGTGTTTGAAGTGAAGTACTTTCCCTACTGTTGCACAGACTGGAGTTGGAATAGTAAATTTTACCCCGCCGGAGTCCAACACATTCCCTACTGTTGCATAGACTGGAGTGTGAATAATAAATCTATTATTTCCAGACTTCAATATTTTTTTTTAATACTGCTTAAATATATTTAAGATTATTTAATTTTATATATATATATATATTCACTGAAAAAACCATAGGTTTCAGGGGCGTTATAGTTAGTTGGACATTTCACTCGTACAAAACCATAGAAATTCCCCCGTTATAGTTAGTTCAGCTAACTATAACTTGCGCGCCCGCAATGCACTGCTGATGACGTCACATATTACATCACTCATGACATGGTCAGTGACATCACTCATGACATCACTGATGACATCTCAAATGACATCACTGATGACATCACTGATGACATCATCCTTGTGATAGAGTGGCAGACCTCCTCTCACCCTAATATAACCTTTGATACACACACTCAAAAATACAAACTAACATTTTCAAAACAATGGACATACCAATACCAGTTACAACACACCTATTCATTAATTCCAAGATCTACACACACATCCACTCATTCACCAACAGTCCCTATACAGTCACTCATACATGTACTCACTCATCATATGTACTCATACACCTATACATCCTGTTACACACCGCCACTCATCCATAGAGTTACTCACACACATAGTCACACATGCAAACAAAGTATCAAACATCCATTTACTTGCATATACAGTTATACACACACTACCACACTTACTTCTACAGAGACTTACACATACTTACTCTCTTAAACAATCACTTATAGAAACACCTACTTATTTGTACAGGAACTCTTCCAATCTTTCACTCTCACATATACTCACTTATATACACCAATACTCACATATACTAGTTTAAAACATATGTAGTTACTCATAAAGACACTATTGAGACAGTCATTCACTCACTAACACACCCATACACATACTCATCCACCTATACAGTCCTGCACACATGCTGTCTTCAACACATACAAACAGTGAGTCACTCATTCATGCATCTATGCACTAAGTAATAGCCCCCACCGAACCATACAGACACTCAGACACTCATACTGATACTCAAAAAACCAACTACTAACCCATATAGACACTCATGTAGCTACTCACCAACCCATGCAGCCACTTATACACAAAGTGAGAGACTGATACAGATATTTTCATATTTAAACATTACTCACTAACCCATGTATTCACTAAGATACACTTAGGGGCCGATTCCGATTCGGGCAGGAAATCTCTCCGACCGAGCCGGACCCAGAGAGATTTCCGACCGAATCGGACCCTAGCAGTCCGACCGAACGAGTACGATGCGTTCGCATGCTATCGGACTCGATTCGGTCGGACTCCCATTGAAGTCAATGGGAGCCGGTCGTACAACGCGTACGCGGGCACCCATTGACTCAATGGGTGCAAGGCAAACAAGGGCGCCCCCTATAGCGGGTACGCGTCAAAGCGGGTCGCGCCGTACACGCACAGGTAGGGGGGACCCATGGGTCCCCCCTGTGTGCGACTCGCGCGGCTAGGCGTACAGGGGGGTCCGACACGGACCCCCAAAGTGCGGCTCCGACTGCTCTTTCGAGCAGGACGGCGCGAGTCAGTCGGACTGCTCGCGACGTGCATCGTACTTACCCGGCCGGGGAACATCTCCGTTGCGCGGTGCGAGTCGTGTCCGTGCGAGTCGGTCGGAGCGGTTGGGTCCCGCGAACGAGTCGGTTGGCGATTTCGCGTACGTTCGCATCGTACTCGCTCGCCCGGACGCACGTCCGACTCGGTCGGAAACAGGGCGTCCGAATCGGATCCGGTAAAGCCGAATCCAATTCGGAGCCCTACCGGCCGAGATCGGAATCGACCCTTAGTCAGTTATACAATCAATTTTACAAAAAAATCATCCATTTAGACACTTATATACCCATTTATTCTTCCATCGACCTTGAGATATACATATATAAAACATATTTAATTTTCAGAAAAACACACATTCACTGGATGATGTCATCAGTGATGTAATGAGTGATGTCATGAGTTATGTCACTGACCATGTCATGAGTGATGTAATATGTGACGTCATCAGCAGTGCATTGCGGGCGCGCGAGTTATAGTTAGCTGAACTAACTATAACGGGGGAATTTCTATGGTTTTGTACGAGTGAAATGTCCAACTAACTATAACGCCCCTGAAACCTATGGTTTTTTCAGTGAATTTCTAAGGTTTTTTAAATGCTAATTTCTAACTATAACGTGCCTGAAACCTATGGTTTTTTCAGTGAATTTCTAAGGTTTTTTAAATGCTAATTTCTAACTATAACGTGCCTGAAACCTATGGTTTTTTCAGTGAATATATATATATTTATTATACTATGTATACATGTGAAAATGTCTCGGTCCCCTGTTTGTCTCGGTGGCACGGAAAAAATGGGTGGAACTGACGTCAGCACGCTGACGAGGTCCTCTTATGGCTCCGATGACGTCATACGGTGTCGCGAGCGGAGCCGAGCTCGTTGACGTGGGAGAGCTAGGAAAGAATTTCCGTGGAATGCTGGTGCAGGGGATATTCACCTAAGTGTTCAGGCTAGTCCTTTGGGAGCAACTGTTTATGTTGCCACTCCAGAAACCGAAACCAGTGATCCGAGGGCAGAGGCCCTGCAGATGGCACACGAGGTGGGGTGCCCAGTCGTGTGCACCGGCGGGGCAGCAAAGTGACAAGCACCACAACCCACAAAAAGGTAACGAGGGCACTGAATAACACAGGATCTTCTCTTTGTATCTGGCAGGAACAACGAAGTTAAAATGCCCTAGTACCAAAATGTAGAATTAGTGCTACAACGGTCTACAAAAGGACCTGCGATGCCGCCTCTGTCTCCCGTACCCTGGAGGCGGCACATGGGTCACGCGGTACGGTCATACTGCGGTGGGACGCACACTCGTTGACCTCTCATGGCACTGCTCCACACTTCAGGGAGGACGCTTTCCATTAGCTATGTTTTCTGATGACATGTCGCGCCGGCCCCGTCCAACAACAGAACTCCTTTAGATCCAAACAGACTCTTCCACTCTCTCACCGGAAGTGAAACCAGGACACGCGGACACTTTCACAATACAACAGCCGGGAATGCACTTTTCGGTAAAAAAACCACATTCCTTCCTCCTAATTAATCAAATAAACGTCTCACTGAAGAACAGGGGCCAGCTTCGATCGGTAAACAGCCGTTACAATGACTTTTTTACTTTGCGATACCATTACAACGCATGCATTACCACGCATGCGTTGTACATCACGAAGTCATTACTACGCATTTTTTAGAACGCATGGTCATTTACCACGCATGCCTTTACAACGAATTTTGTTGTAAAGGTATGTATGGTAAATGACCATGCGGTCTAAAAACATGTAGACGATCCATGTCGTTGTAAGGAAACAGAGGCTGTTCTGTTTCCTCACAACGACGTGCACCGCCCCTCAGAGATGACGTGAAGCAGGAACCACGAGGAGAGAGGAACCATGAGGAGTGAGAGGTAAGGGGGATTGGGCATGGGGTGGTTTTTTTTTTCTAGGGTTTAGGGTAGTGCAGTGGTGTTTGGGTGGTGTAGGGGGTCGTGCTGGGGGTAGTGTTTTAGGGTTTAGGGTAGTGCAGTGGTGTTTGGGTAGTGTAGGGGGTCGTGCTGGGGGTAGTGTTTTAGGGTTTAGGGTAGTGCAGTAGTGTAGGGGGTCGTGCTGGTGGTAGTGTTTTAGGGTTTAGGGTAGTGCAGTGGTGTATGGGTAATGTAGGGGGTCGTGCTGGGGTAGTGTTTTAGGGTTTAGGGTAGTACAGTGGTGTTTGAGTAGTGTAGGGGGTCATGCTGGTGGTAGTGTTTTAGGGTTTAGGGTAGTGCAGTGGTGTTTGTGTAGTGTAGGGGGTCATGCTGGGGGTAGTGTTTTATGGTTTAGGGTAGTGCAGTGGTGTTTGGGTAGTGTAGGGGTCGTGCTGGGGGTAGATTTAGGGTTTAGGGTAGTGCAGTGGTGTTTGGGTAGTGTAGGGAGTCGTGCTGGGGGTAGTGTTTTAGGGTTTAGGGTAGTGCAGTGGTGTTTGTGTAGTGTAGGGGGTTGTGCTGGGGGTAGTGTTTTAGGGTTTATGTTAGTGCAGTGGTGTTTGGGTAGTGTAGAGGGTAGTGCTGGGGTAGTGTTTTAGGGTTTAGGGCAGTGCAGTGGTGTTTGTGTAGTGAAGAAGGTCATGCTGTGGGTAGTGTTTTAGGGTTTAGGGTAGTGCAGTCGTGTTTGTGTAGTGTAGGGGGTCGTGTTTTAGGGTATAGGGTAGTGCAGTGGTGTTTGTGTAGTGTGGGTGGTCATGCTGGGGGTATATTTAGGGTTTAGTGTAGTGCAGTGGTGTTTGGGTAGTGTAGGGAGTCGTGCTGGTGGTAGTGTTTTAGGGTTTAGGGTAGTGCAGTTATGTTTGGGTAGTGTAGGGTGTCGTGCTGGGGGTAGTGTTTTAGCACTTATTTTTCTTTCTACAGCACTAACTATAATTTCTATGGCAAAATGAACCCCCTCATTTTGTTCCTTTTTAAATTAAATGTTTTAAGTGTTACCGGTTTATTCCAATCAAGATGGCTTCAGGAGTGCCATACTTTTGTCATAAGTAAGACTGTTAGCGCTCTAGTTGTTCTTTAGAACACCCTGGGAAGCTGCAGTAGAACACAAAGGCATCAATTGACAGGCTGCTCCTGTTGAAATATAACAGGAAGATATTTGAGATCTCACTTAAAACATGTCCTAATTTTTCTTTCTACAGCACTAACCATAATTTCTATGACAAAATGAACCCCCTCATTTTGTTCCTTTTTAAATTAAATGTTTTAAGTGTTACCATTTTATTCCAATCAAGATGGCTTCAGGTGTGCCTTAATTTTGTCATAAGTAAGACTGTTAGCGCTCTAGTTGTTCTTTAGTACACTCTGGGAAGCTGCAGTAGAACACAAAGGCATCAACTGACAGGCTGCTCCTGTTGAAATATAACAGGAAGATATTTGAGATCACACTTGAAACATGTCCTAATTTTTCTTTCTACAGCACTAACCATAATTTCTATGACAAAATGAACCCCATCATTTTGTTCCTTTTTAAATTAAATGTTTTAAGTGTTACCAGTTTATTCCAATCAAGATGGCTTCAGGTGTGCCATACTTTTGTCATAAGTAAGGCTGTTAGCACTCTAGTTGTTCTTTAGAACACTCTGGGAAGCTGCAGTAGAACACAAAGGAATCAACTGACAGTCTCTGCCCTTGTTGGATGTACATGTTTTACTGAGAATGTCAGACTTCATTCTCACATGACTGAGAAAGATAATGTGAATTTACAGAAAATATGCTCTCATTTTAGCTTCTGGAGCACCTTCCAAAACTGTATGGGACAAGCATGTGAAAATAGTTTTCTCTCAAACATGATTCATGATATCCCAGCAGAAGGTTTTTCACAGGGTAAAATCACCTTAGAACACACCACAATTCCTGAAATTAGTATGGTACCATCAACAAATGAATTCTAATTTTATAGTTCTCCTTTTGGTAACCCTCAAAATCTTCGATTCACTACAATGCATTTCAATGGGGTACTATCATTTATATTGGTCCCAAGATGGCTGCCAGCAATTCCAGGATGAAGTGCTGACAGCCAATCAGATCTCACGATGACATGTGTGGTTAGGCTCCGCCCAGATATATATGTGTTTTCTTTTTCAAATTTCTCAGGAACTACTGAACGGATTTACACCATTTAAGCAAAAGGCACGACCCTGAACCAAGGGCTACCTTTTTGGCAAATTTGGTGTAATTCCGTTCAGCAGTTCGGGCTGTAGCTGCGACTAAAGGTTCCTATGGAAAATTGCATGGGGAAAACACGTTTTGGGACCCCCCTTTTTTCTCGGCCCCCGCTTGCCGAATCACCCCGAGACTTTCAGGATAGGAGCGGACCGAAGCGCCCCAACAAGTTGGAAAATTTCGCGAAGATTCGTCAACCGGCACCAAAGTTATTTCAAATAGAATGGTGCGGATTTCCTATGGAAAATAGGTCCTAACTATAACTATCTACTGGCGACCGCCAGTAGATAATATATATATATATATATATATATATATATATATATATATATATATATATATATATATATATATATATATACACATTTCACCTTACGTGATCGTCTGGATATAAAAACAAGCACACGAAAGCCCTTCGTTTTACTCCAACGTGATTTTATTCTTTTGGCAACAACACCCTACGTGTTTCGGAGCGTTCGCTCCTTGCTCACGAGTAACTCGGTGTGCACTTCGTCATTGTTTATAACTCAGTCATGTGATCAAAAAATCATAAACATAGAAAACAGACTCCAAAAGTTACATGACTTTTCGTTTTGAATTCAAACAATCAAAGAGACCTAATTAACATGTCCTATTTTATCGCAAGTGTGTTTTTTACTTTGCCTAATATTGCCATAATTACAAATAACATGTGCATATACATTACATTCTTATTTGCGTGATTTACAAATTTCAATTCAAAATACCCAACTTTATTTTAGATGTTATATGAACAAACACATTTGGCCTATGGTCTTTCATATTAAATCAGTGTAGCCCCCGTGGGCAAATTCATCAATTCATCCTAAACAAAAATAAATACATTCCTCATGGGAAAAAAAAACATATCTAAAATACAATGTTCTCATTTGTATCTTGAAAACGTCCAGCCCCAGTGGGCTTACCATAACAGATAAGTTTCAAACTATGTATAATGACCATAGATATACCACTGTATAAAAAAAATGTTTTAGAAAAAGGAAAAGGTGTACACGCACTTATTTTTATCGGCACTGCACATGCTCCAAATGAGTACTTTGACTCACAATTTCTTGATTCAATTCAGTTATCCGGCCCCAGTGGGCTAATCAAGTACAGAAAAATGACTAAATAAATCTCAGACCACATACTTTTGGTCAAAATCAGACGGCAATAAAATACATCATAAGGCACAGAAGAAAAGTGTACGCACTTGCTTTTATCAGCACTTTGCATATTCCGAATAGATATTTTGGCTCAATTTTGCCTTCCACTTGCATTACGCCTCTTAATTTGGAATCTGAAAAAATGAAACACATAATTAAAATATACCTGTGTGTTCTAAGTGCATAACAAACACCCTTACATATATACACATAAAAGACAGTGAACAAATGATTTAAAAAAAATAATAAAACAAATCGTTTATAATGCTCTTATATTTACAATAGAAAAATTACTCTTCATTTAGAAAAATGTTTGATACCTGATCCTTCTCACCCCAAATGTACTACGAGAGCTTCATCATTATTATGTCCCAGGGGGTATAGAGTACAGTACTGAATGATCATTTTTGACTCACACCTCCTTAATTCTTGAACCCTGTCACCCCCTCTTTCTCGTACAGGAATTCTCTCTAGTACACAAAATGACAATAGGTCACTGTTTTGATTGTGTTCACTTTTGAAGTGTCTTGCGATCGGATACTGCTTGTCATTGTGCTTTATTGCCCTCAGGTGCTCAAGTACCCACTTTTTTGCTTTATGAATTGTACTACCAATATAGTACTTATTACATGGGCACCTGAGGGCATACACAACGTGGTCAGAGTCGCATGATAGATGTTTCTTTATTTTAAATGGCTTGAGATCTCTAGACAATTTCACCTCCTTGCAGTTGGTGCTATGTTTACAAGCCTTACACCTACCGCATGTAAAAAATCCTTGAATTTTACTCTGTTTTGACTCACTGGTTGTCAAGGAGCGGCAAATGCTATCTTTCAGAGATCTAGCTTTGCGATATGTGTTCTGTGGGTAATCCTTAATGTGTTTAGTTAAATCTGCATCAGTTCTTAATACATTCCAGAATTTACCAAGTGCTTTACGTATTTCACTCGATTGTTTGTGAAAAATAGTTATAAATCTTACACTCGTATCAGCTGTTATATTATCATCCTTAAGTTGTAGCAGGCTGTTTCTGTCCCTGACCTCAACTTCTTTGCAAGCAGTTTTGATATTTTTGGCTGAGTAACCTCTCGCCTGAAATCGTTCAATCATAACCATCTTCTCTGATTCAAAACTTTCATTGGTGCTACAATTTCGCTTGGTTCTTAAAAGTTCTCCCAAGGGAATACTTTTAATCAAACTACTGGGATGACAGCTATTAGCATGTAACAGACTGTTTCCAGCCGTTGCCTTTCTCTATAGTACGGTTTCAAGTCGTTCCCCATTGACTTGTATTTTTAAGTCGAGGAACTCAATCTGATCATGGTGTACGTGGCTACTAAATTTGAGATTTAAAGTGTTCTTATTCAGTTGATCAACAAAGGTAATAGCCTCATCTGAACTGCCATTCCATATACAAAAAATGTCATCAATATACCTTGCCCATATTTTCACATGTTTCTTAAACAGGTCAAGGGTGCTGGCCACTTGCTCCTCCCACCAGCCTAGGTACAAACACGCAAAGCTGGGGGCGAAGCAAGTGCCCATCGCAGTCCCGAGTATTTGTCTGTAGATCTGGCCATTAAATGTGAAATAATTGTGCGTAAGACATGTATGCATCATGTCAGACAGCATTTCAGTGTGAAATAGGTAGGATATAGACCTAGTCTTAAGGAAGTGTCTACAAGCTGTTATGCCTAGTTCATGTGGTATGCTAGTGTATAGGCTATTGACGTCTAAACAAACTAGCAAATATTCATTCTTCCATTCAATGCCGTCCAATAATCTCAAGAAATCACTCGTATCTTTTACGAAGGACGGCAAGCCCTGTACAAGCGGCTGCAAAAAATAATCAACATACTGTGACGTATTCTCGAGGCAACTGCCTCGGGAAGACACTATTGGTCTGCCTGGAGGATTTTTATCATTTTTATGCAGTTTGGGTAACAAGTAAAGCGCCGGTAATTTGGGAAACTTGCACTTCAAAAAGTTGAACTCTTCTAGTTCCAGAAGGCCCCTTTCTTTCCACTCCCAAAGTTGATCCTGATACTTTTTATTGGCTGTCTCATATTTTACCTTTGTACTTTTCTCATATTTTGTGACATCAGACACTTGATTCATCCCTTCTCTGAGGTATAGTTCTTTAGATAGCACGACAACATTGCCACCCTTATCGGACTTTTTCACTACAATCTCATCATCATTTTTTAAATCTCGAATTGCTTTCATATGTCGAGGTGACAAATTATAATTACTATAACTTTTCTTTCTAAACAATTTCTTGAATTCGCTAATCACCCCCTCTTCAAACACATCGATAGCTTTATTGGCTATCAATGGTAAAAATATGGATTTAGGTTTAAATCCACTATTGTGACACAGATCAAGGTATATATTGTCATTTATTAAATTAATATACGGATCATGTATCAAATCCGGTCCCCCCTCCAATTCATGTAGGGTATACAATGTGTCGATATCACCAATTGTAATATTACTGGTAACTTGACTTTCACCATTGCCAGTTATATTCACCTTTGTTTCAAACCATTTTTTTAACCTCAGTTTACGGGTAAATTGGAACAAATCAATTCTTCCTTGCGTATAATCAAAATCAACAGTAGGGCAGAAAGATAACCCCAAAGATAATACCTCAGTCTCAATGTCTGTTAAAACTCGATTCGAGAGGTTAATAACTGTCTTGGTGTCCATTATTTTACCTTTTTCTGCCCCCTCGTTCTGCTTCCCACTGGGCTGCTTATTTCTTCTCTCCATCTTGCGTTCTGTCTTTTTTCGCCGATTCCTCCTCGACCACGACCTCGTCCTCGTGTTGTTGTGGCCCCCTGCTTGTTCAGGGCAGACATTCGACCCTGGGCCATCAGTGTAAACTCCCTTAAAATTTGATCTTTTACCTCTTTGGGTTTGGGCTCCATGATTAATTCATTATCCTCACTCGTACTGGCATTTAATTCAGTTTCCAAGTTGATCTGTTCTACATTGCCTGGACTCACACCTCTGTGTGTTGCTTCCTCCTGGCGAAAATCTTTTTGACTTCGCAGATGGTCGTATCGTTTCGCAAATGTAAGGATCTGTCCTTTCTCGTAATCCATTTGATCACGTACGAACTTCCTTTGTTTTTTTAATTTTATTTCTTCCTCAATTTTCTCCAATTGTAATTCCATCTTTGCCATGTCAGTTGCAAATTCATCATCGCCACACATTACTTTAAGCTTGTTCGTCAATGCTTCAATTTCCTCTGAAATTTTATCGCAATCTCTTTTTGCGTATTTAACAAGCAATTCTAGCATTATGGTAGAACACCGATGATTATTGGCTGCCCACTCCTCAACCAGCTCCGGGTCAGGGTCATTGAAGGTTGGGGTTATGAAAATTCTTAATCTCCTAGGTACCCATCCGACATCAACATATTTTTGCAGTGCCGCTGCTTCCCACCACTTGTTTTGTTCTGTTTTAAGCAGTTTCCATAACCGATCCCATAATTGTTTTTTAGGAATATATGTGCTGGTAGATGCTGCACCCTCAGTGCCTTCATCCGTTTTTGAGGTAATCAGGTTATCAAACATTTTATTAGCCGCTTCACTTCTTTTCGTATTTCTTGAAGTTGCCATAATGTTATTCGCTGTGTATAAAAGCGCCGGTGGACCTCGCGCTTACGTTGTTTAAACTGTCACTGGGGAAACACAATTAGTTACCTTATATACATACACACATTTATTTAATTGTTTTTAATATAATTAAAAAAATATTTTTTTAGTAAATGTATTGAATCAATTATAATTATATGCTTTTTATAGTAGTAAATAAAAAACAAAATTTAAGATAATGTAAATCATATTTTTAATAGTGTTGTTTTATATATATGTGTGTGTCTATATATATATTCACTGAAAAAACCATAGGTTTCAGGGGCGTTATAGTTAGTTGGACATTTCACTCGTACAAAACCATAGAAATTCCCCCGTTATAGTTAGTTCAGCTAACTATAACTCGCGCCCCCGCAATGCACTGCTGATGACGTCACATATTACATCACTCATGACATGGTCAGTGACATCACTGATGACATCATCCAGTGACTGTGTGTTTCTGTAAAGTTTAAATATGTTTAATATATATAGGGAAAGGCGTATTGAAGAATGAGTGGGTGTATAAGTGTCTGAATGGATGATTTAGTAGGTGCGTGACTGACTCTATAAGTGAGTGATTAAACGTATCTTACTGAATGCATGGGTTAGTGACTAAACTGTGTGAATGTCTGTATCCGTTTGTCTGTTGGTGTGTAAGCGGCTGCATGGGTTTGTGAATAGCTACATGAGTGTCTACATGGGTTATTGATTGGTTGTCTGAGTATCTGTATGGGTGCCTGAGTGTTTGTGTGGGTGGGGTGTGTGTGACTCTGTGCATAGATGTGTGAGTGGGTGATTCACTGGGTGCATGGTTTCAAGAGTGCATCTGTGATGGACTGTATGGGTGGGTGAGTGTGTGCATGGGTGTGTTAGTGAGTGAATGTATATCTCAGTGGTACATGTGTGAGTAACTACATATGTGAAAGGCAGTATATATGTGTGTTGGAGTATATAAATGGCTATTAGTGAGAGTGTGTGATTGTGAGAGTGGCTGTATGGATGAGTGTGTACTTGTATCAGTGATTGTATAAGAGCGTAAGAATGTGCTAGTATTTGTATGAGTAAGTGAGCTGGTGTGTGTATAACTGTATAGATGAGTAAATGGCAGTGTAATTAATTATTGGCATGACTGACTAGGTGTGTGAGTACCTCTATGGATGAGTGGTGGTGTGTGAGTGTCTATATAGGTGTATGAGTGCATATGATAGTCCTGTACTGAGTGACCGTAAGTATGAGTGACTGTACGGGTGAGTGAGTGGATGTGTATGTAGACCTAAGAATCAGTGAGTGGGTATGTGGTTATTGGTGTTGGAGTGTCTATGATTTTGAGTATGGCAGTCTGTAATTTAGAGTGGGTGTATCAAAAGTTATATTAGGGTGAGAGAAGATGCATGAAATTATCACATGGATGATGTCATCAGTGATGTCATTTGAGATGTCATCAATGATGTCATCAGTGATGTCACTGACCATGTCATGAGTGATGTAATATGTGACGTCATCAGCAGTGCATTGCGGGGGCGCGAGTTATAGTTAGCTGAACTAACTATAACGGAGGAATTTCTATGGTTTTGTACGAGTGAAATGTCCAACTAACTATAACGCCCCTGAAACCTATGGTTTTTTCAGTGAATTTCTAAGGTTTTTTAAATGCTAATTTCTAACTATAACGTGCCTAAAACCTATGGTTTTTTCAGTGAATTTCAAAGGTTTTTTAAATGCTAATTTCTAACTATAACATGCCTGAAACCTATGGTTTTTTCAGTGAATTTCAAAGGTTTTTTAAATGCTAATTTCTAACTATAACGTGCCTGAAACCTATGGTTTTTTAAGTGAATTTCTAATGTTTTTTAAATGCTAGTTTCTAACTATGCCTACAGAGGTAGGACATGTGAAGAAAGAAGAAAAAACGCACAGAAAGAAGCAAAAGAAATGCAGAAAGAAGCAACAGAAGTCCACAAAGACGAAGAAAAGTGCAGGAAGAAGCAAGACATGTGCAGAAAGAACCAACAGAGGAGC
This sequence comes from Calotriton arnoldi, assembly GCA_963921515.1. NCBI lineage: Eukaryota > Metazoa > Chordata > Amphibia > Caudata > Salamandridae > Calotriton > Calotriton arnoldi. The sequence continues at coordinate 166,393 of CAWUFW010016169.1, read as the reverse complement.
AGAAAGAGGCCTTGTTGCAAAATCATCCTGTGCCCACAAGTTTTTCAGACGGGTACTGGTGGTAACTGACTCTGACTAACCAGGCCTAGAGCCAGTGCTATGCTAAAAGACACTTAGAATACAGTGAAAACACCTACATACACTAGGGAACACTATGCTTTGGGGTACCCCTGTGATTAGCTTGACCTCCTCTGTAAGGCCCTAGTACATAATAGGGCAGGGGGATTAAAACTACCTCTAAGTCAGAGGTGCAGAAATATGCTACTTTAACTAGTAGTCGCGTTTGCAGAGTGGTGGAGAAAGGGTGCTGGGCGTCCAACCAACGCTCAGGAATTCCACTGCGTAGGACATACAGGAGGTACCAGGAGGGATTCTTGGCCCCCAAACTCCCTCAGGACTAAATTGGACTTAATCCCCTATCCCGTAGTCTGCCACGAGGCACGTTTGCAGAGTGGTAGAGAATGGGGGCCATGGCCTCCGAAGACATCTTAGCAATCCCACTGTGTGGGTCTTACTGGAGGTAACAAGAGGGGTAGTTGGCCCCCGAGGACATCCTTGGGGGCCAACTTCCCAAACTATTACCTCCAGTCAGTCCCACACAGCAGCATTGGTAAGTACTCGTACCAGGCCACGCCCACTTTGCCCGCCACTCTACAAACGCGCTCCCTGGCACGCTCTTGGATGGGGATTGAAGTCCCCTTCACTGCTGGGGGTCCTTTAGGGGCCAACTAGCCTACCTTTTACCTCCAGTAAGCCCCACGCAGTGGGATTGGTGAGAGGTAAACAAAGGCCATGCCCCCTTTCTCCACCACTCTGCAAACGCGCCCCCTGGCGCGTTGTAAGTTGGCGGATTAAGTCCCCTTGAATCCTGATTGTCCCTGGGGTCCAACTAGCCCACCAGGTACCTCCAGTAAGCGCCACAGAGCTGCGTTGCAGAGAGGTGTAAAAAGGGGCGTGGCCTGGACCACCTCTCTGCAACACAGGCCTGTGGCGCTTACTGGAGGTACCTGGTGGGCTAGTTGGCCCCCAGGGGCCCTCAGGATTGAAGGGGAATTAATTCCCCAACTTAAAACGCGCCACAGAGCGTGTTTGCACACATGTCACCTCAGGCCCCGCCCCCTCCCTTCACCACTGTGCAAACACGCCCGTGGTACGTTTTAAGTTGGGAGATTAAGTCCCCTTGAATCCTGAGGGTCCCTGGGGTCCAACTAGCCCACCAGGTACCTCCAGTAAGCGCCACAGAGCTGCGTTGCAGAGAGGTGTAAAAAGGGGCGAGGCCTGGACCACCTCTCTGCAACACAGGCCTGCGGCGCTTACTGGAGGTACCTGGTGGGCTAGTTGGCCCCCAGGGGCCCTCAGGATTGAAGGGGAATTAATTCTCCAACTTAAAACGCGCCACAGGGCGTGTTTGCCCACATGTCACCTCAGGCCCCGCCCCCTCCCTTCACCACTGTGCAAACACGCCCGTGGCACGTTTTAAGTTGGGGGATTAAGTCCCCTTGAATCCTGAGGGTCCCTGGGGTCCAACTAGCCCACCAGGTACCTCCAGTAAGCGCCACAGAGCTGCGTTGCAGAGAGGTGTACAAATGGGCGTGGCCTGGACCACCTCTCTGCAACGCAGGCCTGTGGCGCTTACTGAAGGTACCTGGTGGGCTAGTTGGCCCCCAGGGGCCCACAGGGCGTGTTTGCACACATGTCACCTCAGGCCCCGCCCCCTCCCTTTACCACTGTGCAAACGTGCCCCGTGGCGCGTTTTAAGTTGGGGTATTAAGTCGCCTTGAATCCTGAGGGTCCCTAGGGTCCAACTAGCCCACCAGGTACCTCAAGTAAGCGCCACAGAGCTGCATTGCAGAGAGGTGTAAAAAGGGGCGTGGCCTGGGCCACCTCTCTGCAACGCAGCGCAGTGGCGCTTACTGGAGGTACCTGGTGGGCTAGTTGGCCCCCAGGGACCCTCAGGATTGAAGAGGAATTAATTCCCCAACTTAAAACGCGCCACAGTGCCTGTTTGCACACATGTCACCTCAGGCCCCGCCCCCTCCCTTCACCACTGTGGAAATGCACCCTGTGGTGCGTTTTAAGTTGGGGGATTAAGTCCCCTTGAATCCTGAGGGTCCCTGGGGTCCAACTAGCCCACCAGGTACCTCTAGTAAGCGCCACAGAGCTGCGTTGCAGAGAGGTGTAAAAAGGGGTGTGGCCTGGACCAACTCTCTGCAAGGCAGCCCTGTGGCGCTTACTGGAGGTACCTGGTGGGCTAGTTGGCCCCCAGGGACCTCCAGTTTTGAAGGGGAATTAATTCCCCAATTTAAAACGCGCCACAGGGCGTGTTTGCACAGTGTTGCTGGGAGGGGGCGGGGCCTCCAGCACAATCGCGTGTATTTGTTTTTTGTTTTTTTCCCTTTTCCCTTTTTTTGGGCCCTGGGGACCCCATCCCCCAGGGCCTGACCCCTTTTTAAAAAATGAACGGGAAGAGGGCCGCGTGGGCCCCCCTCCCGTGGCCAATTCCGGCCCCGGGGACCCCTTCCCCCGGGGCATGGTCACATTTAAAAAAAAAAAAATTATGGAGGGGGGCTGCGTGGCCCCCCTCCTGAGGCCTCTATTGGCCCCGGGGACCCCATCCCCCAGGGCCGGCCATTATTTATTTTTTAAATTATTTTTTAATTTTGGGGAGGGGGGCCGCGTGGCCTTCCTCCCGGGCCACTTCTAGCCCCGGGGACCCCATCCCCCAGGGCTGGCCCTCTCCGTTGGGGACCGTGGGGGGAGCCCCAATGCCCCCGCGGTCCCGCCGGCTCCCCGCGTCCTGCGGGAGCCAGCATTGCTTTTCCACATGGGGAGCTGCTGACATGCAGCTCCCCGTGTGGAAAGCAATTCTGCTTTGCTTCATTGAAGTGAGAGCAGGTTTCCCTGCTCTCACTTCAATGAAGCAAAGCAGTTTGCAATGACAGGGCGGGAGCCGCGAGTCTCCCGCCCTGTCATTACAAATAGCAGTGTCCCGGGAGTGAGCACCCAGGGACACTGCAGGAGCCGGCCCTGGGGGGTGGCGGTCCCCAGGGCCATGGAGGGCTCCAGGAGGGGGGCCGCGCGGCCCCCCTCCCAACACATGCACAGCCCCGGGGAGGTGGTGGTCCCTGGGGTTCGGGGGTCCGTAACGGACCTCCGAATTTACATAGTTAGTGCCCCGGGGAGGTGGCGGTCCCCGGGGCGTGTGGGGGGCTCGAGCCCCCCCACACAGGTTATTTAAAAAAAAAAAAAAAGCCCCAGGGGTGGTGGTCCCTGGGGCTGCGGTGGGGCCATGTGCCCCCTGCAAATATTTAAGAAAAGCCCCGGGGGGTGGCGCTCCCCGGGGCTGCGGGGGGCCGTGTGCCCCCGCAAATATTTAAGGAAATCCCGGGGGGGTGGCGGTCCCCGGGGCTGCGGGGGCCTCCCTGGGCCCCCGCAATTACTATATGTCAGGCCCCCGGGACTTGGCCCACCCGGGGGCTAAATAATAATGAAGCGCGGGAGTCCGCGCTTCGTTTTTTAAAAATTTTCGGCCAAAATTCATGCTGGGTGCGCAAATCTCGCCGATTTTTTTTATTTTTTAAAGATTTTTTGGGCCCTTGGGGTCCTTGTGGGACCCCCTGAGCAGGCCTAGGGGGTCAGGGTGTTTCTACCCTGCCCCTTTTTCTTTTTTTTCGCGTTTCTTTTTCTCTTTTCTTGTGACTCGGTTCTACCGAGTCACAAGATGGCTGCCAACACTTCCTGGTTTGGAGTGTTGACAGCCAATTAGAATAAAGCGCGTGGTCGGGATGGTCCGCGGATCCTCCGTGCCTCTATATATCGAAACTTTTATTTTTTGATTTTCTCAGCAACTACTGAACGGATTTACTCCATTTAAACAAAAGGTCTCTTTCTGAACCAAGGGCTACCTTTTTGCCAAATTTGGTGTAATTCCGTTCAGCAGTTTCAGCTGTAACTGTGTCTAAAGTTTCCTATGGGAAATTGATTTTCCGACCTCTATTTTTTGAATTTCTCAGGAACTACTGAACGGATTTACTCCATTTTAAAAAAAAAGGTCTCTTTCTGAAACAAGGGCTACCTTTTTGCCAAATTTGGTGTAATTCCGTTCAGCAGTTCGAGCTGTAGCCGTGTCTAAAGTTTCCTATGGGAATTAACATGGAGAAAACACGTTTTGGGACCCCCCTTTTTTCTCGGCCCCCGCTTGCCGAATCACCCCGAAACTTTCAAGACAGGAGCTGACCGGAGTGGGCTACGAGTTTTGAAAATTTCGCAAAGATTCGTCAACTGGCGCCAAAGATATTGAGAAAACAAAAAATGGGTCCTAACTATAGCTATCTACTGGCGACCGCCAGTAGATAATAAACAAATATATTTGTTTATGTTTATATAAGTATATATAGTATTAAATATTACTTACATTTATTTAATTTACATTAAATTATTTATTAAAATATTTACATTTACTATTTTAAGCCACATATCTGAAATGCAATGTTTTTGTACGTTTTTTAACGATATTAGTGTGAAACAATATTTCTTTCAATATTTTTGTACTTACCATTATAAGTATAGGAAAACAATATTTTTGTAATCAATATATACATATATATTTTAATCTTTTTTTTTAATTTAGTGAAATGCAACCTGGAAAAAGGCAGTGCAGCTTAATCATGGGTCCCTGGGGGGCAATACATTAATGTAGCAGTCATGCATCATATTCAAAATCAAAAGAGTAACACAGTGACAAACCTAGAAACAATCCCCAGCCAGAGTTTAGAGAGTGCCCATGTTATGGGCCATGGGATCCTCAATGGATTCCTCCTCCATCCCTCTGTATGATCATCACAGGGACAACATTTTCTCCCATTTTTGGGGGTGCATCCTCAGTCCAGATCTTTTCAGTCCGCATACACCGATCCATGTCTTGCTCCCATCCGCCACAGCTGGTGCACCTTGTCTGCCCCACATACGCGCTATGTTTGTTTTTGCCACTGACAGACAAACTAGAGTTTGTGATATCTCAGTGGTGGATCATCCCCCAAATGTGTAGAAGGCATATCCACACCCCAGTTAGTTTCTGTTGTGCCAGCCAGTAGGGCCGTCTCACTGGCCAAGCCCATAGGATATGGAAGAATGTGCCTTTCTCCCCACAATCCCGAAGGCAGAGGTCTGTTGGACTGCGGCCCATAGCATGCATGATGGTACAGGAATAGTAGGAGTGGGGTAAGATATGTAGTTGAATAAAGCAGAACCCTGCTTTAAAATCCACCTCCCTAAAGGCTGCAGTGGCTTCTTTCCATTCGCCCTCTTCAAAGACTCCAACATCAGTCTCCCATTTAGACCTCAAAGTGGTTAGGGTATCAGTTGAATTATTAACAAGCTTCTTGTTTTTTTTTGGTAAGGGTTACTTGAGGATCCAGTCCTCCAATGGTGAGGAATCTGTGATCAGAGTATGTCTAGGAATATGTGTCCGCAACGCATGTCGGAGTTGGATATATTTGAAAGACTCCGTGAGTGCCAAGTCATATTGGGCTTGCATATCAGCCATGCTAAGCATAAAGTCCCCTTTCCAAACATCACCCAATGTAGATTGTAATCAATATTTTTTACACAATATTTATGTATCACAATATTGTTGTGGTCGATATTAAGTTAGTATTTCTAGTGGTTGTGTATCGCACGGGGGTGGGTTCTGCTGCAATTTAACTAATCTTGGTTGGAACTCTGGCAGCCATTTTTTTTTTTAGCTTGTCCCACTAGAGCCAATATTTTTCATTCCCCTCTAATTGTTGGCTGTTGACCAGATCTATTTAAACCTGGACGGAGGGGATGCGCCGCTGGCAAGCCTGTCTGCCCCCGGCCGGGACCAGGGGCCAGCCACTATGCGAAAAGCACATCTTCTCTTTGGAGGAACTCAGAAGCTTTCAGTCGGTGTGTTACCCCCTGGATACCCAGTCTCTCACTAATTTAAAAAACATTGGGACTTTTAAAAAATGATTTTATTCTGGATACGTTTTTAGGTCCTACTACACTATTTTATTCTACTGATGCACGCAACAATGAAACGAACGCTCCTAGACCACCGTTCCCTCCCCCACCTCAAAACATCAACTGTTATTTATCTTAACACTCGACCTCTAGCCAAGCATAAAATGGAGATTTTCCATTTGCTAGACTCTTAAGAACCCTGATATCTTATTTGTGGCAGAAACCTGGCTTACAGATGAGTCCACTCCTGACTTGTCTTTTCACCCCCATTTGAACTACTAGATGCTGATTTTTGACTCTGACAGTGCTATGAAGTCTGCTAATCAAGCTGTAGGGCTAGTGTTCTTTCCCCTAAAACAAAATTAAATGCTAAATTGTAACCCAATCGGCAAGGAATTTAGCACCCTTGTACGCCCCTTTTAAATGGTACCCAGGGCATGGGTACCAAAGAAGGTCCCTATGGGCTGCAGCATGTATTATGCCACCCAAAAGGACCCACACTCAACCTGCAGGCAGACTGCCATTGCAGGATGCATGAAAAGGTGTATGTCCTTCCTAAAACACGGCATTGCCAGCTCCCTGTCTGCAATGCCCACACACTGCAAGTATAATATGTAAGTCACCCCCGCAGCAGGCCTTAAGAGCCCTTAGGTAGAGTGCAGTATAATACATGTGAGGGCATATCTACATGAGTAGATACTCCCCTGTGATGCCTAGTTCCATTACTAGGACATTGCAAGTGATCAGGCAGCCATGTTAAAGGTATGTACTGGGCACTAGTCGTTACGAGTTACCCAGCTTCATAATGACTGCACTGAAAATAATGGTGTTTGATGTCAAACGCCAGTCTCAAATCTATATTAATGCCAGTACCAGGTTTATTGTGACATGCATCGAGATGGCACCTTAGAGGTGCCCCCTGAAAACCTACTAGTCCTCTAGTGTGCTGGCTGACTGGTAACATCCAGCCTGCCACCACAGACAGGTTTCTGATCCCTGTAGGTGAAAGCCTGCGCTCTTGGAGGGAAGAAAAAAGCCTGCTATTGAGGAAGGTGTTCACACCTCCTCCAGCAGGATAGCTAGTGAAATCAGTATATCATGGACAGAGGCTTCAATGCCTCGGTTGCCTTGCCTATGTGATCATGGCTTCCCCCCAGACCTGGGGAACATCGCCCCCTGCTCTGAGGCCCATTTGGCACCAGAGCAGGTGGGAAAACTAGATAGTCATTAGGCGTGTTGTACTTTCAGGCTAGGCATACCTCTAAGGTGGGCCACCCAGAAGTGGTAATAATGCTTTGTGTCAAGCTAAAGTAGAAACTTTCCACAAATGTGGTTAAAGGGGTCACTTTGCGAGTGTTTCCAGGGACTTAAAATCTAAATTTCTCCTTGCTGTGGTACCGGAAACTCAAGAGGAGAATAAATTGGTATTCCAACTGCAATGTAGAGTAGAGAGTGATAGTTTTCCCTCATGCAGAATCACTTTTGACAGTGTACCCGTCTTTGCCAACTCATGTTCACCCTATACTCTAGTCGACGAGAACCTTTTCTCCAGGTTTTTCCCATGGAAGCAAAACGAACTTGAAGAACCTGACATCAAACCAGGGGGGTACAATGGGGATCCCATTCCGTTGGAAGGTAGGCTCAAGATGAGGATACATTTTAAAAGTAGGAACACTGTGGGGAGAGTCTATGTAACTAAACAAGGGTCCAATTTGTTGGGGTGGCGTTACTAGAAAGAATTGGGTATCAAGCTACACCTTAATAGTTCTGATCAGGTTCTTTTAATGGACCCTTCACTAAGTGGCAGTGAAGTTTGCAATGATTGTCCGGATGTGTTTTCGAAGAACTGGGGTTGTTAAAAAAACTATCTGCATCGTATAAAATTAATTCAGGGGCAAAACCCTCATTAAGTAAGGCCTATCCCACACCTCGTGCAGGATCCCCTAAGAAAAGAATTGGATAGACTACTTAAGTTTGGGATTATTGAACCTATAGAAAGATTTCAATTGTTGGCTCCTGTGGTTATTGCTACCAAGTCTTCTGGAAAAGACATTAGACTGTATGTTGATCTGAGAGATGTAAAAGCAAATATGTAGGTTAATAGACATCCCCTTCCCAGAATTCATGATGTGCTGACATTAATAAAGGATGCTAGTTGTTTCAGCATTTTAAACCTTTCCTCTGCTTACAATCAGGTAGAATTACATCCTGACTTGTGTCATCTCACAATTTTTATAACTCCCTTAGTTGAATACCAGTATGCATGCCCCCCTATTGGCCTAGCCTCAGCAGCTCCTGCATTTCAGAGAATATTGCAGCATGTGCTGAAGGATGTGCCAAGGACAATGTGTTTCCAAGATAATATCTTGATTCATGGCAAAGACAAAAAAGAACATAACACTGTGTTAAGAGAAGTTTTATCCAGGGTTAGGGAAGCAGAACTCACCATTTAGAGGGAAAAATATCAGATTGGGGTGGGGTCCGTGGAGTATCTGGGCCACACAATTTCCCATGATGGTATTAAGCCTAAGTTCCCTAACGTAGATAAGCCAGATTTCTTCAGGGATATTTGGGCCACGATAAAATCAGTGGCCTATGACACAGTTGTATGGGGAGGCGACTTCAATGCTTTGATTGATGACATCAAAGACAGAAGGGGTGGGTCCCGGAAACTACACCCACGGTCGAATGTCGCCATCAATAAAGTAATCACTGACGAAGGGCTCATAGATTTATGATGTCAAAGACACCCATCAGTGCACGAAGGCACTTGCATCACCTCCCAGCAGAACTCTTGGTCGAGACTTGACTTTTTTCTGGTAACGCCTGACATAGAGGTCTAGTCTAACTCAGTAAGACATTTGCCTAGAACACTATCGGATCATTCACCAGTCCTATTAAAATGGTCCGTGCCGGCTGACCCGTCTAGTTTGGCCTGCTGGAGGCTACCACCACACGCTCTATTGGACACGTTGTTTAAAGAGGAGATTAGTGGAGACATTTCAGAATACTTTTCCACAAATACAGGCTCAGTTCAGACGCAGGCTATGTTATGGGAAGCATTCAAAGTGGTTATTAGGGGGAAATGCATTTAGAGACAGGCAGGGGTACTGAAATAGATTAGACTAACATTGAATAAACTAGAGGCAAGTATTAAAGATCTTGAGTCACAGTATTATAGCACAGGAAATACAGATTTATTGGGAGTCATCAGGGGGAAAATATCGAAGTATGAGGAGGAATCCGACAGGGAAGTGAAATTCCTGGGGAAATATGCCTGTGCGCGCAGATATGGTGAGGGGGATAGACCGGGTAGGACCTTGGCCAACACACTACGCACACCCAACACAGAGCAATTCATCTCTGAACTCCTGGATGTCAACCGGGAGGTGGTTAGAGGCCCACAGGAAATTCTAGAACAATTTACACAGCACTATTCTACACTCTATACCTCAGCTTCTCATGCAACGCAGGAGGAGTTTCAGTCATACCTAGACACACTTGAATTGTTGCGGTTGGATAGGGGTCACAGAGCTTATCTGGACGAGCCATTCACGGTAGATGACATTAAGCAGGTCATAAATAGTATCCCTTCTGGCAAGGCTCCCGGCTCAGACGGCCTGACAGCGGCTTTTTACAAGTCTTATGCAGATCAGTTAGCGCCTCAACTTCTGGCAGTATATGAAGAGGCGCAAGAGCTGGGTAAATTTGCCCCTACAATGAGAGAAGCTATTATTTTATCATTACTTAAACCAGGGAAAGCCCCCGAAGATAGAGACTCCTACAGGCCACATTCGCTATTAAACATTGATACCGAAATATATGCCAAACTGTTAGCCAACAGATTACAACCATTTTTACCCCTGATAGCAAGACCAGACCAGTCTGGCTTTATCCCAGGCAGGTCCACATCACACAATCTCCGTACCTTTTTCTCAGTACTACATTATCTAGACCTGCAGTACCCAGCTCTGGCGGCGTTATTGGACGCCACTAAAGCGTTTGACTCACTCGAGTGGGACTATTTGTTTACTATCCTTGCTAGACTGGGCTTTAGTCCATTATTCATAGGACAAATAAAACTACTCTACTCCTTGCCCACTGCGAGACTTCGTCTGAATGGTCTGATCTCCCCCCGCTGACTATTACCAGAGGTACGAGACAGGGCTGTCCACTCTCCCCCCTACTTTTTGCCATAGCTATGGAGCCACTAGCTGCGGCTCTCTGGCAACATCACGTAGAAAGAGGTCTCGGCTTCACCACCCGTGGTATTATTGTTTCGCTATATGCGGATGATGTTACCCTATATATCAATAACCCGGAGATCAATCTAAACCCAGTAATACGTGAGATCCTAAAATCTGGCAAACTATCTGGCATCTAAATTAACTGGGCAAAATCAGTGCTATTCCCAGTAACAGCCTGCACGCAGCCTTATCAACTAGATTACCCCCTTCGATGGGCAGATGGCCCAGTAAGATACCTGGGAATTCAGCTCAGTGCCAAGGTGCGAGAATTATGGGACGAAAACTACGGCAGGGCGGTGTCCTGGCTGGAAAGCAAAATAAAGATATGGTCCAGACTTCCCTTATCCTTAGCGGGGTGTATAGCCATTGCAAAAATGATAGTTCTCCATACATTTTTATATTTATTCAGCAATCTCCGCCTTCCGCTCACTCACGCCGTCTCCAAGACCATGCGCTCCTTGATGATATCACTGGTATGGGCAGGTAAACAAGCCAGAGTGTCGTGGGAGCTGTTGACCCTCCCATTAGCTCAGGGCGGCCTGGGAGCGCCAGATATTCAACTGTATGCATACTGTGCTCAGCCACAGTTCCTACACTACTGGGTTCACCCCATATCATTTCAGCCGCATGTGGCGATTGAATTGGACAGGGCGGCTCCGGTCCCACTCTCAGTTGTGATATATAAGAGATACAAGAGACCACAAGATGAGATAGAGACTGTTGAAGCGTTGAGATGGAGCTGGGACAGTCTAAGGAGGAGAGCTGGAGTTGAGGTCCTATTCGCCCCCTCGGTCACGCTGGCACATAACCCCCAGTTGCCGGTAATGGAAGATAGGGGTAATGTTACTGTGGCAAACAAACTAGATATGAATACATATGCAGATCTATACCCAGATAATACCTTTCGCTCACCCCCGGATGTAGTGACGGGTGTGGCACCCTCCTTTTCTGCTACATTTTTACATTACCGTATAAAAGCTACCTGCCGGCAGCTTCATGCTACCTTCCCCAACCCACCACCCACACTGCAGGCCCTGGAACAATTGCTAACCAGTCCTTCTCCACGGAGACTCATTACCAAGTTATATAGCTCAATGCAGACCTCATGTCCAATATTGAGGCCCAAAACACTCCAGATCTGGAACAAGGAGCTAAACGCTTCAATGTCAGAGGTGCAGTGGAAATTTTGCTGTGACCAGTTAAGGATGCTATCCCCAAATTACAAATTGCGGTTGATTCATTTTAAATATTTGCACAGATACTACAGAACCCCTGCCCAACTACATCATATGGGTCGGAAGACCACTTCAGAATGCTGGAGATGCAAAACGGATCCTGCGACGTTTTTACATGGTGCCTGGTGCTGTCCTCTCATAGCTAAATACTGGATAGAAATATTTAACATCGTTGGGGACATACTTAGTGCACAGAAAACATCCTCCCCGTTGATAGGATTATTGGGTTATGTGAAATAGACACCTGCAAACGTTAGGAAATTGCATGCCATGTTATTATTCCTTGCTAAATGAAGGGTAGCCATACACTGGAGGAAATTAAATGCCCCAACCACTAAAGAATGGTTAAAAAATGTTACATATTGCCAAACTCAACTGTCCGTATTTTGGGAACTTATGCCTACAGCGTCCAGGCATAAAGATATCTGGGGGCCTGTTTTAGAATGGATGAGAACACAACAATATGATCAATCAGATGTTGTATTGTCAGGGGCAGTAGCCATTTGTAATAACCCCAGCCCCCCGCAGACTCAGGAAATTAAGGTTGAAGCTGAGTTAAACTGAGTGGATCAGTGGTTAGATAACAGTACGGTGTTGTGGACACGACAGGCATGAAATGCTTTATGTTGTAAATCATGATGTTGTTCCTATCAATAATGTGGTGTGATGTCGTAAAGGGAGTTTGTAACTGTTACGTTATAAGTATACATGTGTACATTTTGGAGATTATGTATAATTATCTCATCCTGTAATTGTATCACTTGAAAATGCAAATAAAAAAAATATTTTAAAAAAAGCCTAAGTTAAATCTTGTAGAGGCCATTGAAAAAACAGTATTTTCTTTGAATACAGAGGAACTGAAATTGTTTCTAGGGCTCTCCAAATACTACTCGAAATTTGTGACAAATTATGCATCCATTGTAGAGCCTTTATGTACTCTGTTGAAAAAAGGAGTACCTTTCACTTGGAGGGAAGGTTGTCAATCTGCCTTTGAAGCAGTAAAACAAAGTAGAACAAGAGCTTCATCGCTAGGCAGGTTTGACCCTAGGAAACTCATAGTTTTAACTACTGATGCCAGCAAGAAAGGCCTAGGTGCCAGTTTAATGCAGATGGTGGAGGGAAAAGAACAAGTTGTTGCATTCACGTCACATGCATGAAAGGGCTCAGAGATACACTATTCAGTGGTCGAAAAAGAAGCCCTGGCATGTTTCTGGGCGGTAAGGCACTTCAAGTTTTGTAGGATAAACCCTTCACAATCAAAACGGACAACAAATCGTTAGTGTATGCTTTCACCACCAAAGGGTCGATTAAAACCACACTCAGGGTATCCCGTTAGATTTTTGGCCTGGAGGGTTACAATTTCAGAGTACAATGTGTTCCAGGAACACACAACATTGTTGCAGATTTCCTACCTCAAGCTCCCTTAGGTTAACCAGAACACAATTTTCTGAAAGTAGAAAGGGAAGTAGTACTTAAACGTTCAACTATGAATAAGACTGAATGGGAAGTGTGCATGCGGAAAGATGAAGTAATGAAACAGCTTGTTGAACATATACAAGAAGGGTGGCCCGAGTAATGTCGCAATGGTGTAGCCACAGAGTTGGCAAAGTTTTGGGAGGTCAGATTCAAGTTGAGTATCCAAGGGATTACTGTTTACTGAGGTGAGAAAATAGTACCCTCCAGAAGAAATTAAGAATAAAATAGTAGATCTGGCACACCATGGGCCATTTAAGATGCAGTCTCACCAAAACAAAGTGCATTCTGAATACTGGTGGCCTGCCATGGACACTATGGTGGAGACCAAGGTTAAGAACTTTCCCAAGTACATAAAGAGTGAAAAATCCCATCAAGTCAGAAAGCCTCCCCTGTCCCGAGTAGAGTTTCCTAATACCCCTTGGACAACATTTTAGTAAATTAGCCCTTGATATAATCGAGCCACTAAACCTCAAAACATTAACAGAGTGATTAATTTTGTGTTGGTAGATTACCTCATACGATAGATCTCGGCTAGATGTGTACATCAAATAAACGAATATACGACGGAATAACGAAAGCCTTTTCAACGAATGCTTTTACATCGCCAGCGCAGCAACGACTATGCCCTTACAACATCATTTTTTATTTTATTCTTTTTATTAAACAGTAAACATATGCTTCAGATAGACACAATGCGATGTACATGTTGAGTGGTTTGGCATATACAATTATACAATAATTTCCACATTTCAGAACTCCCAATAGCCCGTCTTTACAACCTACATGGTCTAGGGTACAGTTAGCTTGTGCGGTCCCCTTTTGATCCTTGTGCCATCCCTCATGCTACTGCCCATTAGCTCCTATATTTCGCTGAGGCCACCCATATCTTTTCCCATTTGCGTGGGCTGCCCCTGCTCTGGTATATTGACTGCTCCGCCCGTTGGCACCAGTCCAGGTCGTTTTTCCATGACTCCAATGCTGGGGCCTCCCCCGCACCCCATACTCGGGCAATGTTTCTTTTAGCCACTCCTCCTGCCAAGGCGAGCCAGATCTTGGACCATTTCGGCCAGATTATCTTGCCCGTCACTCCCAGGATATGCCATCTCGCCTCCGTCGGAACCTGGAAACCCACCACCGTTGTCATCACCTGAGCCAGGCCCCTCCAGTATTTTTGAATCTTGGGGCATGACCACAATATGTGAAAGAATGTTCCCCTCTCACCACACCCCCTTGCACACTCCTCAGACACACAATGTCCTATGCAGTACTGTACTGTCCTTGAAGTGTAGGACCTATGCAAAATACGGAGTTTAATTAGCCTGAATCGTGCTCGTCTGGCTATTTCTCTGGGGCTCTGCAGGGCTTCAGCCCAGTCGTCATCCTCAAGCAGACCCACGTCAGACTCCTAGGCCGCCCTCAGGGGACCCATGCAGTCTGGAGAGTTGTTTACTAGCTTCCTGTATGTGAGGGATATAGCACTATCTATCATTGGGTCGAGTAGAAGTCTGTCTTCGAGTGGTGTGTATTCCGGTAATGGACCCCCTTCCTTCAGGTGACAATGAAGTGCGTGCCGCAGTTGCAGATATCTAAAGTGCCCTCCCTCCCCCATCTGGAATTCCGTCCGTAAGCTGCTAAATTCAATAATTTTCCCTCCTCTCCAGACATCTCTCAGAAGGTCTATGCCTATAAGGCTCCATCTGTTGAAGCCTTCCAAGCGCCTCACCTCACCCAGAAAATCTCACTCCCACAGTGGGGTTTGCGCCGTAAGCTTGGCCTCCCAGCCTACCAATTCCGTTGCCTTCCGCCACGCCGTGACCACTGTCTGTGTGTGAGTTGGGAGGGACATACTACGCTTTTTTGTCCTGAAAGCTCAGCCAGGTAACTGCCCTTGCCCATAGCTAGTCGGTCGACCCGATATGCCGGCTCCTCCATCGGCGAGAAGACCCACCCATTGATGTTGATGAGCTGTGCAGCCCAGTAATATTTTCTAATATCCGGGACGGCCAACCCCCCCTCATATACCCCCTGCTGTAGCTTTTTCAGTGTGATCCTGGGGCTACCACACCCCCCCCCACAACAACGTCCGTTACTCTGACTCAACTGCCCGAAAGAAAGCTTCCGAAATCTGAAATGGTGTGTTCTGTATGGCGTACAGTAGGCGCAGGTGAGCCATCATTTTTAGCAGAACTGCTCTGCCAATAAGGGAGACTGGTAAGTGCCGCCAGTGAGCCACATCCCCCCTCAACCTGTCCAGCTGCGCATATACGTTTAACTGCATAAACTCCTCCTCCGAATTTGTAATCCAGATGCCCAGATATTTGAACGACTCTTTATGAACTAGCTCCTTACACGCCGACGTCAGGGCCGGGAGTTCACCCGCCAAAGAGAATACCAAGGATTTGTCCCAGTTTATACGGTATCCAGAGTACGTGCCAAAAGTCTGTGGTATATGGATGAGTCTATGGAATGTTTGTCGTGGTCTGTGGGCATACAGCAGAATCTCGTCCACATAGAGGGAGATACGCTCTTCCCATCCCCCTCCTACATCAATGCCTCTCACCAGCGGGTCCCCCCGTACCCAGGAAGCCAGCGGCTCGAGTGGGCAGCCCTGTCATGTACCCCTGTGCAGTTTGAAGACTCTGGACACTGCCCCATTAACCCTAACTCGTGCCAGCGGGGCAGAATATAGGAGCCCTATCTATGCACGGAAACCCGGACCAAATCCCAGCTTGGCAAGGACGGCAAATAGGTACCGCCATTCGATACTATCGAATGCCATGTGGGCATCGAGCGACAGTAGTGCCACCGGCTCGTCTCCTTGTTTTTTGACCATATGCATTATGCCGTATAGACATCGGAGATTCAGTCTGGAGCTTCTGTGCGGCATAAAACCGGACTGGTCTGGGTGTATCAGGGATTGTATTACCAGGCTCAGTCTATTTGTCATTGCCTTTGCCAGCACCTTAGCCTCAAAATTCAGTAGCGAGATAGATCTATAGGAACTACACAGATCGTGGGGTTTTCCTTTCTTTGGGAGAACTACTATGGTTGCCGTCCTCAGATCTACCGGCAGTTGGCCCTCTGCCTTTGCCTCTTGAAACATATTGAGCATGTGCGGGGCAATTTTCCCTGCCACGCACTTGTATAACTCCGCGGCCTTTCCAGACTGCAGATCCCCTATGGCACCTTCTATTTCTTCTATGGTCAGATCCGAGTCAGCTGCCTCCCTCTCCTCTGCACCCAGCATCGGCAGCGCCATATCCTTTAACAATTCATTGCAGTTGTCCTCCCCCTCTTTCGGTCTGTGATTGGTAAATCCCCTCATAGTACATAGCAAATGCCTCCGCTAGATCTGCGCCTGTCCCCCGCTTTAGGCCCTCGGAGGCCCGTATTTCAGAGACCCAATTGCGACTCCTATCCTTTCTTTCCAACCATGCGATTAATTTATTGGCTTTATCGTCCAAGTCGTATATACACCTTTGCGTTGCTATCGCTTGCGTACGGGCCGCTTTCTCTTCCAGATCTCTGAGTTCTTTTTGCTTAAGCTTAAGTGCCTGTTTACTTCCGCCACCATCACTGGGATCCGAACCCATCTCTAATTCGAGTTCCGCTATCCCTTGTGCCCGACTATCACACTGCGCATGTTTTTCTTTGCGCTTAGCCCAGGTTATCACCTGTATGAAATCCCTGGCAACCGCCTTATATGCCTCCTAGAGTATGCTACTTGACTGCACGGAGCCCATGTTTTTCATAAAGTACTGTTCCATGCGTTCCTCGAACCATTCCCTAAACACACGGTCTCTAAATATATGGGGATCCAGGCGCAACGGGAAAGTCCAGCCCCGCACTGGGCCATACATAAGCACCTCAACTGGTGAATGGTCCGATATCCCTCGGGCCCTGTGGCACCCTCCCTAATAGAGTCCGACCGTGGTGGTATGCGCGGCTGAGATATGGGTATATTGTCTCGCTGCACGGTTCTGCCTCCTCCAAAGATCCACCAGCCCTAGCGCATTCGCAAAGGTGTTCAACGGTTGTGGCCCCTTGACTCTATGGGGTTGTGTATCTCAGTCTAATTCCGGTGACATCGTCTCGTTCATGTCACCACCCAGAATCAAAGTACCCACGGGCATTTCGAGTATTAGTTTGCTAAGTTCTGGAAATGTTGCCCCATGCAGCCTCAGTGGTATATACACTGAGCATACGTTTAGGGTTCGGCCCTCCCACACCCGACTGCGCGACATACCGTCCCATGTGATCGCACCATATGCAGCTCGGCACTAATGGTACCGTGTTCTTGATTAATATTGCTGTACCCCTAGAGCCGGGTGTAAACCCAGCATGTGCCAGTAGTGTATACCCAAAACGGTTGAGAGCTAGGTATTTGTTGCCTTTCAGATGCATCTCTTGGAGGAGCACCACGTCTGGCGAGTGTCTATGCAAGTACTGTAGTACCATACTCAACTTAATTTTGTCCCCCAGACCATTAACATTCCACAATATCACCTTCAATTTTTTAACTTGTTGCGTAGCCATCTGGGAGTTGTGTGTACGGAGTTCCCCCCTCCTTTCCCTCCCCTTCAGCTTGCCTCCACCCTCCCCTGTGGACCAGTACGCTACCTTCTGTCCCAGGAACAGGACCCATATTGGGAGTAGATCGTATCTGAAGCAAACATAACAAAACCTTATAGAACAGAACCCCCATAACAATTCCCCCCCTCCCTGCTACCCTGCATCGTAGGTCTAAAACTACCCACATCTCCAACTAGCAGAGCGCCTGTCACCCAGTAAACATGCAAATAGCACTGGGGCTGGTGGGCGCTGCCTCCCTTGACCCCAAAGAGGCCCCAGTCTAGCCCATGTCCATCAGATGAAGTTGCGGTGCGGGTTCAGGTTCATTGTCCCAACGTGGCAATATATCGTAGGTACCCGCCTGCACCACCGGACATAGCTTCTCATACACCAAATACCTTCCTGAACCTTAGCCGCTTCACATTTGTTTTCAGACGTCCTTTCGGCTTTGAAACTGTCCACGTTAATTTCCTGTTTTCTTCGTTCCGACTGTTGGGCTTACCAAGCGTGAGCCTCTGGACTGTTTTTCGTTGTTTTCTACCTCTTCTTGTCAGCTTGGGGACCCCGGGTTGTGGTTACGATCTCCTCTCCAGTCTCTCCCCTGTTGCTGGGTGCGTTGCTGGGATCGCCCTTCTTCCAGCCAGTTCTGCACTTCTGATGGGGCTGTGAAGTGCCAAGCAGTGGCGGCTGGTGAAGTTTGAGAGTGGTGAGGATGAGCTTGGCCTTTGGGGGGTGGGGCATGTGGGGGGCACGTTATGGAGGCACGGCAGTACATTTTTGGGAGTCCAATCACCATTTTCTGTGCAATTGCAACAAAATGATGTAGTTTTAACTGCGCCACAGTTATGGCTCTATTCTACTGCCCAAAGAATAACAAGGTTCAATTTTTCTAGGTGTCATTAGGCCCCATGACATTCATGTCAAAACACATTCACCATAAACAAGGGGACCACCTGTCGCATAGAATCTGCTAGTTTTCCTATATGTACAACATATGTGGAATCTCCCTAATGTTTAACTTTGCAACACTGCACTGAGCGCTTATTGAAGTGAGAGTTTTTAAATATGAACCATTAGTGCACAAACTAAAAGGCAAGACAGTTGTCATGTAGACCCTGCAAGTGGCCCAGATTATTATAGAGCAAGATGTGAGCAACATTAACAATACCTTCAGGTCACAATTACTAGCTGATTTGTACAAAGTGAAACTAGAAAACATGGATAAATCAGGGCTTCCCCACATAAATTATGCGATCTTAGGAAAACATTATGTCTCATCAAATCTCTTTTCCTTCATTTTTAGGTATGAAAGCACTTTCAATCAAATATGTGCTTTAAGCATGCCAGTTGTACAGAAAACATTAGGGCTGCCTTCAGGTTAAGGTCAGGTCTCAGTCATATAAAAAGTATGGAAAAAAATGCACAAAGAGGTGAAAACCAAAGCCTTCATTCAGATTAATAGACTCTCAGTTACTAGATATTTGTAAAGCGAAACCTGAAAACTTGTGGATAAATCGTGGCTTCCTAACTTAAAATGAATGAACTTTAGTCACATTTCATGTCACCACAACTCTTCAGAGTACAAAAACCATTACTGTGCGTACGATGAAATTACTTTAAAATATGTGTGCTCAGAATGCCAGTTATTAAAAAAACATTATTGATTGTACTTTTAATTAGGTGCGGGAATGCCAGCTGTACAAAAACCATTAGCTGTGTAGCTGTGTCTTCAGGTCGTGTTCACGCAGTTGCTATTTAAAACTGTGAGAAATGCACGAAGAGGTAAACACCAAAAGCACACACACTTGCTGATCTAATCTTTTTCAGGGGCAGATGGAGCCGTAAAATACAAACCACTCACCTCGTGAGACAGGGTTGGGAGTCTGCAGGGCACCATCTGGACTCTTCAAGCCAGTGACGCAGCCACGAGTCCCAGACAACTGCAGTGGACACCTGCGCAACCTTCCCTCCATGCCGCCACCGGGTCCAGGGGTCTGCGCCTGGCTGCCAAACAGTCCATTGCTGTGTAGTGCCATACACGTGTGATGCACCTACGATACAGTGCAGCACCGGAAACAGACAACTCGAGTCTGCGCAGTGTGTCTTCAGGAATCCTGTGGACAAACTGTGCAGATTCAATTTCTCCGCTTCCCGCCTGCAGCCTCTACCCCACCCCTTGCCAACTCGTCACAGGGTGGGACCAACCCCCCGTGATGAGATGGAAATGGGTGGGGTAACCATGCTCTCCACTCCCTGATTGACGTGAAGCCCCGGCACTACCGGGCTTAAGCCTGAAGCGCCCGGGGCTAACTTTACCCCCACGTCATCAGGGGGTGGAGACTGATCCTTTGGGCTATGTGTTTGCCGAGCTGATGACCTCACAGGCCTCAGGGCTGTGAGCTCGTCAGCCCAGCAAATAGTTTGCCCAGCGTCACTCAGCATCAGTGACTCAGGCTGGCATTGTGCATTGCTTATGGCCCCAACATGGAAAACAATAAGGACGTATTTACTGAATTTAGGTGAGTGCAGCCTGAAATTTTAAAAACAAAAACAGCAGCCTTTGTTTTTATTGTGGAGATGGTGACAAAAGTAAAGGGGGCAGAGCCCTGACGCCCTGTACGAGAAACCGACGCTGGTACCAAGACCTGCCATTGTCAATCACTCTAAGCTTTGCTGGGGAGAGCATCATGTACTTTATTCCCTTCTCTCTAAGGGCGCGCTTAATCCCGTCAAAGGTGCGCCGTTCCTGCTGCACCCTCAGGGTAAAGTCTGGGAAAATCTCAGAACCGTGTTTTCATAGGGTAGGTCTCAGTGTACCCTAGCCGCCTGTAGAATGGCGTCTCGGTCCCTATCGTGAAGGGTCCTGGCTATGATTGTTCTAGTCATCACCCCGGGCTTTGGCGGTGGGACCGGGGCCCTGTGAGCTCTTTCCACCGTGAAAATGGTTGATAGTCTTTTCGGTTTAAGGTGGTTTAGTATAATGTCTTCTAGGAAGAGGTCCATGCTCAGGCCCTCTGCCCCTCCGGAACCCCCACCACCCTAATATTGTTCCTGCGGGCCCTTCCTTCTTGGTCTTCAGCTTCAGAGCCATTTGTTTGTGTTGATGAGCCAATTGTTGTACTCTTTCTTCCAGTTTACGTGTGGTGGTTTGTAGTTCCGTAATGCTTGTTTCGGCCGTGGTAACTCTTTCCGAGGTCTTGTGCATGTCTGCTCATATTAGGTTCATCTCTATCGTGACCTTATCAATCTTCGTCTCTAAGGTCGTGCCCAGGACTTGAATGGCTGCCATTATCGCTCCGAGAGGGGGTTCTGCTGTTCCCTCCTTGTCGCCGTTTGCTCCTTCATCTGATGTTGGTTGCTGCGGGACCGCGTATTTATCCAACTTGTTGGATTGTACTGGTGGGACCCCTTTCGGCTTCATTATGGCGGGATTCACGGCTTCCAAGGTCTCGTACTAGGATGGTACTCTTCGATCCTGTATCTCCCTTTCACTTTCACTCCAGTCCCGTAGCGGATTTCCAGTCCCCCCGTGCGACCTGCTCGTCTGCCGCTTGCGTAGTCTTAATGCACCAGAGGGCCTTTCCTTTGCCCCTACTATAGCCTCGTGATCTACCACTGCTAAGTACTCATGGTCTTTAATCAATATCGCCCCAATCATTGTGTACGTGTACGGCCCCTGTATCAGGATATTTTACGGGGGGGGCCTCCCCAATCCCCTCAGTCACAGGGCCCTCCGGTGAGTGATCTACTTTTGGGCCGACTTAGGCTGTGGCCCGGTCGCCTCCCACATCGATCTTGGGATGAGGTCCTCCCCGCTCTTGGTCCTGGTGTGGTGGGTCGTTTGCCCCAGGCTCCCCCTTCAGTGTTGTCTCCTACACATAGGGGTCCCTCCCCTTCCATGGATTCCTACGTTCACCTCCTGGCGTGTAGGTTTCTCTGGCAGAGCTGTTTGCCGGTCTACCAGCAGCCCGTTAACATCGCCAACTTGGGGGGGGGTACACCTCTGCCGCCCTGTCCGCTCAGCCTGGGCACACATCACCAGTGAGCCCCGCAAATGCCGATCTCGCTGTGTGCTTCCCCCCGGGAGGTCTGCTCTCGGGTCCGCTGTCTCATGGTTCACTCACGGGACCTGCGCAGCCTAACAACGTCATTTTTTTACAACGAACTACTGTATCACACCGCCAAATAGGTAATTATTCAATCTGCGTTACCACGAATGCCAATATTACCCATTCTTTTATCGTGCTTACTGTTAAACGCCAAAGGACATTAATTAATAAAGCCTCTGTTTTTGCAAACTCGTACTGAAGCGTCTTGTTACTGCTGTTGTCCTACCTTTTTGTTAACTATTTCATTTCAGGCAAAGTGTTTGAATTACCGGAAGTGCCTATGGCGTGCGCTCCCTGCCTGTGTCTCTCTGTCAGCAGCCGACAGCATTGCGGCAAGTAAACACCTAGGAACAGTAAGCAAATTGTTGTCACCATTCCTTTTTCTATATTTAAACCCCTTGAGAAGGTGTTGTAAAGTGCCTCTGCAAGACCGCTCGTTGTACTATTTCCGCTGTATGGATTTGCCATAGTTCTGCTTTTGAACATTGTACTTGTTTTCAAGGTGAAGTATGCATGTTTGAAATGTCACTGTGTAAATGCAGAAGAAAATATTTATTAGCCCTGCTCTTGCTGTGAGTTGCTATCTGTTATGCTCTCCTTGTTCCGTTTCTATTTCTGCTGAGGGAATCCTTATTGTGCTGCTCCGTTTCCGCTTGCGTTAAGGAAAGTTATTTGCAAGGAGAACAGCATTTTGTTGCATATGGAAAGTTTTCAGGACTGTTCATCCATTTCCCATTGTGAGAGAGAATTGAAATGCTCTCGGCACCTCTGCATGTCTTTGCGACAATTTCTACATGGTATTTTTTTTCGTTGTAAAGACTATCGTTGTAATGCCATTCGTGGTTATAAACCAGCGTTGTAAAGCCTCCGAAGGGATTCAGGCTTCGTTGTTAAGGCTTCTCCTTCTTAAGCCTTCGTTTTAAAGGACGTTTCCCCAACTAAACACAGAGACTCTGATCAATTTTCTCAAAGATAACTTTTTGGAGGAAAGTATCCCCGAGATTCTAGTCACCGACAACAAGGTACAATTTACCTCAGATTCTATGACATAAGTAATTAATGAACTACAAATTCGACAGCATAGAACTGCCTTGTATTGCCCCGTGCAAAAGGACTAGTTGAAAGAATGAACAGAATGGTAAAATAATGTTTGCAGAGGGCAGAAGTTAAGGTATTTCCTCCAACTTAGCACTACAGGAGACTATATGAGCACACCGCACAGCACCTAATGGCTAAACAGGAATCTACCCTTTTTTGTCCCTTAAAGGGAGGAATCCTAGAACAAAAATGTCAGCTTTTTGGTTGGGGGAAAAAGGGGAGTGTGTGAGTTGGACAGGGACAATATATGTTAGAGGATATCTGCGCATCAAGTCAAGTATAAAAACAGGTATGATGTACGCAAACATGTGAAGACTCGTTCATTTAAGGAGGGAGATTTGGTATGAGTAGGCCTTCCCAAACCACGTAGACATGATGGATCCAGGTTTTTATTACCCATAAGAATATCTTGGTTGGGAAGGAATGTAGTAAAGCTAGAGAATGGTCAAATGTGGGACATGGACAAGATTGTTTCTCGTAACACTGCTCAAGTAAGGACACATCTTAAAGTGGATCATGATCCAGGCAATCCGGCTGGGATGGGTGTTGAGGAGTCCATAGAAACAAAAAGAGTGTTAACCCTTTTGCTGCTTGCGTCGGCCAACGGCCGTCGCGAGCACTACCTCGGTAGTGCTGCGCACGTCCGTTGGCCGACCCGGCCCCGCCCGCTTAATAGAACGTTCCGCACTGGCGCGGAACGTTTAAAGCAGCAAAGGAGTTAAGCTCCATTTTGGAAAAAATAATATGTTATGAAATGACTACCTTTCAGTGTATATTTTTGCAATCTTGTGTACATATTCTCTTTTGAGTGCTTTAATTTAATGCTCTTACCACTTGTGTTTAGCGCAGAATCGACTGTTGGAGTTTAACCTCTCCTGAGAACGAGCTTACTCACCTTGTTTCATTACCTTGTTATTTTGTATCAGCATTGAATTTTTCCCTGCATAGAGAGATGTGTTATAATTGTCTTCCCTTGGTATGTCCTCCCCCCCCTGCCCCTTCACTTGGAACCTTCCTCACAGTTGTTGTACTAACATTCTATATCAAGCTCTCAGCTGACTGGTACCAGTGATGATGCATGCCATGAATAAATGAAGCTAACTTAATCTATCCTGAGTCCTCATTATAACAGAATCCATACATAATCTTTAAATCTTTATACATGTTTAATTATTATATGTCCTCTATATCACTAACAAATTATCTTAATCCTTGGAGGGTCGCTATTCCATGCATGTATGTTGTGGCCCTATGTGAGGAACCCTAAATTTTGTTAATTCTTGCAGTTACCCACTGCATGCTTTAACTCTTAAATATATCCCATACTTTTAGACTTTTTATAACACTGGAAGATGGCATGGAACATTTGAGAGAAGAGGAAGAAGAAAAAGATAAAGAAGCTGAATTATATCACCCATAAGTTTAAATGACCAAATTCAGTTTACATCTCATGAATCTCAGATAATTATATGTCTATGAACACTTTCTTTTCGAAAACATTTCACCATTCAAATTAACAGACCAAGTGGAAAAAAAAGTGGATGACAAATATACGGAAGAAGGTGAATGACGCCAGACTGTATCAGAAACGTTCCTTGGACTGCAAACTTCTAGTTGGGTTCTGCAACTATTTAAAAGATGAGCTCTCGGTCTTCAACTGCAAGAGGTAATGCAAAAAGGCTCTTACTTCTATGACTACTCTTACTATTACTACTAATCCTGAGTTTCATTATAGTATATAATAATTGATTTGTATCTATTTTAATTGAAGCTGAAACATGTTTCATGTTTCCTGTTCTTCTACAATCCTGATCCACCAACCATACATTTTTAAAAGGACATCCAAAACACATGGGAGTTTTTCAATCTCCTTAAATCAACGGGATTGGCACATCAGACCATAATCAACTATATGAAAAATATAATGGGATTTGTCCATTATCAAATCGTAGCTACAGATCTGAGAGAACAGGATAGTGACCTTTATGCATCAGCTCAACATTTGCAATGCGTGATAAATGATATGCAGAAGAAAATCAGAAGAGGCATTTAAAAAGAAGTGACACAGACGGTAACAGTTTATGACTTGAAAAGTCAACAGATGATTGTTAGCAAAAACATTTTAATTACATATTCACAATTCCATAATGGTGGATTTAATAATATCTTCTATGATAATTCAATCTGCAAAAGCTGTCACTATTGTCTTTCCTAATATTTCTTAGGTATAAGGAGTTTACAGCAGAGAAAAAGTCCCCAGTACACTGCCTACTGATTTTGGAGAAGGCAAAGTTAGACTTCCTCAAATCTATAGAAAGGTTAGCCTACAAGCAGGACTTAGCAGTGCAGGATATCCTGTTCATATTGTATTATTTAGAGGTACTATTGCATGTGCAAAGACCTGGTGTTGTGAAACATTTTGAGATACGTAATCAAAAAAGACAATGATAGGAATCAAACAATGTGTCAGCATTAAAGGTTTCATGCTTAGTCTTCATGAGCATGTGCAATATTTAATGTTTCTCTTTATTAAAATAATCACTTTTAAATAATTGAAGTTAAGAGAGGAATGTTTTTTGTCATAGCCATAAAAATAACAGAATATTTACACACCAGTCACTACTATGTCAGATGCCGTCTTCACATCCCTCCACTTGCTTTAAATCTGCCTATATGGGTTGTATTTTTTCAGGGTACAGACTATTTTATTCTCACTCCTTAAATGCTACAGAATGTTAATACTTCAGTTACAGATGCATCTTCATGTCTTCTATGTGAATTCATATTAGTTTTCCCCTTTTCCTGCAGTGTTTTGAGCAATATTTCCTAATGGTGAGGCCTGAGATATTAAAGAAAAAGAAGACTTCGTCAACAATTGATTCATTTTTTTATCATCAAAGGGGGATTCAATATATAATCCTTCAAATGATCTCAAATGATTTTATGAAAAGTATTATTGCAGTTCTTGTTGTGCCTTTTGGAATTCCCATATTCTTAATGGTTGATGTGTGTCTACTAGTTTACAATGGCTGGGGATCATTTGACATCCAAAAAGATGGTAGTAGTATTACTTCTGTTGACGATGGTATCAGCTCATGATCGATATGATACCTTTTTAACATACTTGAATATTCATAGTATGTCCAGCAGGTATCACGTTAATAATTCTTACAAGTACAATACCCCTTCAGTCATGAGTCAGCAAGCTAGACGAGTTTGAGACTGCAACTAAAAAAGACTGCACTGATGCTGAAAAGAACCCTGTTGTGGATTACATGGCACAATAAACTCCCACTGCTGAAAAGCATTACCGAATTATGAGAGTGGAAAATATCTGTGCTGCCGTCAAACTGCTAGATAAATTTACCCATGGAAAGCAACAGTGAGACAACAATCATTGTTTTGCTATCTCTGACTGTCAGAAAACAGTTACCATACCCATAATCTTTATACTTTAATAACAAGTAATTATTGTATGTAGACAGTTATTTCAAACAGTCACAAACCATTATTATTGTCTGCCATGCATTTTGGAGCACCATCTAATGAGAGACGGCAAAGGTATGCTATGTAATATTCGCCCCATTGTCTTTCAGATACAATCATCTCTGTCCTAAATTTATGAACACTTTATAGATCACATATGTTTAATTCTTTATATTCTGTAATTTGCATATACATTGTTTAAGCTACTGTTTCAGAATTAGGCTACTGACACAGATTTTTCATGCATGTAGCATGATTAAAAAAACCAGACAAGTGAATGCTCTCTAACAAAATCATTTCACTTTAAACCACACAACACTATGTTAATATGCTAGTGCCATAGTTTCTATTTTTTAAAATATATTTAAAGGGCACAACAAAATGAGGAGTCTGCAGTAAAAAGGTCCAGCAAAAATTGCATGGTTTGCTCATAAGTCTTGAAAAAGCTTTTCCAGTATCCCTGACTGAGACTCTACTGGGCAAAAAAAGAAAAAACGATACTGGTTGGGGTTCATGAACGTCAAGCGTATGGCAAGTGGCAAACGAAACAGCAACTTATAAGGAAGAAGGAAACAATAAGTAAGTGAACATTTACTGAAATGTATTGACAAGTTTACATTTTAGAAATAAATAAGCATTTTATTTTGTTTCTTTAAATCTCAGAAAAATTTTCCACAAAGGCAATCAACAGAAAAGACATTACTAATGTTTTTTCAATAAAAACAAATGGATATGGAATGCCCCAGATGTACAGGATATAATCCAGAGTTGGAAGCCCATCACAGAAACCACATCACCAACAGTTGATAAACACATTAAATCATGTACACATCATCAACGGTGGAGTGGAGTCTCTGTCATTGATGAAGAAGGAAAAAGGAAAGTCACTGCAAATTGCATATTTCAAAAAGGAGAGGTTGTGTGTGATTTTCATGGCAAGCTCATATCTCTGGAGAAAGGATTTGATAAGATAAAAGAACTGCAAAAGGAAGAGTTGAACTGTTTTGTTTTTTTACATGTTGTTCTGCATGGATGCCACGAACACCCCATATTCATGCCACCCCTTAATGGAAACTCATTGAAGATTAAAGCACACTTCAAAAAATAAATTCAATTTTAAACCAATCATAGAGACAACTGATATAGATGGAAAGCTTAGGTATGTTATTTTGTTTATTGAATTGGAAACTTGCATGAACAGTTGTGAATGTACGTATGACTACTCATGAACAGTTGTGAATGTACGTATATGTCTCGCTTTGCCTTTCAGATAATACAAAATGTCCCACACGGTGGCTCAAACCCACGGCGAAGCAGGAGACATAAACACAACACCTAGAAAAGGGTTTTATTTTACAAAATGCAAAGACTCTCTTTTTAGAATAAGGCTTGGGGTTTATTTATGCAATGCTCTCTAACAGAAAGGCTTTCCCAGATGCCAAATGCACAACATTCAAATACACATAGATATATATATATTTATATGCAAGCAATAATAACACACTTGGTAAATGCAACAGTTAAATGCTTGAATATTATCATGAATAAACAAGCAGCAAATAATATGAGATAACACTCAAGAAAATATGATGGACGTCCTGCAAGAGATCAGAAAGATATATATACAATAGATACATCAAATTATTACTTTGGATGTGCACCTCACTCTTTCACACATCACAAAGAAAACACCTCAAATGATCAAAGCCACTGGCCACACATCACAATGGCAATAATCAAAACTCAAACACCTCAAATGACTACAGCCACTGGAACCACGCATCACAAGGGCACTAGTCAGAAACAAATCACCTCACCCGATCGTTCACTCAACATCCTTGCCAATTCTCGCTGGGGGGCCCGTTCACAGCTGGCTTGGACTCTCGACCGGGACTCAGGTTCCGTTTTGTCTTACAGCAATACGTCTACTCTGTAAGTGAGCTCCTAACTCAGCTGTCAACAAACCTCAGCTTTATACTCTCAAAACACACACTAGATAGTTCGAGAATCTTCCCCCCTGCGCCAAAGGAATCTTACTAGGACTGGCCAGCTTCCAAGCAAGCATTCCATGGCAGGAAGGAGTTCCCACGTCCCCTCTACATTCCCGCATGTTCCAGCCTTTATCTTGACGAAGCTCACGAAAGCCTTCCAGGGTACATTAAACAATCTCTCACAAAAACACTTCTTGAACGTGATTAACCCAAACAACTTGCAAGCATGGCTGTGCACGCAGATAAAGCTCAAGCCTGTGTAGTGTAGTTCCTATAGTACCCCTGCAGGACCTGCGCTTTTGGATAACATACACTGTGGGCCTGGTGGCAGACTGATTTTGAGCACCCCCACCGTGTATGTTAGCCTGTTTGCATTAGCTAGCTCACAGTGCCACTAGAATCTCCTTTTTATCAGAGAGATTCGTTTTTGGCAACCTCAGAACACGAGAACCCGGAGTCCTCAGGCTCGTGGAAACAATGTACTACTTTTCGCTCAGTCACTCGTGCTTGCTCATTTGGTCTCAGAGAGTTACACAGAAGAAACAGTTGAGCGTGTTTACAATAAGAATTTATTGCACAGTTGTTCTTCTAGTATAAAATATATGTGCTGCGACAACTGTTAAACAGTAGCAGAGATATATGATCAGCAGTACAGTGAATAAAAAGGGATAGTACAGTTCTACCATTTTGTAATAGTCATGAACATATACATGAATATAAAATGCTTTTATAAAATAAAGCGCATACTCCTACGATGCCTGTCTAGATGTACCTAAGTGTACCTAGCATGTGAGTAGGTGCGAAAGAAGCCAAGAATCCCGCTAGGATTTAGTCAAACCCCACTACCTGAATAATGAGTGTGGGACCTCGTCCTGGTCTCGAGTTGGACACCCCACAAGGGATGATTAGATCACTGTCAGCTGGAGCGACTGCATGCAGGAGCCTCAGCGTCTCTGGTCAGTGTGTCGGCCTGGAAGTCTTGGTTCCCAATAACTACTGTTAGCGAGAGGTACTGTATTTATACAGAAAAGTATAGAGTCCCTTTGTCCCTTGTGTTAGCCATTGTTGGGTATGAAGATGACGTATGGGATGAACCGCTTCCGTAGATGTTTATGCAGGTGGATCCTAGCCCCTGCCTGGTTTCCTAGAAGTCTTATGAATATTTAATCATACTGGATGAGCACATCGAAGATGGTATAGGAGGCCATTGTTCGGGAAAAACCCTCCTTCTGTACCCAAACCACAGTCTAGATAAGGTTCAGCCCTCAGCACCCGTTATTGTGGAGAATAGGGAACTAGTGTAG
Organism: Calotriton arnoldi; assembly: GCA_963921515.1. NCBI lineage: Eukaryota > Metazoa > Chordata > Amphibia > Caudata > Salamandridae > Calotriton > Calotriton arnoldi. The sequence continues at coordinate 136,890 of CAWUFW010016169.1, read as the reverse complement.
GTGAAAGATTATGCCTATATTAGGGCATCTCAAACCATGCCTATATTAGGGCATCTATATGAAACATAACACCCACTCCTCTTAATAGTCAACAATAATAAACAATGACAGCAAACTACTAAGTCATACTAGGTGGTAGCGCATATAATTGTCAGTGAGCCACATAAAAACATGTTTAAAATTTTTAAAAGCATATTAAAAACATTTCTAATAGGGGAAAAATGTGTAGAGTCAGTTTTTGAATTTGTACTCAAGCTAAAGGTCTAGCTGAGTTCATTTATAGAATTTAAAACTCTTACAAGCGTTTTAGAAGGCCATGCTTTCTCTAGCAATAGTGTCAATTTAGTAGGAAATGTTCCAAATTTAATCAGAGTCGAAATGAAAAAGGAAACTCCGAATTCTATCCCAGCACATGATTAGCCAATTGAAGATTAAATGTCCTGGCTGGGAGATGCAACATCACAGTCACTTGCTGTAGTGGACGGTGTTGGAAGCCGGAGGCCCAGTCACGCGCCACTGTCACAAATGCGAGACCCGGGACTCCTCACTCAACGTTAGGCCAAGTAAGGACACCGTTTGAGATAGCCCTGCTCACCCCCTTAGTAGCTTGGCACGAGCAGCCAGGCCTATCTCCAAGGCACGAGTGTACAGTATGTGTAACCACACCCACAGCAACCCACTGGTGACACCACAAATGGACTCCACACGAGTTTGATAAAAACGAGTATAAACTTTATATAAAAAGATATACGATCAGACCACACGATACAAAAGCAAACATATAATAAAGGGTAATATTCGTTCCGGCTGGCTGGTAGGTTCAAATCCCAACCACCGCTTTCAAAATGCTATGCTGGTCGTAATGCTAGAATCACACACGTTGCAATGGACAAACAATAGTGCGCTGCGTAACGATACAATCCTGTGCTGGGCAAAGGAGAGATAATACAATGCGTAACGATACACCCCGGTACCTGCAATGGGAGAAATAATGCAATGCGTACCGCTACAATCATGTACTGCGCAATGAAGGAATAATGCAATGCGTCACACCCCAATCACGTACTTTGCAATGAAGCAATAATGCAATGCGCACCGCTACAATCATGTACTTTACAATTAAGGAATAATGCAATGCGTAGCTACAATCATGTACTTTGCAATGAAGAAATAATGCAATGCGGGCCTCTACAATCCTGTACTTTGCATTGGAGAAATAATGCAATGCGTAGCGCTACCATCGTGTACTTCGTTATGCAGAAATGTCAGACGTCATAAGACAGTCCGGCATTTCGTTAGCAACAATATTTGCAATCTGTATTACGACAGTCAGCCTCTTCGATAACAGTTGCCCCCCACACGTATCAACGATGACATAAAGTACAGCTTCTCACTCTGGCCCCAGTACTGCCACTCCTTTGGTCAGTAAGGGCCCCAATCTGAGCCAAAGCAAAGGCTGACGTCGCCATAAGGACTGACAGGCCGATAGACTGTCCCTTCGAGCCCACACCCCGCCCAGGCCGTGATCCACGTTACCTGGGGCGCGACCCCACTCTCCTCTCCTCCTTCAGCGAACTGGGCCTTCCGTGCAGAACTTTCTCAATGGGCCTCAGCGGCTCGGCCTGGCAGCTCAGCTCCTCCAGGGCTGCCGGTCCGGGCCGCGACTGTTAGGAAGGTCTCAGGCAGCCGCAGGGCACACGTACCCCACGCCCCTGAGATTACGTTACTCCCGGTGCACGTTCACTACAGCACCCTCCGGGTCTCCTCTGGCACGAAGCCACACACACAATGCTGATGGGACTTCACGTCGACTCCGAGTGCACGTTCACCAGGTACTCCTTCCTGCGGTCTCAGTTGGCACCAAGACACGCACACCACGCTGCAAAGACTCACTTTCTTCCGGTGCACACGATGATCAGCCGATCACCTCCACAGTCCCAGGTTGCACCAAGCATGCACACTGCTTCACTGAGACTTACTCCAACTTCGGTGCCCCGATATCCAGGCGCTCTTCACCAACGCCTTCGGCCGCACCCCGACACGCTCACCGTGTCTGAGCCTCACTTCTCCTCTGGTGCACTCGATGACCAGGTGCTCTTCACCAGCGCCTCCGGTGCACCCCGACACGCACCCTCCGCGTCCGAGACTCACTCCACTTCTGATGCACACGTTGACCAAGCGCTCCTTGCCAACGCCTCCTGTGCACCACGACACGCACCATGCGCGTCCGATACTTCCTTCACCTCCGATGCACCCGCTGACCAGGCGCTCTTCACCAGCGCCTGCGGTGCACCACGACACACACCCTGCGCGTCCGAGTCTCACGTCACCTCCGATGCACACGCTGACCAGGCGCTCTTCACCAACGCCTCCTGTGCACCACGACACGCACCCAGCGCGTCCGAGTCTCACTTCTCCTCCGTGTGTCCAAGTTCACAGGGCACACCTTCCAAGGGTCTCAAGCTGCCACAACACGCGCCCACCGCGTTGCTTGAAACTTCTCCGGAAACTTTTATGTTCCTGTGTTTCCAAACAGGGAGCCAGCTCACCTCGTGCCCTTGGGGTAACAAGACACAGCACAAAGCACAGTCTTCTTCAAGCAGGGGGACCCAGCGCACACAGCACAGTCCCAACAGCCTCTTCCTTGGTTAAAACAGCAAACTGCAGACCAGCCCCAGAACACGAAGCAAGGGTTGGTCCTTCCCAGCAGTCTCTTCAGTTGTTCCATCCTTAGCAGAGGTTCCTCTTGAACACGAAATGGGTCTAAGCCTTTTCAGTCTCAATCCATTTCTATTCCGACGTTCAGGGGTCTCAGCTTTCATAGTTATACCCCTAAATGTCTTTGAAGTTCGTTGTGCTCAGGGGTCCCTGAACCCTGCCTAAATCAGTTCTGGGTGACTCCCTCCCAGTGTCACCTTTCTCCCTTTGATACTGGGGGTCTGGATCCTTAATCACTCAGCAGGAGATGTGTCAATTGTTTTATAGCCGCAACCCAGGCCTCTTCACCTCCCGGGGTTTCTCCTCGCATACTCTCCAGATGCAGGTCAGCCTGGTGCCATCTCAACCCCTCCCTGGGTCAAGACCTCCCCGGCTCCTCTCCCCCTCTCAGATCCAGACAGTCAATCCACATTCAGCAGAGACACACAGAAATGCTTAAAGCACAAAACTCAGCCACTATCTAAAAGAGTGGCTTCTGAACACACAGTGACAAAACCACTTTCATAGAAAGATGTGTTATGACGCTGTGAGTTCATACATACTAAACTTCACCTCTCCATTTTAAACCTATGGGAATCTAGGCTAACAAACACAATACCCAGCCTCCCCCATTCTGTCCTATGGGCAGATGGCCTTTCACCAGTGAAAAAGGAAATGGAGTGTTTTTCACTGTCAGGACATAACACACACCTCAGTATATGTCCTGCCTTTTACTTACACGGCACCCTGCCCAGGGGTTACCCAGGACCTACCACAGGGGTGCCCACGCTGTACGCAAAATGGAAGTAAGGCCTGACAAGTGGTTGCACTTGTCAGGACAACATGCTAACTTAGCAAACTGCGCGCAGGCCCTACACTGCAGGCCTGAGTTCCCTTCTCTGCGCACCTTTGCATTACTAGCCCTGGCACACACAGTGCACATCACTAGGGACTTTACTAGTAAGGCAACATATTAATCATGGCCAACCAATTACCATTACACTTTACACAGGGAACACTTGTACTTTGACACTGATCAGCAGTGGCAAAGTACCCAAAACATCTAAATTGGCAACTCTATGTCAGGAAAAGGGTCTAGGGGGAAAGCAAAAAGTTTAGGGAACTTTAGCCAAAAAGGCCAAGTCCTACAGACGGGAATTGTAATATTTCACACAGTACGTCGATGGAGCACAGATGATATTCAGTACTGCCCATAGTTGGCATATCGGCAGCCGGTGCTGTAGTCGATACCTCAATGCCCGTAGTGCTAGTTGTAACGCTTGTGCTGGTGTCAGCACTAGTGGTGGCTGAGCTGATGCTCACCTCTGTTGTAGCAAAAGGCACCTGCGGGTTTTCAAGGAATGCATTCGTCAGGATAGGAATACGCTGGGGACACAGCCGAGCGTGGGACCTCAGCGGTTCCAGCCTCGTGTTTAAGTCTGCAGGCGTCTCTGACTCGAGTGTCAGACAAATGTCCAACATGCATTCTTCACCGCAAAACAGGCATCGAAGAACAGGTAAGATGCAGTCCATCCAGACTAGTCTAAACGATAAGAACCAAGAAGCACTCAGTTCTCTTAGGCGAGGCGCACCCAGATGTTGTACCATGCGCTCACGGTATCTACGTTCCAGAAGAGCTTTCGCCATTTCGTTTGTGATTGGGCCGTCCATTGCGTATCAGGAAAATGACGATCAGGATTCCAGCTATTAAAAGCAGTTTCAGAGGTAAACCTCCAAAGATGCTTCCAAATACGGAGTATATAACATTTGGGATAACTCCGAGGACTGTTTGGAAGGTGCTTAGAAAACCTGACCCTATGGTCTTAAATAAGTGTACAATACCAGTCGTATCAGACATGTTAAAGATACGACCCACCATTTCTACGAAATGAAAGGGGCAGTTTGTACGAATAAGTGCCTGTATCTCGGTCGAGGTCCTTGCAACTTGAAGATCAAAGGTCTCTCGAGCGGAGGTTAAGGGTACAGTTTGCTGTAAAAGCATGGCTTTCATTCTGCTCAAAGTGTAACATTTTATAAAAGATATCTCTAACGAAAGCCACAAAGGCGCCTCCCTAACTGTACTTGTTGGGGGAAACAATACTTGCATACAGCAAGTAACCCTGGCATTCACGGTGACCAGATAGGCGATGCCCGGAAGCATGCCACAGCAACCTTGATCATTCAAGCATCAAGTAACTCCCATTCGAGAGTAACTCGAAAACTGGTGTGACCACGGCAGCTGGAGTTCCTTTCATGTGGCAAGACAGATTCGCCACCGAACCATTACAAGCTCCGTGTAAAATAATGTCCTGACACATGAGAGAGCCGCTTAAAGCGTTCCTGCAGTTTGTACCACTCAGGAACACTTCACGATCCCCACTCCAGCATCGAAATCTATATGGTAATTCCCAGGATTCCTTAATGTATTCTTTACCCAATTTTTCATATCTGCCTGCCTTTGCTCAAGGCAATACTGAAACTGAACGGCCGTGACCGGGAGAGTGATATGGCCGTGGATTAGCCATTCTGTTGATGGTGATTCCGCCACTGTGAATGGTAGCCTGTCCAGTTTTTCAATACGCAGCATTGTATATTTAGCTCCCCTTTGTGCCATTTCTAGCTGTGTATCTGTTAGATTGTATTCAGAAAACAGAGACGTACTGTTTATAAAACGCCAATGCACAAAGCCTGCACGCAAAGATTGCAGCGTCCAGCTTAATAACATAATAGAACGTAACTGAGATTGGCCGTGTTGTAATATGGCTAACCCTGTTCCAGTATGTCGATAGCAGAAGATACAATGTTGCCCAATGAATATATCCTGGAGGTCAAAGTTGTTAACCCATTATCTACCACAGCTAAAGCTTTTTCTAAGTTTATACGGTCTATTTCCCGTATTCTCTCTGCGGCCTCTTGTTGGGAAATCTTCCAGTTTTCATTATAGGCAGCATATATGCCTGCATATATGAAACGTTTATGACGTGTTTTCCTGGGTCCTAGTAAAAAGTCCCTAAGATCCATGTCAAGTGAGAGTAAAGATAAGTGTTGTTTCACTTCTGCAAGTGTTGAGGTTTCTAGCCAACCGAGGCACAACTTCCCAACACTATAGGATGTCACTACCCCTGGATGTTCTCTCTGTACATAGCGTGGGTCTGGCCTATGGATACTTAGTCCCTTGGTGATGTTCAGGAATCGCTTATGACAGCTATTCGTGTCTAAGGGCCAAACCACCCACTGTTTCCAATTTGGGTCTGGTCTATTGTACTCTAAGATGTCATCCACTTTTGCCCCTTCTTTTGTAGTTGAATTCTGCCACCCCCCATATGTCGGTGTTGGAAACCTAGGGGTGTTCAGGTCCTTGATCTTGGCTAGTCCAAGACAGGATGTCTGTTGCACAGTATTATTTAAAAAGATCATCTGCTGTGGAATGAGGCATGCTCTAAATAGTGCCTCTGTACCCTGGACTTGCCAGTCCCTTGAACCCCAAACTGATTTTAAGTCAATTTCGTCTTTCCATAGGTCGAAACCCTGTTCAGACAATTGGGCCAAAAAGGAAGCAGAGTAAATCTGTTTAGTGTTTGTCAACATAATTTTCAGTGCTGATGTTGGTGCAACCTTGTAGTAATATGAGGCTGGATCTGTGGTGTTAAACCCTGAAAAGTATGAACATTTCTGTGCAAACGTTTGTGAACTACTTTTTGGTGGTGTTGGGCAATGTTCCCACTGATGGTACTCAAAAACATTCCTAGGTGAAATGGATTTGTGCAGGAAATGATGACCATAATGTTGGTAACAGTACAATGTGTCATAATCTGAAGAACCCTCTAACATTTCATTATTAGAAAATGCAGCAGTTTTCTCTAAATCAGACAACATATTATTCAACTGTTTCAGAGTCCCAATCATCAGAAAATGTACTTGAGGTAATGATATCACTTAATGAAATTTTAAATATATGATTAATTTTTAAAAGTTCGGTCGGACCGAATATGTTAAAATCAACCTTGTCCCATACTATACCATCCGGTATAGGAACTGCTGTAATGTTCACTGATGACAAGTCTCTTTGCTCACGATGTGATGATGGATGTGGCTTCAGTAGTATGTTGACCTTTTGGGCTGTGGAGCTTTGTTGAAGATAGCGTCCATTAATAAGCATACTAAAAGTTAGTACTAAGCCAAGCCAGAAAAGAAAAAACAATATCCCAGAAATTACCCAGAGTTCAATCCAAGGCGATACCAGGTATGTCTTTTTTAGAAAGTGAAGAAAGTTCTTTATTTGTTGCTTGAATGGTGTTTTGGCTGGCGTTGCTTCCGGCTCGCTTGGATCCAGAGAAAACGTATCAAAGTTCATGAAATAGCCAGAAGCAGTTCGATCAATTGTAGGAATTGCATCGGGATTAGTTGAAATGTTATTTTGCTCTTGACGAGGCATGTTGACGTAGACTTCTGTATTAGGTCTAATTGCAACTTGTGAATTAATCTGATGTTCATTTTGAATTTGAATGTTTGGTTCAAGTGGAACAAGTTCCATAGCATTGTTGCTTAGTCCTTCATTCCTTACAGGTGGCTCTTCAAACGTGATGAGTCTTTCTGTTTGAACTTCTTGGATTGTAGCTAGAGGAGGGCGTCTGCTACTCTGGAGACCAGGAGGCCTATTGCTTATTATTGGCCACATAGTGTGGTTTAATTAAGTCGATTGAGACAAATCTTTTCTCCTTTTTCCCGGCAAGAGGCGGCAAAAGTACAGTTCTTGTTCCTTGTACTGCAAGGACTGGTACAGGTGTTCTGTATGACGGTCCAAATTCCTTTTTGTCCGGAATTTTCTCTCTGACCAGATCCCCGACTTTTGGGATCCAGACAGGTCTTGCCATGTCTGCCTTGACTTCCCCAGTGGCGGTCTGCTTTAGTCGGACATTGCTTTGTTTTGCCCTGGATTCATTTAGATCCTGTAAAACAGCCAAACGATCATGGATATCAAATGGTTTTTCATCCGCCTCTGCGCCTTCACAATCAAGATCAGGTACCCACATTCGTGTCCCAAAGAGGACTTCATATGGAGTGACACCCCCTAGAGAGTTTCTTGGCTGGTTGTTTAACGCCCGCTGTACCCCATAAAGGTGTTTGACCCAACTACTGCCCTTGCCTAATACCCTAGCTGTTAAAGATTGCTTTAAGTCCCGGCTTTTCCTCTCCACAACCGAATTTCCCTTGGGATGGTACGGAGAGGAGTACTGCAATGCTACGCCCATTCCTTCCATGGCCTCTTTGTAAGCCTGAGAGCTAAACGCAGGGCCGTGGTCAGAATGTAACGTGCTAACTGCGTATGTGCCGATAAAGACTCGCAAATCTAGCGTCAGCCGAGCGCTGAGGCCATACCCATAGGAATCTCGAGCAGGAATCCACTGCAACCATGATATATTTGTAAGCCCCGTCCGTTTGTAAGGGGCCGCAGTGGTCCAAGTACACACATGCGAGAGGTTTGTCTGATTTTAATAATGGCGTCTGCGCTGGTTTTGCTACCGTGGAGCCTTTCATCTGTTGGCAGATGTCGCAATTCAAGACATAGTCTTTAGTTTGCTTAGTTAACCCTGGCCACCAATAGCGCTGTTTCAATAAAGAAATAGTCGCTGTAACGCCTGTGTGCGCAGAGCCCAAACCCTCGTGTGCTGCTAGTATTAAAACTTGCCTAAGATCCATATTTGGTATTACCCTATCCCCCACTCCAGGAATCTGAGTGTTAGAAATGGGATCTCTGGTTGGCTAAGGCTTGCGCCAAAGCCAGGCAGAGGCCACCACTCTAGTCAGGGCGAGGGAGTTACACGCCAAAGATAACCCCTGCTCACCCCCTTGGTAGCTTGGCACGAGCAGTCAGGCTTATCCCGAGGGCAATGTGTAAAGCGTTTGCGCATGCACACAGCAACAACATACCAGTCACACCACAAAAGGAACTCCACACAAGGTTATATCAAAAATAGCCTTTGTATTCTCATAACACATTAGAATAGTAGTCACATAATATACATTGTGCCACCTGGCACTAGGTAATATCTACAAGGGATTATATACACATTACAGGGCCACGTGAACCACTGTCAGAACCATCACTTAGTGAACATAGTAAATGTAGAACATATCATAAGCGTAGATCACAACCAGTAACTACTGGCAAACACTGTACTCAGCATCATCCTGTAACATAAACCACATTATGCACAGTATCACATTAGGCGCGAAATACATTCTGCGCCAACCTCACCAGCATAAACACATTATGCAATCATCTCATAAGTCTAAACGCATTAGACAATAACCTCCTAAGCATAACTCACATTAGGAGCATAAACCACAGTATGCAAATAACCTCATACATAAACCACAGCTAGAGGCATAAAACAGGGTGCGTAAATCCCAATACAGGAATCCCATTTCCTAGCACCACATCAATCACATTAGGGCCTGGCGCCCTACAAACCTAACAGTCCCCCTGGCCAACTGGCCTTCTCAAAGGGGCTCAAATGCCATGTGTCCAAAATGTCAGGGCGGCTGCCAATGCAGCGGAGTTCGCAAGTGCGCCATTGCGCATACCTGAACGTGGCAGCTGACGCTAATTGCCGTGCAGCTGTGAAAGTACTGGGGCAGAGGAGTGCATCTCACTCCTGTCTGCATCACAAATGCCCCCAAAGAACTGTGGCCTAAACGTTGCAGCTGACGCTACTTGCCGTACAGCTGTGATGCAAAGAAGGCCTGGCACTCACTGTGCCTTCTGAACAAATGTGCGCAAGTGTTGCAGCTGCCCGCGCTGGTGCGGCGCAGCTGGGAATAAAACAAAATGAAGGGGCCCTGGCACATCTGTGCCCTCGGGGCCTCACTGGGGCTCTCTACATACTCTTGCCCCATCGTTGCAGTTGCCCACTGGCAAGCAGGGCAACTGTGAAAACATGGCCAAAGGTAGGGGCACGGGCCCATCTGGGCCCTCTTAATACAAATACGCCCCCTCGTAGGAGCGGCCCGCAACGGTGGGTCCGCTCAGCAAAAATAGGAACTGGCCCTGGGCCTCGTGCGGCACCAACAACACTGTGGCCACGGAGGACGGGCATCGGCAATATGTCCCGACGTGCCCCCAACGTTAGAGCGGCCCGCAACAGCGGCTCCGCTCATGGAAGCACCAACCAGTCACCCATGGAGCCCCCACTCACCGGGACTCCGGGCGTCTGCTTCTCTCTTCGCGCTGGAGTCATGCGGGCTGACGACTCTGCTCTTCTTTGCCCGGTCCCTCTCCAGGGCGGCTCAGCAATCTGCGGGGCTCTCCCTTCACTACGGGAGCCCCGCCAACCAGCGCCAGCATTTCTCTGCACTTCTCCAATGCGGCAGGGGGCAGGCACCGACAATGTGCCTCGGGCCCCCCTCCGCCGTAATCTCGCAAGTGCGGCAGCGCGTGGGGCTTCCCTCACTCACGAGAGCCCCACGCTGCCATCGGCGGCCTCTTCTCCCTTCACCCGGGCCCCCTCCTGGGACCCGGGACTTCGCTGTGGAGCCCGCGAGGCTCCAGGCGGCTTTCCTTGGCAGCGGGCGGGACTTCCTGTCCTTGCTCCGCCCAACGCCAGGCAACTTTGCCTGGCTTCCGATTGTCGCCCGGGCCCGCGAGGCTCCAGGCGGCTTTCCTCGGCGGCGGGCGGAACTTCCTGTCCTTGCTCCGCCCAACGCCAGGCAACTTTGCCTGGCTTACGATTTTCGCCTGGGCCGCAGCGGTGATTCTCGCAATTAGAACGCGGGGTGGGCTCCCGCTAGAAATTAAAATAAAACACCAGCGGGGTGGGCACCCGCAATTAAGATCAAAAATAAGCGGGGTGGGCACCCGCAAGAAATAGGAAAAAATGCGGGGTGGGCACCCACCGTTCCCAGCATCATGGGGGAATCCCTCACGCCGAGATTCCCTCCAACAGGACGAGCAGCTCAGCACTGCAAATGCCCACGCATTCCTCATCTGGCAAGAATACTAAATAAAGCGCTCACAGGGCGCTAGAAGCAGCCAAAAGGAGCTGAAGGTCCTGTACTATCCAGAAAGAAATAAGTCCATGGAGGTCAGGGGCCATGCAGGGCCCAGGGAGGCAAACCTCATGGCAGCCCCCCTGGGCCCCAGCAGCAGCACGCCCCTTCAGGAACAGCACCAAGTACAGGACTGAACATTTTCATGGGGTCACAGCCCCTATACTTATACCACAAACTCTCTTTGTCTGTAGTGCAGGGCATTGGGGAACCAGATGCAACTGGTTCAGGGGGATTTGGAGCACTTTGTTTTCCAAGCTCCTCTTCCCCTTTGTCAGGTGGGGCTAGGTGATCAGACACACCACAGGGGCGGAGCCAGCATTGTACAGGGCAGGCACACTCCTATTCAGAGTCAGGGGATCACTCCTCCCACTACCCCCAGCCCCTCACAAGCCAGACATGCAATTCACATCAGGCAGGCAGACACATAGCACACAGAAATGCCAACTTCTAAAAGTGGCATTTCTAAAATAACCACCATAAATCTGCGCACACCATTCCACAGCATTTATTCACACAATTTCATACATACTAGACTTGACCACACTGCTCCTCTCATAACAGGAATTACCACTGACACACAATGATCAGGGAATCCTCAATGCATCCCTATGGGAGGGCAGGCCAAGCTCACCAATGTAACACAGAGAGCGCACGCACTTTCCACTGGACCACAGTGGGAAAGTGCCCAGAGGCCTAAAACCACCAACACCAGGTCAGAGAAAAAGGCAAAAAGTTTAGGGGTGAACCTGCCAAAAAGGGCCAAGTCCAACACAACCCCCTTCCAGCCAAAACGCAGGGTAGACCAATCACTACCTTGATGGGCTTCCCTGCTTCGGAGCGATAGAACACGGACGCGGGCCCGCACTGCAGGGACACCCTCCGGTTCTACGCCACTCTGAACCCATGTGGTTCCCTCTGAAAAAAAACTCAGGACCAACTAGGCTACCCCACTGGTACTCCTTAGTTGTCCACGGCCAGGACCAGGCCCTAGGCCACCCAGACGTCACTGGTCCTTGCCAATCCAGAGTGGGGGGCAGTAACCCCTGGCATCCAATAGCCATTCTCCACTCTCCTTCTCAGTGTAGTTCCAAACTACCACTGATCCTTCAACCTAGGGTCCGCACCCTCAGGCTGACCAGAGGTCACGGGCGAAGCGTCTCCTCACCCTACCTCTACTTCTGGGGTTGCGCACTCTCCCAGGAGAAACACCCTCCAGAACACAACTCTCCCACCAGTTCAGGACCTCTCTCCATCAACTGGTCTACCACCTGGGATCCAAATTCACCGGCTGCACCGGGGTCAGAGGCGAGGACTCCCTCCCTCTGCACCCCCTTCCAGAGTTCTGCACCCTCCCACTGTAGAGCAGGGTCCCTTCACTTAAGATGGGCCCCACCTGCTCTCAGGGTAGTACTACCACACTCAGCCAGGGGCCCTAAAGATCTCGGCTAGGCCTGCACCACCCCTTCTGGGAAACACAGGGTCCCTTCACTTAAGATTGGCCCCACCTGTGTTCACAGGGGTACTCCTAGAAGGCAAACCGGTCAGGACACTGATTACAGCCGCCCTGCCGTCCAGGCCAGGAAACACCTGCTCCTGGCTCCCCAACCCAGGGACGGTACCCTTTGGTCAGATGCCCGGCGAACCAGGACTTCACGGGGAGCACGCATGCCCCCCCCCGAGGGTGACACATAACTAATGTGTCGTGTGACAGTTTGCCTGGCGCAGAGCTCACGACCTCCTGTACCTCTGACAGTGCGTGAAGATGCTCCAGGACAGAAGTGGTGTCACCATGGCCCCTTCTGACCCACTGGTTCTTCCACTGGGGACTCTTTCCCCCTCTCACCCCTCACTCTGGACTTCTGCACCCTCCCAACTGGAGCGGTACTGCCAGACACCAGGACCGCTGGAGCTCTGGTTACAGACACTCCACGTCCTCTAGACACTGGGAGATCCTCCTCAAATGGCCTACAAGTACAGCCTAGGCCCCCGACCTGGTGTTCCCTGTAAGAACCATCCAGTACTGGAGACTGAGGTGCGGGCACTTCGGGACACAGCCCAATCTCACTCCTTCTCCTGCGAGACAGGATGCGAGTCCCTACAACCTCCTCACTATAAGGTTACCTAGCTGGGCTACTCTGAACCCCTTCCACCACTCTGGGTTGGAAGACACCTGCACCATTCTTCTAGTCTCACTCCCCAATGCAAGCTCCCTAGAATCAAAGAACTCACACACTCCAACAGGTGTTGGCGCGACTCCGGAAAACAATTACGGGGCATGTTCTCTCTGACAAAACAGATTGAACAGCCCTTTAACACCATTTACCGTGCTAACCAATCACCCAAACGTCCAGTGCACCATAACATTCATCCACACTCCCCCCACAAGACTGGTGAGACAGCATTTTACTGCCCCTGAAACACAACCTGTCCCCCTCTTAACCGGGAAACAGGTACAATACTCTGGGAACTGGGAATGGGACTTCCTGCACTGGACTACATATTGCTGCCACCACTGGATCCCACCCTTACTGGGGATTCCAGAAAACTAAAACTGCACTTAGGGGATAATCTACCCTCCCGAGCTAGTTACTCCATGCCAATTAAGTTACCACTGTAGGCCAACCCTAGAAATAGCAGACAGTACAGGGGTAGTACAAAACTCCTTTAGCTTGCGCTGCAGGCCAACCCCATAAATAGCAGTCTGCACAAGGGCAGTACAAAACTCCTCCAGCTTCTCTGGTTTCTGTCCTTGGCAGGACCCCCAACTCATAGTGCAACAATACAACACATTTCAATGAAATGATACTTAAAACAAACTCAGAAACAATAATCCCCATACATGTGACTATCTAAAATGCAGAGCTTGTAGTGTAACCAGTTGTCGCTGTGGTACTGAGCAAACGCAAGTCCTATCCTCACCGCTGACAACCAATGTTAGAAATGGGATCTCTGGTTGGCTAAGGCTTGCGCCAAAGCCAGGCAGAGGCCACCACTCTAGTCAGGGCGAGGGAGTTACATGCCAAAGATAACCCCTGCTCACCCCCTTGGTAGCTTGGCACGAGCAGTCAGGCTTATCCCGGAGGCAATGTGTAAAGCGTTTGCGCATGCACACAGCAACAACATACCAGGCACACCACAAAAGGAACTCCACACAAGGTTATATCAAAAATAGCCTTTGTATTCTCATAACACATTAGAATAGTAGTCACATAATATACATTGTGCCACCTGGCACTAGGTAATATCTACAAGGGATTATATACACATTACAGGGCCACGTGGACCACTGTCAGAACCATCACTTAGTGAACATAGTAAATGTAGAACATATCATAAGCGTAGATCACAACCAGTAACTACTGGCAAACACTCTACTCAGCATCATCCTGTAACATAAACCACATTATGCACAGTATCACATTAGACGCGAAATACATTCTGCGCCAACCTCACCAGCATAAACACATTATGCAATCATCTCATAAGTCTAAACGCATTAGACAATAACCTCCTAAGCATAACTCACATTAGGAGCATAAACCACAGTATGCAAATAACCTCATACATAAACCACAGCTAGAGGCATAAAACAGGGTGCGTAAATCCCAATACAGGAATCACATTTCCTAGCACCACATCAATCACATTAGGGCCTGGCGCCCTACAAACCTAACAGTCCCCCTGGCCAACTGGCCTTCTCAAAGGGGCTCAAATGCCCTGTGTCCAAAATGTCAGGGCGGCTGCCAATGCAGCGGAGTTTGCAAGTGCGCCATTGCGCATACCTGAACGTGGCAGCTGATGCTAATTGCCGTGCAGCTGTGAAAGTACTGGGGCAGAGGAGTGCATCTCACTCCTGTCTCCATCACAAATGCCCCCAAAGAACTGTGGCCTAAACGTTGCAGCTGACGCTACTTGCCGTGCAGCTGTGATGCAAAGAAGGCCTGGTACTCACTGTGCCTTCTGAACAAATGTGCGCAAATGTTGCAGCTGCCCGCGCTGGTGCGGCGCAGCTGGGAATAAAACAAAATGAAGGGGCCCTGGCACATCTGTGCCCTCGGGGCCTCACTGGGGCTATCTACATACTCTTGCCCCATTGTTGCAGTTGCCCACTGGCAAGCGGGGCAACTGTGAAAACATGGCCAAAGGTAGGGGCACGGGCCCATCAGGGCCCTCTTAAAACAAATACGCCCCCTCGTAGGAGCGGCCCGCAACGGCGGGTCTGCTCAGCAAAAATAGGAACTGGCCCTGGGCCTCGTGCGGCACCAACAACACTGTGGCCACGGAGGACGGGCATCGGCAATATGCCCCGACGTGCCCCCAACATTGGAGCGGCCCGCAACAGCGGCTCCGCTCATGGAAGCACCAACCAGTCACCCATGGAGCCCCCAGTCACCGGGACTCCGGGCGTCTGCTTCTCTCTTCGCGCTGGAGTCATGCGGGCTGATGACTCTGCTCTTCTTTGCCCGGTCCCTCTCCAGGGTGGCTCAGCAATCTATGGGGCTCTCCCTTCGCTACGGGAGCCCCGCCAACCAGCGCCAGCATTTCTCTGCACTTCTCCAATGCGGCGGGGGCAGGCACCGACAATGTGCCTCGGGGCCCCCTCCGCCGTAATCACGCAAGTGCGGCAGCGCACGGGGCTTCCCTCACTCATGGGAGCCCCGCGCTGCCAGCGGCGGCCTCTTCTCCCTTCACCCGGGCCCCCTCCTGGGACCCGGGACTTCGCTGTGGAGCCCGCGAGGCTCCAGGCGGCTCTCCTCGGCGGCGGGACTTCCTGTCCTTGCTCCGCCCAACGCCAGGCAACTTTGCCTGGCTTCCGATTGTCGCCCAGGCCGCAGCGGTGATTCTCGCAATTAGAACGCGGGGTGGGCTCCCACTAGAAATTAAAATAAAACACCAGCGGGGTGGGCACCCGCAATTAAGATAAAAAATAAGCGGGGTGGGCACCCGCAAGAAATAGCAAAAAATGCGGGGTGGGCACCCGCCGTACCCAGCATCATGGGGGAATCCCTCACGCCGGGATTCCCTCCAACAGGACGAGCAGCTCAGCACTGCAAAAGCCCACGCATTCCTCATCTGGCAAGAATCCTAAATAAAGCGCTCACAGGGCGCTAGAAGCAGCCAAAAGGAGCTGAAGGTCCTGTCGGGGCCTCACTGGGGCTCTCTACATACTCTTGCCCCATCGTTGCAGTTGCCCACTGGCAAGCGGGGCAACTGTGAAAACATGGCCAAAGGTAGGGGCACGGGCCCATCTGGGCCCTCTTAAAACAAATACGCCCCCTCGTAGGAGCTGCCCGCAACGGCGGGTCCGCTCAGCAAAAATAGGAACTGGCCCTGGGCCTCGTGCGGCACCAACAACACTGTGGCCACGGAGGACGGGCATCGGCAATATGCCCCGACGTGCCCCCAACGTTGGAGCGGCCCGCAACAGCGGCTCCGCTCATGGAAGCACCAACCAGTCACCCATGGAGCCCCCACTCACCGAGACTCCGGGCCTCTGCTTCTCTCTTCGCACTGGAGTCATGCGGGCTGACGACTCTGCTCTTCTTTGCCCGGTCCCTCTCCAGGGTGGCTCAGCAATCTGCGGGGCTCTCCCTTTGCTACGGGAGCCCCGCCAACCAGCGCCAGCATTTCTCTGCACTTCTCCAATGCGGCGGGGGGCAGGCACCGACAATGTGCCTCGGGCCCCCCTTTGCCGTAATCACGCAAGTGCGGCAGCGCGCGGGGCTTCCCTCACTCACGGGAGCCCCGCGCTGCCATCGGCGGCCTCTTCTCCCTTCACCAAGGCCCCCTGCTGGGACCCGGGACTTCGCTGTGGAGCCCGCGAGGCTCCAGGCGGCGGGCGGGACTTCCTGTCCTTGCTCCGCCCAACGCCAGGCAACTTTGCCTGGCTTCCGATTGTCGCCCGGGCCGCAGCGGTGATTCTCGCAATTAGAACGCGGGGTGGGCTCCCGCTAGAAATTAAAATAAAACACCAGCGTGGTGGACACCCACAATTAAGATCAAAAATAAGCGGGGTGGGCACCCGCAAGAAATAGCGAAAAATGCAGGGTGGGCACCCGCCGTTCCCAGCATCATGGGGGAATCCCTCACGCCGGGATTCCCTCCAACAGGACGAGCAGCTCAGCACTGCAAAAGCTCACGCATTCCTCATCTGGCAAGAATCCTAAATAAAGCGCTCACAGGGCGCTAGAAGCAGCCAAAAGGAGCTGAAGGTCCTGTACTATCCAGAAAGAAATAAGTCCATGGAGGTCAAGGGGCCATGCAGGGCCCAGGGAGGCAAACCCTCATGGCAGCCCGCCCCTGGGCCCCAGCAGCAGTACGCCCCTTCAGGAACAGCACCAAGTACAGGACTGAACATTTTCATGGGGTCACAGCCGCTATACTTATACCACAAACTCTCTTTGTCTGTAGTGCAGGTCATGGGGGAACCAGATGCAACTGGTTCAGGGGGGATTTGGAGCACTTTGTTTTCCAAGCTCCTCTTCCCCTTTGTCAGGTGGGGGCTAGGTGATCAGACACACCACAGGGGGCGGAGCCAGCATTGTACAGGGCAGGCACACTCCTATTCAGAGTCAGGGGATCACTCCTCCCACTACCCCCCAGCCCCTGTCACTCACAAGCCAGACATGCAATTCACATCAGGCAGGCAGACACATAGCACACAGAAATGCCAACTTCTAAAAGTGGTATTTCTAAAATAACCACCATAAATCTGCGCACACCATTGCGCAGCATTTATTCACACAATTTCATACATACTGGACTTCACCACACTGCTCCTCTCATAACAGGAATTACCACTGACACACACTGATCAGGGAATCCCCAATGCATCCCTATGGGAGGGCAGGCCAAGCTCACCAATGTAACACAGAGAGCGCACGCACTTTCCACTGGACCACAGTGGGAAAGTGCCCAGAGGCCTAAAACCACCAACACCAGGTCACAGAAAAAGGCAAAAAGTTTAGGGATGAACCTGCCAAAAAGGGCCAAGTCCAACACTGAGCATATGGAATGTTACTTGCATCTAACTTGTAGGAGTATTTGAGTGGAAATTTTTTAGGTACTGCTGTGCTGCCTTTGCGTGAAGCAACGACAGCTACCATAATGTCACCGTCTATTCTCGTTTTGGAACGAGTGAGTGCAGCTACGGAAGCCGTGCGAACAGCCCCCTTTGCGGCTTTATCAGCCAATTAATTCCCTTCAACGTGAACGACATCACGTTGATGACTCAGTGTATGGATCACGCGAGTCCTTGATAGCTCGTTTTTCAACTCTGCTACCTGTTCCCATAGCATTTTATGCTTAATTGTGCCACCTTTCGCATCTTTAAACCCGTTTTGCTCCCAATGGTATAGGTATTCATTATATGACTGAACACAGTAAAACGAATCACACACAATTAGTGTGGGGAATTCGTGATCCGTATTTACCAGTGCCAGTATCAGTGCTTTTAACTCTGCCAACTGTGCCGTGCAGTCTCCTAGCGATTGCGTTTTTGTGCAACTCGGATAGAATTTTCCATCCTGCATGCGACCTTTAACGATAGCACACGCTGCGCTTTATTGCTGCTTACTTCCTATGGCCGGTTGCGCAGATCCGTCAGTATAAATAATATATTCATACTGATCGAGAGGCAAGATTTCATTTGGTAGAGGATATTCGTGTTCATATTGCAGGAATGCCTGTGTTTTTAAACTTGGATCAAATCTGTATTCAACGCCCGTTTCAGTAAGAGAATTAGCCCATTGTATCCATCTTGGATGTAAGGCTTTCGCATTTGGAATGCTAGCCTTTGTAACAGCTTCTAAAGCCGGTACCGGGGTTATGACAATAATGCGTTTCCCCTGTGCCAGTGCTCTTTCTCTTGCTACAGCGGTCTGAACAGCTGTCAGGATTTTCTCTGTTGAAGTGAAACGCATTTCTACATTTGTGTACAGGTGTGATTTGTATGCGATTGGCACTGTTTCTCCTTCATTGAAGGTTAAGTAAGTGTACCCGCAATTATACGGATCACCAAGTGGCGTACGTTTACGCGTGTTTGCAAGTGTTTGGAAGCTATCATGTCTTCCTGGAGTGAACGAAGAATATTAGTATGTTCTTGTGTCCAATTTCTGGCTGAAAAGTCAGGTTTTATTAGGTCGTAGAAAGGTTTTACCCTTTGTGCGTAATCTAAAATGTATGTTCTGCCGAAATTTAGGAATCCCAGTATTGATTGTACATTTTTTAATGATTTTGGAGGCTGGAGCAGCGCACATTTTTCTAAAAAGTTTGCTGCAAGACTTTTCCCTTCACTTGACAGCTCATATCCCAAAAATAGGACATTGAGGTGGGCTATTTTTGATTTTTTAAAGTTTAATTTGTAGCCCTCAGTGGCAAATCCCATAATAATGGTGCTTACCCTGGTCAAGTGCCTCTCTAAGTCATCGCCCGTTAGATAAATATCATCCACATAGGACAAAGCTTCTTCATCAAATTTTTGAAGTAACTCTGTTACCCTTCCTGAAAATACCCCGGGGCTATTCTTATACCCTTGGGGGAGTCAACAAAATTGTCGCTGGGACCCTAACGCTGTGTTATAGGGATTCTGCACACACAGAGCTATGCACAGGATAATAGGACCTCGGAATATAGTGGTGAGCCAACCATAAACCTTAGCACCTAAAACCCCAACGCGACTAGCCTTAGCGTCCCATTAGCAACAAGGTTACCAATGCTTAGACAACCCAGAACACGGTATCTCTCTCTTAGGACTCGCAGTAGCAAGAACACCCTTTCGTCACTCACTCATACCTGTCCACAACGTGCGCAAGAAGAGACACAGTATAGGTTAAAATGTTTATTTCAACTTACGTGCTCTAAGATACAGTACACGTGTCAGTACTATCAGCATAATGCATAAGAATAATATAATCAGCATAGTTACAACTCCATAGAACACAAACGGGGAAAGCATTTCATAAAGCAGTGGCTATAGGGCTAAATGACCTTACCACCCTCCCCGTGCTAGTAGCTAGTGTATTATAAAAATAGAAGACCTCTGGGCTTTGACTAGCGAACCCCCATACCTCAGTCTCTAGATGCAAAGACTACATCAGCAGACAATCACAGCTTTTCTCCCTGGAAAGGTTTTTCTCCAAGTGTCTCTTAAGCGGGAAAACCGCAATATTAAAAGCACACAAATGTCTCCATGGCAGCCGTACATAGTGTTATGTCTAGGTGCGAGGGACTGGCCAAATCAGCAAGAACAAGGGACGTTGTTTTTCGACCTTGTAAATGTTGTGCAGACTGAGCCCAAAGGGAACAGGAGAAAAGGTGAGAGACAGAAAATGCAGACAGTTCTAAAATAACTTGGCAGGAGCAGAGGTCGGCAGAACAACGGCTCAGAGTAACGTGTGCAAAGAAAAGCATCATGGCAGCCAGGCCTAAGGCAACGTAGCAAGGCAGACCAGGAGGCCACAAACCACAAGACACCCTCCCCTGGACAGTCCATTGGCCAAGACAAAGTTCAAATCGACCGAGCAGAACAGAAACGCCTATAGTGGAGGTAGTCCTCATGAAGGACAACGAATGTGAGAGAGAAAACAAAATAGCCAGCGAGGCAGTTCACAGGAACGAAGGCCACGTCAATCCAAAAGTGTGTAAGTGCAGAAAAACGCGATATCATCCAAGAGGACATCATTGGAATCCTCAGCAAACATAGACGCCATCCAGTCCAATAAATCAAAACTGCAGGAATGCACCTCACAGGACGGAGCATCCAAAAGCAATGCAGGACAACTTGCGTGATACTCAATATAACTTTGTTGTAGGAGATTCTGAGCAGCCGCCCAGATATCCCATTGCGCCAAAATCCCCAGTGCAGCCGCACGCGTCATGCAGCCTGCAACGGAACAGTCCCGTTCATGGGCCTCTAAGGGACCCACCAACCGAACAAAATCCGGAACAGACAACGACGTATTGGAGAGGCAATAATCCATGGTCCAGGTGAAAGGACAGCGGATACAAGACATCACAGGTTGCACGCAAGTGAAATACGCAAAGCGAAAAGAAAGGGTATAGGACACACTCAGTGTCGCCAATGGCAGAACGCCTAAACCAGCCAGGATGCGCTCACGGAACAGCTGGAGGCGTCTTGGGTCGAGAAGGGCCCATTGGGGAGCAGCCATTGCGGAGAAAACAGACCAACAGCAGGACACCAGCCGCCAAAGCGAGGATTAATGGGAAGCCACCAAAGACGCTGGAAAAAATCGAATGAATAAATGCCGGTATCACACCAAAAATAGTTTGGAAAGTGGATACAAGGCCGGATCCCACAACCTTAAAAAAGTGTACCAGACCTTCAGTGCGTGATGCGTTAAAAATACGGTGAATTAACTCACCGAAATGTTGTGGGAGGTTAGTGTTCAAAAGGGCCTGTATTTCACTGTGGGTACTTGCCACCTGGAGAATGAATGTCTCCCGGGCGGATGTGAGCATAACCTCCTCGTTCAATAATAGCGCCTTTATTCTGCTCAATTTATTGAAATCCGCCTTCATGGTAGGAATGGAAGGCCAAATAGAATTATCTACTATGTCGTGAGGGGGAGGAAAAAGCACATTCTTGCAGCAGACAACCCTGTGCGAAACCGTAACAATATAGGGTATGCTGGCCTGCATGCCACAGCAGTCTTCGTTATTCAAAAGCAAATAGCTACCATTAGTAAGCAAAGTAAAAGTAGGAGAGATAGCAGGAGCGGGAATACCCTTCAAAACACAAGCAAGATTCGGAGCAGAAACGTTGCAAGCCCCGTGTAATTTGATGTGTTTGCAAATAAGGGAATGACCCACAGTTGAATCGCATGACTCCCCCGTGAGAAAAACTTCCTTCTCGTCTCTAAGGCATCTGTACATGAAAGGCAGGGACCAAAGTTCATGCAGGAAGGCACTACCCAAGGGCTGGAAACGGCCCACAGGATAATGTTTCATGCACGAACTAAATTCAAATAAAGAAAAAGGCAAAGCGATAACCCCATGAACTAGCCACATGGCAGAATCCAATTCCGCCACAGAGAATGGTAAGGGCTCCACTTTCTCGACATGTAACAGAGTGTAAGCTGCATCTTTCATGGACATGAACTGCTGTTTGTCAGTTAAATTAAAAGGCAGAAATAAGGCAGTGGTGTTCAAAAAATGCCAAGGAACTTTGCCCAACTTAAGTGTTTGCAAAGTCCACGCAAACTGCATAACTGAACGTAATTGATTCTGACCATGATACAACACAGAAACATCATCTTGTACAATATCAACAACAGAGGACACAATATTCTCTAACGTGTAAATGCGGGAAGACAGGGTATTAACACTATTGTCAACAACAGCAAGCACCTTTTCCAAATTTGCTTGGTCTATTTCCCGTAGACGGGAAGCAGCCTCAATTTGCGACAGCTTCCAGAGTTCATTATAAGCTTCATAAATGAATCTCTTCGGTCGTGGACCACGAGGTCCCAATATAAAGTCGGACAGATCAATGTTGCCTGATAGGAGGGATAAATGTTGTTTAACAGAGTCTAGGGAAGAATGCTGCAACCACTGTTTACATATATTACCAACAGAATATGTTGTGACAGTACGGGAGTCAGAAAACCTAGGATCGGGCCTATCCTGTTTATAGCCAGGGACTGAGTCGTGAAAACGCAGTTGGCACGCATTAGATGATATGGGCCAAGCCAACCAGGGTGACTGAACAAGCGTAGAAACATTAAACGAATTGTTCTGAAACAAAGCCTGCAAAGTCGCAAGGGACATATTAAAGTGCAAGCTATTGTTTGTAGTGGAAGACAGGGATGGAATGGAAGGTGCGTTTAATTGTTTGGTGGTAGCCATGCCCCAACATGTAGTCTGATAGATGGAAGCATTTAGAAAAACAATTTGGGCCGGGATAAGGCAGGCACGGTGCAAGGCCTCGGTGCCTTGCACCTGCCAAGGCTTTGAGCCCCAGATTGATTTCAAATCCACACTGTCCTTCCAGTACTCATAACCACCCACAGCTAAGGCGCTCAAAAAGGAACCCGAATATAGCAATTTGGTGTTGGTCAACATGATTTTCTGAGTGGATGTGGTGGTCAATTTAAAATAATAGGACCCAGGGTTGGACCTATTAAAATCTGTGAAATACGTAAATTTATTTCTAAGAGTCTGGGAGCTACCCGGTAAAGGGTTTGGACAATGTTCCCAATGGGTGTAGGCGAAAGGACTACGTAGTGCACTTGGTTTATGGACAAAGTGGTGGCCCCAATGCTGGTAGCAATACAAATCAGCATAATTCGCGAATTCATATACAAATCCTCAGCATTAAAGGAAGCATAATATTTTAAATCAGCAAACAATGCTTCAACTGCATGCACATCCCAGTCGTCAGAATGAATATTACTTTTGACTACATCACCCATCGAAACTCGAAGGACATTTGGTACATTAATAATTTCTGTCGGTCCATGAATTCGAAAGTTTACCGCATCCCATACGATGCCATCAGCAACTGGAAAAGCTGAAATGTTCACAAATGTGTGGTCACGCTTCATGATGTGAGATGAGGAATGTGGAGCCAAAGTTCCAGCAACACTGTTAACAGCAGAGCGTTCTGGTAAATAGTGACCATTGATGAGCAGAAAAAACACGGTGACAAAGCCAATGGACATGAACAAAAATATGAGTAACAGCACCAACCAGATGTATGTCCAGGGGGGAATCAAAAAATTGTCTCTAAACCAGGATACAAAAATACTGAACTTGGACGGGACAATTGATGAGGTGGAATCCGAGTCAAAGGAATAACGTGTTGGGCTCAGTGGCGTTGTTGGTAGGAGT
The DNA here is from genome assembly GCA_963921515.1 of Calotriton arnoldi. NCBI lineage: Eukaryota > Metazoa > Chordata > Amphibia > Caudata > Salamandridae > Calotriton > Calotriton arnoldi. The sequence continues at coordinate 113,292 of CAWUFW010016169.1, read as the reverse complement.
GCCACCGATTCAGTATCGGGATAGGTATACTCGTTCTCGTCGATGCAGGGGGGAACAGGGTGTTCGAGTATACTTTCAGGCAAATCAACCATCTCAATTGCAACATCAGTGACCGTTCAGGCAGGAGGGCCACGAACACAAGTCCGGTAAATGGCAGGACAAGAGACCGCTGGTGTAACACTATTCAGGATCGGCCAGATGTTGTAGCTTGACATTTTCCACTGAGATGTCTCTGTTCTCCTTGCGACCAGGAAGCGGTGGTAAGATGACTGTACGTGTTCCCTTCAAGCCCAGGACTGGAACCGGTGCACGATAAGTGGGGCCGAATTCTTTCTTGTTCTCCACCTTCTCTCGAACCAGGTCGCCAATCTTCGGAAGCCAGCCGGCAACCGGAATCTGCAGTGCAGGGTCTGTGGCTGAAGGTAAATGTGCGATTGCAAGTTTGTCTCGGGCTTCTTGTAAGTCCTGTAACATAGTGGAATGGTTATCTACATCAAAGATGGCGTATTGCGCCGCCATGTCTAGACCATCAAGGTCAGGCACAAACATTCGTATGCCAAAGAGCATTTCGTATGGGGTCCGCCCACCCAGAGGTCTTCTTGGGAGATTATTAAGCACACGTTGTACAGTATACAAGTGGGCCAGCCAGTTCCTGCCAGTACCTAAGACTCTAGCTGTCAAGGATTGCTTTAAGTCACGGTTCATTCGTTCAACGATCGAGTTGCCCTCAGGCCGATACGGAGACAAATATTTCACCCGCACCCCCAGTGAACCCATTGCGTCCTTGTAAGCCTTAGAGGCAAACGCTGGACCTTGGTCAGAATGGAAGGTGCCACAAGCGAAAATTCCCACAAAGACACGCAAATCCCTGATGACATTTCGAGCGTCAGCACTCCTTTGTGGCCAGACCCAGATGAAACGTGTGCACGAGTCCACTGCCACTAAGATATATTTATAGGCAGTGTCTGAAGAAAATGGACCGCAGTGATCCAGGTAAACACACCCAAAGGGTCTGTTAGAAATGCAGAGCGGGGTCTGTGGTGTTCGTGTAACCGTGGAAGGCTTAATCTGTTGACAAACGTCACAAGAAAGCACGTAAGCATGGGTGTCCTTGTATAAACCACGCCACCAGTATCACTGTTGCAAGATGGAAACGGTCGCAGACACTCCAGCATGAGCCGAAGCCATGCCTTCGTGTGCTGCCGTTATCAAGGAAAGTCTGCGGTCCGCGTTGGGGATCAGCCGATCACCAACGTCGGGTATTGTTACATAAGGAGCCTGTTCGGGACCTAACTGATAAGAATATTTGGAAGGAAATCCCCTAGGGTAACTAGCACCTTCTTTTGTTGCAGCAATAGCTGCTAAAATATCAGTATCAATTTTAGACATGGATCTAGTAACTGCTGCTACTGAACATGTGACTACTGCTGATTTGGCAGCTTCGTCTGCCAAACCGTTACCAACAGCGTGTGCGCCCACCCGCTGATGGCCAAGGGTGTGAACCACCTGTGTGAGTGGCAGACGTTGTCTCAATTCTGCCACCCGAACCCAAAGCATTTTATGCTTAATTGTGCTACCTTTGGCGTCTCTATAGTCATTTTGCGACCAAAAGAACAGATTGTCATTGTAAGATTGAACACAGTAGTATGAATCGCATACAATTAGAGTGGTCACATCCGGAGTAGCGAACTCAAGCGCAAGCACCAATGCGCGCAGCTCGGCCAATTGTGCAGTACTGTCCCCGAGTGCCTGAGTGTGCACTACAGTGGATTTGAACTTTCCGTTCACAAAGGTACCTGCAACAATAGCACATGCGGCTGAATAAGCATGCTTGGACCCCGTGGCCGGTTGTGCCGAACCATCGGTGTAGATCACACAGTTGTAATCCTCAAGCGGGAGCAATGACAGAGGAGGAGGATGAACGAATTCATACTGTAAAAACTCTTGAGTCTGTAGAGATGAATCAAAGATGAAAGTGACATCCGGAGACGTCAAAGAGGTTGCCCATTGAATCCAACGGGGTGCAACGCTTTAGAGTTCGGAACACTTGCCTTTGTCACTGCCTCTAGGGCAGGATATGGTGTTACCACCAGAATGCGTTTCCCTGTGCCAGTGCGCGTTCCTTTAGAATCGCCATCTGCACTGCAGTCAGAACTTTCTCCACAGATGAAAAGCGCATTTCTGCGGAAGTGTAAAGATGTGACTTGTACGCGATCGGAACTGTGTCACCTTCGTTAAAGGTTAAGTACGTGAAACCCACTGCCCCCGGAATTATTCTAATCACCAGGTTTGTGTGGTTATCACGCGTCAACAGGTATTTAGACTCAAGAAGGTCTGTCTGCAAAGACTGCAGAATGGAGGTATGCTCCGGAAGCCAGCATGACCTCGAAAAGTTAGGTTGTATCAAGGCATACAGTGGCTTGATACGCTGGGCATATTCGGGAATGTAAGTACACCCGAAGTTCAGAAAACCCAGCAAAGACTGAAGTTTTTTCAGAGTAGTAGGAGGGCACAAAAGTGCACATTTTTCTAGGAAATGGGGGGCTAAGCCCTTACCTTCATTGTTGAGCTCGTAGCCCAAGAACAAAACGGTAAATTCGGCAATATGAGATTTGGCAAAGTTAAATTTGTAACCTTGAACCGCAAATTCTAGAATAATGCGGTCTACTCGGGAGAGATGCGGGAACAATTCGTCGTCCGTCAGATAAATGTCATCGACGTACGAACATGCATCTGGGTCTATGCCGTCTAACAAAGAGACAACACGGGCAGCGAATACGCCGGGGCTGTTCTTGTAGCCCATAGGTAAACGCCTGAATTTGAATAATTTACCACCAGAGGTAAAAGCGCTCCATTGGCCACTCTCCGGGGCTAAGTTGTGCGTGTAGAATCCATTGGAGAGGTCAAGTGTCGTTTTATATTTTTTACGAACAAGACTGTCTACAAGCGCAGAACTGTGGGTATTTTGCACCGCAAAGGTCCGACAATGAGAGTTCAAATGCCGGTAATCCAAAACTAAGCGGTACGATCCATCGGGTTTCGAAACCGAGAAAAAGGGATTATTCATCGGTGATACGCATGTTTCAATTACTCCCTGATATTCCAACTGAGTCAGAATTTCGGAAACGGGGCCTTTGGCTTCCCGTTTAATGGGATATTGGGGTTGTGGCTGTGGAAGGGACCGCAAAGGTATTTCATGGGGGGGAGAGTCTTCATCCCAGCCCACGTGATTGCGGTATAACGCTGGAGCCAGGGACACAGCCCATTCAGCTGCAAGAGCCTCCGCTTTGTCCTTTGGGACATGTCGAGAAAAGCTCGGAAGGATTACCTCCTCCCCTTTACGCACAGCAAGTACGAATGGGGGCGGCCAATCCGCCTCCGCTAACAAAATGTCGTACGAAGAGGTCAGATTTTCCCCAAAAATCCCTTTAATTACATGCTGTATATCACCTTCAATTTGAATGACAATATTAAATAGTCTGTCAGGGGGCGCCACTCTAGTGTCTGCTGTCTCGACAGTAATGAATGTTTCAGTTGCTGTCGCCTCCATATGAGGACGTAGCGCCTCCCGCACTATGGTAACTTCCGCGGCGCTGTCGAGGAGGGTCACTGCCCACGTCCAATTCAGGAGTCTCGTTCTCACCGTCTGTGGCATATCTCGCTGTTACAGCGGCAACTTTCTTCTTCTGAAATTGTGGGCGAGAACGCTGAAAGTCTTCTGCTTTCCCTCTGACCTGTTGTCGAGGTTGGTCTCGTCCCTGGGGAGCCTCTCGACCCCTTCCTCTATCCTGGCGATCTCCTCCACTGGCCTGCGAAGTTGTCTGTGCCTGTGAAGAACGAGGAGAACGCGTATCAGGGATCTGAAACCTATCCGGAGATTTAATTCTCGCCCTATCGCGCAAATCATAAGTGCGTTCAGAAGAGACTGAAACCGGGGATGCGCCTCTCGACCCCGGCCTCTTTTGTTGCTTACCCTGTTTTTTCAACCTCCAGCTCTTTTTAGTGAAGACTGGTTTCTCATCCTTCTCAGATTGGGTTTTTGGTTGTTGTTGTTGCGATTGTGTTTGCTGTTTTGCAAACAGCTTATTTCCCAGGCTATTTCTGCCAATAGTTTTGTAAGCCTGGGTAATGATTTTCGGTAATTCGCGCGGCTTGTCCAATTCTGGGACCAAAGCATTCGCTACTTGAAAGTTCACTGCATCGCCCTTGACATTCGCAAGGATCAACTCAGCTACTACGTCGAACACTCCCACCAGTCTCATCCCTAATTCCACAGCCGCCTCAGGGCCATGTTCATCCTGCACTCGTTTAATTACAGAGGGAGAACCGTCATGGACGGAGTGCCGAAACACTTCGAATACACTGCTGCGAATACCCTACCCCAGTTGTTGCATGCTGTCAACTCGGGGATTAAGTCTTTTGGCAAACTAATCGTAAGAATTCTCTGTTTATCCACCGGTGTTGTGTTTGCAAAAACTGCTTCCAGCTGGTCGAATTTCTCTGCAAGCCAATAAGGAAAATCATCCTTATTCTGTGGGCGCTTGCCCATCACCGAGTTCACCATGACAGGACTTATGGTCACGCCGCCTGCAGCAGCTGGATGGCCCGCAACTCCAGGTGGGGCTCCCTGGATGTTGCCTGTAACATATTGCACTAAGGCTCGATGCACTCGCACTAAAGCCGAATAAATGTTGCGCAGGTCCGCGACTGGTATCGTCATATATTGCGGATGTGGGGTGTACCCGGCCAAAACAGGCCAAGTGGCCCCATCAATAGATAAGGGGCCTAAACGAACCGTGGTAACCGGTTGGGGGAGGGTGCCATCAAACCAAACACGGTGCTGCCAAGCCGTGAGCGATACTTCAAGATTCCTATACGGTCTATAGTGATTAGGAACTACGGTGGCTGTATATTCATGGAACAAATTGTCTGTCCCATCCACCGCCAGAAAGGTGACCCAAGAATAGAACACCTCAAAGTGGTAAGCTGGATCGGCTTGTACCACAAAGATCAGCTCGACACCCGCGTCAGGCACTCCATACACTGTTAAGTGAGCCCGGAGCGCTGCACAGCTATGTGCCGCAATTTGATCAGCCATTGTAGGCTAGAAGTAGTCGACAATCTAAAAGGAGGCAGCACAAATAGGGTTTTAGTTAAGAAACCTTTTAACAACTTCAAGCTTGAAAGAACCTATAAAAACGTCAATATAGGAGGTATCACCGTCACACACGCTTCCGGAAGCGTGTGTGAGGGGAGTTGTGGACAAGCACAAGCACTACTCAAGCGTCTCGCAGATAAACAGCCCACTCGTTGGTCGCGCCATGTTATAGGGATTCTGCACACACAGAGCTATGCACAGGATAATAGGACCTCGGAATATAGTGGTGAGCCAACCATAAACCTTAGCACCTAAAACCCCAACCCGACTAGCTTTAGCGTCCCATTAGCAACAAGGTTACCAATGCTTAGACAACCCAGAACACGGTATCTCTCTCTCAGGACTCGCAGTAGCAAGAACACCCTTTCGTCACTCACTCATACCTGTCCACAACGTGCGCAAGAAGAGACACAGTATAGGTTAAAATGTTTATTTCAACTTACGTGCTCTAAGATACAGTACACGTGTCAGTACTATCAGCATAATGCATAATGCATAAGAATAATATAATCAGCATAGTTACAACTCCATAGAATACAAACGGGGAAAGCATTTCATAAAGCAGTGGCTATAGGGCTAAATGACCTTACCACCCTCCCCGTGCTAGTAGCTAGTGTATTATAAAAATAGAAGACCTCTGGGCTTTGACTAGCGAACCCCCATACCTCAGTCTCTAGATGCAAAGACTACATCAGCAGACAATCACAGCTCTTCTCCCTGGAAAGGTTTTTCTCCAAGTGTCTCTTAAGCGGGAAAACCGCAATATTAAAAGCACACAAATGTCTCCATGGCAGCCGTACATAGTGTTATGTCTAGGTGCGAGGGACTGGCCAAATCAGCAAGAACAAGGGACGTTGTTTTTCGACCTTGTAAATGTTGTGCAGACGGAGCCCAAAAAGAACAGGAGAAAAGGTGAGAGACAGAAAATGCAGACAGTTCTAAAATAACTTGGCAGGAGCAGAGGTCGGCAGAACAACGGCTCAGAGTAACGTGTGCAAAGAAAAGCATCATGGCAGCCAGGCCTAAGGCAACGTAGCAAGGCAGGCCAGGAGGCCACAAACCACAAGACAGCTGAGAATGCGGTCAAATACCTGCTTTCAGGCGCTATATTTTGGCAGAAAAATCCATTTGAGATATCAAGTGTTTTTCTGTATTTTTTCCGCACAATGTTATTCATTAATGCGGCACTATGTGCATTTTGGACAGCAAATGTCTTTGTGCATGAGTTTAAATGTCTGTAATCTAAAACTAGACGATATGTATTGTCGGGTTTAGAGACGGGAAACAAAGGATTGTTCATCGGAGAGGTACATTTTTCAATGACCCCTGGTATTCAAGTTGATCTCCTGACCTGTTTTTTAGCTTCTTGCTTTATTGGGTATTGCCTCTGAGCATTAGGTGAAACTTTTAACGGGATCACGTGGTAGGTTGAATCCTCATCCCACCCAGCGTGAATTTTGTACAATGCTGGAGCTTGGGCTACTGCCCACTCCCGTGCATATGTATGTTTAAGGTGAACGGGAACATGGTCGGAAAATGCAGGAAAATTATACTTTCTCCCCTGGGGCACTCCATTACGAATGCTGGCGGCCAATCTTGTTCGGCTAACAGGATGTCATACCCAGATGATAAGTTCTTCCAAAAGAGACCTTTTACTTTCCTGGGCTTGTCCCCCTCCATCCGGAGTGTTATTTCATGTAACTTATGTGGGACGCTCACCCTTTTGTCTGGTGTTTCCACCGTGATGTCATCATTCAAGTCCGCTGTCACCAGAAATTCCTTCAGGTTCTGGTGAACTATTGTTACTTCTGCCGCACTGTCTAGCATCGTCAAAGCCCATTCCCCGTTCAGAAGTTGTGTCCTCAGAATTCTGGGCATGTCTGATTTTCAGACCAGCAACTTTCTTTTTCTTAAATTGAGGTTTTGATTTTGGCTTATCTTCTTTTTTGGAAGTAAAGTCTGGAGCGCGCTGCTTGTCTCTGGACTGTGTGCGCTCCTCTCTGTGTTCTGACTGTCCTCTCTCGGAGTTTTTCTTCGAGCCCTGAAAGGAACGAGAGGAACATGCATCAGTATCCTGATACCTGTCAGGTTTCCTAATATTATCCCTATTCCTAAGGTTGTACCTCTTTTCAGAGGGCTCCTGTGGAGGAGACCTACCTTGGGACTGAGATCTGTTGTCTTTAAACTTTTGTTGTTTTTTATTATCCCACTTCTTTTTAGAAGAAGTCGGTGTCTGCTTAGAAGTGTCCTTTGCAGGACTGCCCATTAGTTGAGGTTTTACAGCTTTTCCCCCCAAACTATCCCTGCCTAACTCTGCATACGCAGTTTCAATTATTTTTGGTAGTTCATTCTCCTGTTCTAATGGAGAGAACTCCCGTAGGCGTTGGCAGATTGCCACTGATGCTGCTTCCCCTTTAATGTTAGCTAGTATTATGGCTGATACCTGGTCGTAGTTATTTAATAACTTCATCCCTGGGGGGGGCGTGGCTAGCGGCCGATGGAAATGGTCGTTTGCTGAAGCGGCTCCACAGCCCACGCCGTATAAATCCGAATACAGATCCGTAGACAGCACCGAAACTTCCCCAACAAAAAAGGGAACGTTTCCTACACCAGTCCGCATCGAAGGAATCGCTTCAAGGCTAGTGGGGAGGACCGGAGCGACATAAAGAGAGTGACCCAGTGTAAATCGAAAATGGCGGCCCGGAACGAACGGCTCGGGCGGCGGTGGGGGTGAACTCCACACTGAGTCCGCCTTGAACTACGCGAAAACTAGCCGGAAGAAAAGACAGCGGCGACCTCCGAGGCTTCTTTCCTGATCGGCGCTGGACGTTGCCCGCTGGGTTCGGAGACGCGACGTGTGGACTGCGGGAGGAGCCGGTCGTGAGTGACTCTACCGTCTTCGACCTGCCCGATCGAGATCCCTAGCCGGGGGCCTCTCCGGGATACTGCGGGCGGAATCGAGCAGTGCGGAGCCTCCGGTGGTGTCAGGTGAGGAGTTGCGGGCTGGGTGTAGCGGCGGGCTGAGGAGCGCGCCTGCCCACCGGACTAAGACCCAAGCGGCCAGTGAGGAAGCAAAATCGAGCCCCCGGCCTTGCGGCCTAACATCGGGGGGCGGCTCATGCGACTTGGACCCTGTGGGTGATTGCGTCCGACGCGGCCCTGAAAAAATACACCTGCTCGCGGCCCGCTCTCTCCTTGGTGCCCGGGACCGCGGGCGCAACATCTGAACCTCCAGGCGAGACGGGAGCACCCAGGTAACCCGCAGCAACACAGCCCCAGCAGGAACTTGGGGATAACAGAACGGCCAGGGGGGAAGCAAAATAGAGCCCAGGGCCTTGCGGCCTAACATCGAGAGCCGGATCCTGTGAGACGTGCCCTGTGAGCGGCTGTGTCCAGCGTGGCCCCACAGGGGAGTACGCCTGCCCCAGACCCAGTTTTCTCTCTGGTGCCCCGGACTGCGGGCGAAGCATCTGGCCCCCAGGGCGAGATAGCAGTATCCAAGTGGCCCACGGCAACACAGCCCTGGCGGGACACTAGAGAAGCCATTGTTGCCTGCGGCCACGTCCGGGCCTGGACCCACCTGGCCCTGATTACCACGGACCCTAGCGTAATCAGCCCTAACATCTCCTGGGCACACGGACAGGGGTATACCAGCGCTCAATCCACTCATCTAATAATTATAGATAGGAGTCGCGGAAGAGGACCGTCGCGAGGGCCCCGATCGGCCACCTAACCTAAAAGATCCACCTGGAACATCGACAGGCCTCCCACACACCGGTGACGGCTGAGACGGGGGTGGCCCCTCGAAGTCATCTCATGGCTAATACCAGAGGTCCCAAAATCCAGGTCCAGAAACAACTTGATAAGTTTGCCTGGACGAAGAAAAGTGAGGCGGGCAACCTGGCATCTGGCGATGATCCTAAAACATCCCAACCGCGTTCCCAGGCCAAATCTCCCACTCTGGAAGATATCATGGAGGCCATAGCAGGAGTGCGAACGTCCTTGGAATCACGCATAGATTCCGTGAATGTAGAGGTGACCCTTTTGAGAGCAGACCTACGGAAGATGGACTCTCGAGTCCGAGAAGTTGAGACCACCACAACAACTCTGGTGACAGATACCTCAGCCCTACAAACTCAAGTCACACAACTACAACACCAACAAAAAAGGATGGAGGAACTCCTCGACGAATATGAAGGGAGGGCCAGAAGAAATAACATCCGCATCCTTGGCGTACCGGAACGAATGGAGGGACCCACAACTGACCTCTTCGTTGAGGATCTCATCCTCAATAAACTCCAACCCAAACGTCTCTCCAACTATTTCTCCATAGAGCGAGCCCACAGGGTTCCCGGCGGGCGCCCAAGGCCCGGGGCTCCTCCACGTCCGCTGATCGCGAGGGTTTTTAACTTTCGGGATAGAGACGTGATTTTACAAACCGCCAGGACCGGACCTCCCCTGAAATTAGACAATGCAAATATCACATTTTTCCCGGACTACACGGTCAAGGTGCAAGCCCAAAGACGAAGCTTCACAACCGTAAAGAAAGCCCTCCGTGATAAAAATATCAAGTATTCCATGTTATTCCCGGCCAAACTCCGAATAGAATCCGACGGCAAAACCTGGTTCTTCCTGTCCCCGGAGGAGACCTGGGACTGGATAGAAGGCTGGCGCAGAGCGGGCAAACACCTAGACGGCCGGAATAATGGAGGCGCCGGTGGAGGCAGACGTCAACCTCCTGTCACGGGAGAGAGAGGGACAATTAGAGGGAGGTCTGGAGGACACACACTGACTCAATCTACAGGGCTGCATGGCCTCTCATGACCGATTGACCTACACCCACTGAACCGAGTCCCGTAATGCCAAGAACGACCTAATAAGACTACAACAACTCAGCTATTGGCGGAGGGACTTCCGAAGCCCAGCGTACTGGGGATACTTGGACACTGTCATTAAAACACCTATAGGACTGGACTGTAATGTTAGTCATCAATAAAATAACACTGAAAGCGGGAGGGACGGCGAGGACTGGTTGCGGTTAGCCAGGCACCTCACGAATGGGAGGGAGGGCGACAGGCACTCTGCCTTGTTGGGGAGTGGATAGTTCAAAATCCACTGGCATGGGGGCAGGGAGGTGGGTACAGGGGGAGGGGGGTTAGTTGTGGTTTTAATGGTTTGATTTTGTTGCACAGCACACACAACGCAGTGGGGTATCTCAGGCTTACGAGACCACAAAACAACGTTTGGGGGCCATCAGTAGCTATGGAAGGGAGGGATCTCCCAAAGCAACTAGGTCACATACATCACCCTATCCTTAAATCCGGGACCACAAGCTCTAACTCTTGGCTAAGAGCTACATACTTATCGCCCCGTAATATTCGACATGGCTCACACAACACATAGGAAGCTGTCCATACTGACGTGGAACGTCAATGGACTGGGAAGTAAGATCAAAAGGGGGATAGTCCTGCAATATCTTAAACGACATTCACCAGATCTGGTGTTACTACAGGAAACCCATCTCGTGGGCAATAGCTGCAAAGCACTCCACCGATGGGGTTACAAGCTGGTGGCCCACGCTGGCTTTACATCCGGCTCTAGAGGCACTGGAATTCTTATGCGTAAGAACTTAGCTCTTACCCCAACTCGTGTACAGACCGACCCGCAGGGCCGGTTCGCAGTACTGGAGGCCACCTGGGAGGGGAAACATCTCAACATAATCTCAGCCTATCTCCCACCAGCCCTAGGCAAAATAGCACTACAAGAACTGGGACAGATACTTATAGCTCTCCCTCTGGGCACGCTGGTTCTAGGGGGAGACTTTAACATGACTATGGACGACAAGGTTGACAGACACCCTCATACAGTTTCTCCCAGACGCCCCACACCACTGGCAAACTTTGCCCACGCCATGGGACTTACAGACATGTGGCGGTCACTGAACCCAGAGCAAACCCACTTCACGCACTATTCTAATGCACACAATAGCATGTCTCGGATTGACTATTTTTTTACCCTCCTCTCTGACGTAGGGAATTTTCGATGTCTTCAGGGACTCCGCAGGGGAATATCCGACCACTCTCCCCTTGTAGTGGACCTCACCTTTTATCGACCCGTGGCCCGGGGACCCATAATTATTAACCCATGGCTGCTTACTATTCCTGACATCAAAGAAGACCTAGCCGCCCACACAGATCACTACTTTACTGAGAATCTTGGATCGGTGGACTCAGCGAATACCATATGGGAGGCTTATAAGGCGGTCATTAAGGGCCGGGCACTGGGTTTGAAAATAGGGTACCTGCGGAACCAAAATGAACAGCTGCATCAGATGGAGAGTGAATTGCTCCTTCTGGAAGCGGAACATAATACTTCCCCTACTGTTGACACGGTCCACAAACTCCGTAATAAACAACTAGAGTACAAGGAACTAGCAAGAGAGAAAGCCCAAGCACGGCTACTTCAGACTAGACACAGGGTTTATGAACACGGTGAAAGGGCCGGGAAAATGCTGGCTTGGCTAGAAAAACGAGATCAAGAATCGCGGTGGGTCCCGGAAATCATATTAGAAGATGGAAAGATGGTTACAGATCCTCAAGAGGTAGCTGATACGTTTGCGAACCACCTAGAAGATATATACACCTCTAAAACCTCATATTCGTTTGAGGAATCCCGCCAGCTTTTAGAGGAAATGGCCCTGCCACGACTATCAGATGCTGACAGGGAAGCCTTAGATGCTGATATCACGGCAGAAGAGGTCTGTGCAGCTATTTTTGCTATAAACTCAGGAAAAGCGATGGGGCCCAATGGGATTCCCATTGAATTCCTGAAAGGGTTGGCTCTTAAGGTTGCTCCTCACCTCAAAAACATGTATGAGGAAAGTAGAGAGAGGGGGCTCCTTGCCTTAGACCAAAGGCTAGCTAATATTGTGGTCATCCGCAAACCTGGCAAACCAGGGACTACCTGTGGGTCATACCGACCCATCTCACTAATTAGTTCGGAGGCTAAGGTGCTGGCCAAACTTCTAGCATCCCGACTGGCAGCTGTACTCCCATCTTTGGTCCATGAGGACCAATCAGGCTTTATACCAGGTCGAAATACCGCCCTCAATATTCGACGGGTCCATAACGTTCTGGGCCGACAGCCTTACCTGCGCGAAAACGCGGTCATACTCTCTTTAGATGCCACCATGGCTTTTGATTCAATAGAGTGGCCATATCTGTTTGAGGTGTTGGCTCGACTGGGCTTTGGCCCCAATTTTAGACGGTGGGTAACACTACTATACACAGATCTGCTAGGACAGGTTAGGGTAAACAATCACACCTCCCGCACATTCGCCTTGCACAGAGGCACCAGACAGGGCTGTCCCTTATCCCCCTTACTGTTTGCCCTTACTCTTGAACCATTGGCCCACTGGATAAGACAGGATGTTGTAATAAGGGGACTAAAATGGAGTGAGGATATAGAAGATAAAATCTCATTATATGCTGATGACATCCTTATATATCTGGCATCCCCCCGAACTTCCCTAAACAGACTGTTTGATGTTATCACGAACTTTGGCAAATATGCAGGCTATTCTATCAACTGGTCAAAATCAGTCTTATATGTGCTTCACGGCCCTCCACCTCGCCTGCCTGAGGGTTACTCAGTCCAGTGCACATTGACAGGATTTAAATATCTGGGCATCTTCATTACATCCGATCCCAAATTGTTTTATGAACGCAACCTCCTGGGCCCCTTACAGAGGCTACAGGATGATGTGCGACACTGGCGATCGCTGCCCCTATCTCTCCTTGGCAGGGCGGCTCTATTTAAAATGCTCTCTTTGCCCAGATTTTTGTATGTCCTTCAGAATAGCCCCTTCCCCGTAACGGATCATTACTTCACCGCCATAGAGAGTGAGCTCCGCACCCTACTCTGGGACGGGAAAGCCCCGCGGATCGCCCTCCAGAAACTTACCAAGAGCTGGTACGACGGTGGAATTGCCCTTCCTGATCTCCGCCTCTACTACTGGGCCTCCCAATTAGTACCAGTTAACCAATGGATTCATGGCCCCCCAACAAACCCGGCCTTTCACTTAGAAAAATACCAAACAGGCCGAGAAGGATATCTGGGAGCCCTCTATAGCAAAATCCGACAGGGCCGCTACCTAGGACCCATGTCGCAAACAGTGGCGGTTTGGCACAAGGCTAATAGACGTCTAGGGTGGGCGGACAAGTTCACCAAGGCTACTCCGTTGTGGTCTTCGCAGAGATTGGGGTCGCTCTGCTTTCACAAAGGGTTTGATAGGTGGGATACTATCGGAATCACTACATTGGGGGACCTGGTGGATAAGGGGAAACTCCTCACGTTTACAGACTTGCAAACCAAACATACACTCGCACGAGGAGAGATCTTCCGATACTTACAAATCCGACACGCCATTCTTACCACTATCCCTGACCTCTCTTCCTTACCTGACGCCTCCCCTTTAGAAGACCGATTACTCATTGACCCACTCTTGACCAAAGCTGTATCTGGCACATACCGTAAACTCTGCAATAATTTACCAGATACCCATCAGGTTCTGAGAACGCGCTGGCAGGCAGACTTAAGGGATTTGGACGATGACGAATGGCAGGCCGCCTTAATGTCCCCTAGGGAAATAGCCGTGAACCATCGGTTCCGCCTCATACAATTGAAAATACTCCATAGGACATACCTGTCGGGCACCCTATTGGCGAAAATAGGTAGCAGAAGTGAGGCACTATGCCTGAGGGGATGCAGACAAGAGGGCTCCTTTTACCACATCCTCTGGGACTGTCCTCTCATTCGCCCTTTTTGGGAAAGAACCACTACTAAGATGAAAGATACGCTGGGCAAACACATTCAATTGTCGCCAAAAACAGGGATCCTAAATATATGGCAACCTACCGACCTCACGGAAATCGAACAGCAGTGGGTGGCGTTGGGATACTTATTGGTGAAAAGGGCCGTGGCCATGTCCTGGGGATCCAACACACCACCATTCACGATAAGTTGGGTAGCAGAAATGGACAAATGTATGGTCATGGAGAAAGAAGTTTACAAGAGAAGGGGCTGCCCTAAGAAGTGGGATAAAAAATGGGGAGGATGGAACGCTTATCGGGGGGAAATTTGTACTTCTCCCACAGAAGAGATGGCAATGAGACGAACAAGTACTGAGAACCCGTAATGCCTTAATATGTGATGTGTTTGACATTGACGTAATATGTTGTTTTAATCATATACCTTACGATCGTATTGATATGTGGATATTGTGCCTTATATTCAATAAAAAGTTTAAAAAAAAAAAAACTTCATCCCTAAGTTCAGAGCGGGCTGTGCTCCGTACTCATTTTGTATTTGTCTTAATACATCTGGTATCACTGCTAATGAAGGAATACCATGAGTTCTGGTATATGTGGCAGCAAAGACTGTACCCCACGAGGTACAATCCTCTAACTGAGGTGTAATCCCCATGGGCAAGCAGATTGTTAACATTCTGTGTTTTTCAAATGGTGTGGTATTTCGGAATACTGCTTCTAACTGGGTTATTTTCTGAGCTACCCAGAAAGGAATTTGTTCACGTTTTGTGGGCAATTTACCCATTACCGTGTGTAATGTTTGTGGAGTAATTTTAGTAGCTGTGCTCTGTGTAGGAGCTGTATTTGGTGTAATTACTGTTGGTTGGACCGCAAGTGTCCTCATGACGAATTGTGTCATGTTTCTGTAAAGTTTTATCAACTCTGTGTTGAAAAGGCAATTCATCATTTGGCCTTGTGTCAATGTCAGGATGTGGTGCATAGGTAGCTAATATCGGCCATGTTTCTCCGAGTCTTCCTAATGGACCGAGTCTTGCTCTTCTTCTTGAGTGGGGTAGGGCGCCATTAAACCAGAAATTATGTTCCTGGTAGGTAAGCGGAATTTCAGTCTCCTCAAACGGAGTGTAGACCGCTGGGACTTCTTCATGTATATAATAATGAAAAGGTTTTGTTATAGCATTTGCTGCTGGGAATGTAACCCATGAATAGAACACCTCTGTTTGGAAATCTTCGTGTGCCTCTATCACAAATATTACTATACCTCCTCTGGCTGGTACACCATGTTTGAGGAGTTTAAGTGTGAGTGTGTGTCTTACATTGGGCGCAGTATGTATTTCATTGGCATCTTCCTCATTTGAATGACCTACTTGTGCCAGCGGATCTAATTCTCAGTTTTCGGTAGTCATTGTGTTAAGAACACGGAATAACTGTCCAAGGAAACTAAGATAAGGTGTTTTGCACAATTTTGGGAACTAAATGTCCCTCAAGCTTGATTAACCAACAGCCAATAAATAGGATTTCTCGCCTTCTCAGGTGTGGCGGAGTTTGTGCCCACCCACTCCAGACGTCTCTGGTTTTTGTGAGTAGGGGTCTCTGAGAATAAGCACGACTGAACTACTCAGATTCTACTGTTAAATATGTACCAAACAAACGTTGGTGGCGCCATGTAGTGTAGTTCCTATAGTACCCCTGCAGGACCTGCGCTTTTGGATAGCATACACTGTGGGCCTGGTGGCAGACTGATTCTGAGCACCCCCACCACGTATGTTAGCCTGTTTGCATTAACTAGCTCACAGTGCCACTAGAATCTCCTTTTTATCAGAGAGATTAGTTTTTGGCAACCTCAGAACACGACAACCCTGATTCCTCAGACTTGTGGAAACAATGTACAACTTTTCGCTCAGTCACTCGTGCTTGCTCATTTGGTCTCAGTGAGTTACACAGAAGAAACAGTTGAGCGTGTTTACAATAAGAATTTATTGCACAGTTGTTCTTCTAGTATAAAATATATGTGCTGCGACAACTGTTAAACAGTAGCAGAGATATATGATCAGCAGTACAGTGAATAAAAAGGGATAATACAGGTCTACCATTTTGCAATAGTCATGAACATATACATGAATATAAAATGCATTTATAAAATAAAGCGCATACTCCTACTATGCCTGTCTAGATGTACCTAAGTGTACCTAGCATGAGAGTAGGTGCGAAAGAAGTCAAGAATCCCGCTAGG
Source organism: Calotriton arnoldi (assembly GCA_963921515.1). Lineage (NCBI taxonomy): Eukaryota > Metazoa > Chordata > Amphibia > Caudata > Salamandridae > Calotriton > Calotriton arnoldi. The sequence goes on along the minus strand of CAWUFW010016169.1, from coordinate 97,076 downwards.
ATTTAGTCAAACCCCATTACCTGAATAATGAGAGTGTGGGACCTCGTCCTGGTCTCGAGTTGGACACCCCACAAGGGATGATTAGACCACTGTCAGCTGGAGCGACTGCATGCAGGAGCCTCAGCGTCTCTGGTCAGTGTGTCGGCCTGGAAGTCTCGGTTCCATCTAACTACTGATAGCAAGAGGTGCTGTATTTATACAGAAAAGTATAGAGTCCCTTTGTCCCTTGTGTTAGCCATTGTTGGGTATGAAGATGACGTATGGGATGAACCGGTTACGTAGGTGTTTATGCAGGTGGATCCTAGCCCCTGCCTGGTTGCCAAGAACTCTTATGAATATTTAATCATACTGGATGAGCACATCGAAGATGGTATAGGAGGCCATTGTTCGGGAAAAACCCTCCTTCTGTACCCAAACCACAGTCTAGATAAGGTTCAGCCCTCAGCGCCCGTTATTGTGAAGAATAGGGAACTAGTGTAGGTGAAAGATTATGCCTATATTTGGGCATCTCAAACCATGCCTATATTAGGGCATCTATATGAAACATAACACCAGACAGAGTCAGAATTCAGGATGACATGAGGTCATGTCAAAGCCAATAGTAAGAAATTAATAATACTACCAATGTACCACACAATGCACATTTGTGCACCACTGCTCATAACACTGCACTTCAAGACCAAAAAGTACATTCCACACATCTCTCTCTCTCATGCTTTCAAATGCACATCCCACACGTTCTGTTCTTGGCAAGGCTGTCCTACTCCATGACAGCTCCCACCGAAAGACTGCAAGATTACAAAAAAAGAAACCTTTAAGAGAAACAAGGCATATGCAGGACGTCGTACATTCAGGCTAGGGTAAAATAACCCACCAAAGTCAATTAAAATAATGGTAGTCAAAGGTCATCACAGGGTGTCAGACCACAAGAGTGCCTCTAGCACTACAGTACGACTACTCTCTGCCAACCAAAGCACAGAGAGGACAGGTGCCACCCTGGATTGCATAAGGACAATTGCTCGCAGAAGACTCAAACCTTTGATACATTTGGAGGATGGATTACTCCACCACAAATGTGGCGAATGTTCCATCCTCAATATTACAAGCTCATTACAGCCTACAACTGTTATGATACGGAGGACGGGACATCAGCCATGGTTTGATGTAGTGTCTTCTCCGCCAAACTCTAAATAAAACCCTCTACCATAGAATTCTGTGCAGTGTTGTTATTGGACAGGAGTCTTATAGTAGATTTCTAAATATTTTGCATTGTAAATGATATATGTTCACCCAGATTAATTTTGATTGATTTTTATTAACACATGAATAAGCTGTGATTGAAGTCGCCACTCCAAATGTGGGCTTGTATTTTCATAATAGATGTTAACATATAATGTGTTTTTTATAATAAAGTTGTATATGCCATTGAAAATAACAACATTCTCTTAACCATTTTGAGTCTATTGATTTTATTTGACAGCTGTATCCAGGGCTGGCATCATAAAGATAATTCTGAGCTCTTGGAGGAAGCGAAGGAAGACTTCCTCATGGTGATAGAAAAGCTATCCAACCACCAGAAACTCTCCTTCCAGAATACACTACTGGTATTGTATTATTTGGGAGGATTATTGTTTTGAATGCAGGTGCAGAAACCTGATGTTAGGTAAGTAAACCCAAAAATTACAATTGGAACCAAACAAAGCATCACATTCAAATAAATGTTAAGCAGTCATGCTTGTTCCAAGGGGTCCATGGATAATATTTTGAATTTTGTTCCTTAACCCTTTTGGTGCTTGCGTCGGCCACTGGCCGACACAAGCACTACCTCCCTGGTGCGGCGCACGTCCATTGGCCGTCACCAGGGAGGGCCCACTTTAACCCCTTCACTGCTAGGCCTTTTCCCCCCTGTGCTAAGCCGTTTTTTTGGCTATTTGGGGTAGTTCACGCTTAGGCCCCTGTAACTTTTTGACCACATAAGGTATCCACGCCAAATTTGCGGCCTTTTCTTACAAAATCATGGGGATTCTAAAGGTACCCATGGTTTGTGGATTCCCCTGGAGGGGACCCAGAAATTAGCCAAAATACAGCTAAGTTTTGTTTTTTTGGGGAAAAATGGGAACAAAGCGCTGCAAATGAAAGCGTCTGGTTTTTTCCCTGCAAATGGTATCAACAAAGGGTTTGTGGGGCTGACATCACCATTTTTCCAGCTTTTAGGGACTGACAGACTTTTGTGAGAAAACCAACATTTTTTACACAGTTTTGGCATTTTACTGGGACATAGCCTATTTTTGCTATTTTTTGTGCTTTCAACCTTCTTCCAGTTAATGGTAGAAATGGGTATGAAAGCAATAATGGATCCTGGAAAGCTATACATTTTAGAAAAGTAGAAAAAATTCTGAATTCAGCAAGGGGTCATTTGTGTAGATTCTTCAAGGTTTCTTTATAGAAACTAACAGTTGAATATAGGAAAAAGTGAAAATTAGTTGAAAAAAACAGCCATTTGTGCCAACGTTTTCACCTGTAACTTCTTTTAATTGTGACAGCTGTTTGAAAGCAATATACCGTTACATCCGCTGGACCTTTCTGGTTGTGAGGATATATAGGACTTGTAGGTTCACCAAGAACCCGACGAACCCAGAGCCAATAACTGAGCAGCGTCTTGCAATGGTTTTTTATTATGTACCGGGTATATAGCAATTAATTTGGGAAAATATATACATGGAAAAATCGGTATGAAAGACACCTATGTATTTCTGAAATTGGAACAAAATATAGAGTTTAGAAACAGTAGATATTTGCACATTTTCGAAATTGTGAATACCCATACTAGCATGAGAATTATAGGTCATTTTTCAAAATGACTTATTTTGAACACATTGTCTTTCATTTGGAAGGCAGAAAAGCATCAAAAGTCAAACAGTTGCTCTACAATTCTGTGTTACCCTAAGTCTCCCGATAAAAATGGTACCTCACTTGTGTGGGCAGGCCTAGTGCCCGCGACAGGAAACGGCTGAAAACGCAACAAGGACACACTTTATTTTTACAGTGAAAACTGACCCTTTTTTTGCAAAGTGCCTAGCTGTAGATTTTGAACCCTAGCTCTGCAGGCACCTAGGGAAACCTAGAAAACCTATACATTTTTGAAAACTAGACACCCAGGGGAATCCAGGATGGGGTGACTTGACTGGCTCTCACCAGGTTCTGTTACCCAGAATCCCTTGCAAACCTCAAAATTTGTCCAAAGAAACACATTTTCCTCACATTTCTGTGGTGGAAAGTTCTGGAATCTGCGCGGATCCACAAAATTCCACCAACCCCGCATTCCACAAAGTCTTCCAAGAAAAATGGTACCTCACTTGTGTGGGTAGGTCTAGTGCCCGCGACAGGAAACGGCCCAAAACGCAACGTGGACACACCACATTTTCACAGTGAAAACGGCCCCTTTTTTTGCAAAGTGCCTTGCTGTAGATTTTGAACCCTAACTCTCCCAACACCTAGGTAAACCTGGCAAACGTATACATTATTGAAAACTAGACACCCAGGGAAATCCAGGATGGGGTGACTTGACTGGCTCTCACCAGGTTCTGTTACCCAGAATCCCTTGCAAACCTAAACATTTGTCCAAAAAAACATATTTTCCTCACATTTCTGTGGTGGAAAGTTCTGGAATCTGCATTGATCCACAAAATTCCACCCACCCCGCGTTCCCCAAAGTCTTCCGAGAAAAATGGTACCTCACTTGTGTGGGTAGGCCTAGTGCCCGCGACAGGAAACGGCCCAAACCGCAACGTTGACACACCACATTTTCACAGTGAAAACGGACCCTTTTTTTGCAAAGTGCCTAGTTGTAGATTTTGAATCCTATCTCTGCCGGCACCTAGGGAAACATAGCAAACCTATACATTTTTGAAAACTAGCCACCCAGGGGAATCCAGGATGGGGTGACTTGTCTGGCTCTCACCAGGTTCTGTTACCCAAAATCCCTTGCAAACCTCAATATTTGTCAAAAAAAACACATTTTCCTCACATTTCTGTGGTGGAAAGTTCTGGAATCTGTGTGGATCCAGAAAATTCCACCCACCCCGCATTCCCCAAAGTCTTACGAGAAAAATGGTATCTCACTTGTATGGGTGGGTCAAGTACCCGAGACAGGCAAGGGCCCAAAACCTATTGAGGCAACATCAAAATTACCTATCACAAAACAACTTGGTTTTGCAAGGGGGGTCCCATGAGTTTTTGGCCACGGGCTCGGCGGCCATCTAGGGAAACCTACCAAACCTACACATTTCTGAAAACTAGACACCCGGGGGAGACCATCAAGGTATGGCTTGCGTGGGTCCCCCAACATTTCCCTACCCAGAATCCCCTGCAAACCTCAAATTTAGCTGAAAAAAATCACTTTTTTCTCAAATTTCTATGTGGGAATGTTTTGGAATCTGCGTGGATCCACAAATTTCCTACCACCCGACGTTCCCCCAGGTCTCCCAATAAAAATGGTACCTCACTCGCGTGGGTAGGTCAAGTACCTGCGACAAGCAAGGGCCCAAAACCTATTGAGGCGACATCAAAATTACCTATCACAAAACAACCTGGTTTTGCAAGCGGGGTCACATGAGTTTTTGGCCACGGGCTCGGCGGCCATCTAGGGAAACCTACCAAACCCACACATTTCTGAAAACTAGACATCCGGGGGAGTCCAGCAAGGTATGGCTTGCGTGGGTGCCCCAACATTTCCCTACCCAGAATCCCCTGCAAACCTCAAATTTTGTTGAAAAAATCAATTTTTTCTCGCATTTCTGTGTGGGAAAGTTGTAGGATCACCGGTCTGACACAAATTTCCTACCACCCAGGTCTCCCGATAAAAATGGTACCTCACTTGTGTGGGTAGGCATAGTGGCTGCAACAGGAAATGGCCCAAATCGTTCTGTGGAGACTTCAAAATTACCTATAACAAAACTACCTGGTTTTGGGGGGGGCCACCTGGGGTTTTGGCCCCGGGCTCGCCGCCATCTAGGGAAACCTACCAAACCCACACATTTCTGAAAACTAGACACCCTGAGGAGTCCAATGAGGTATGGCTTGCGTGGATCCCCCAACGTTTCCCTACCCAGAATCCCCTGCAAACCTCAAATTTAGCTGAAAAAAACACATTTTCCACATATTTTTGTGTGGAATCACCAAAGCGGCACAAATGTCCTACCCCACAGCGTTCTCCTTAGTGTCCCGAGTAAAATGATATCTCACTTGTGTGGGTGTCCAATGCAGAATTGGCTAAAAATGTATTTTTAAAAAAATGTAGCGCTTAGAATTCTCGGTGCTATACCCTTATTCCCTATGTTTTGGGCTCTTCCCAGTCACAGGCCCTTGCCCCACCCTCACAAGTGAGGTATCATTTTACTCGGGAGACTGAGGGGAACGCTGTGGGGTAGGACATTTGTGCCCGCTTGGTGATTCCACCTAAAAATATGTGGAAAATGTGTTTTTATCAGCTAAATTTGAGATTTGCAGGGCATTCTGGGTAGGAAAACGTTGGGGGATCCACGCAAGCCATACCTCGCTGGACTCCCCCAGGTGTCTAGTTTTCAGAAATGTGTGGGTTTGGTAGTTTTCCAAGATGGCCGACGAGCCCGGGTCCAAAAATCCAGGTGACCCCCCCTTGCAAAACCAGGTTGTTTTGTGATAGGTAATTTTGATGTCTCCTCAATACATTTTAGGCCCTTGCCTGTCGCGGGTACTTGACCCACCCAAGCGAGTGAGGTACCATTTTTATCGGGAGACCTGGGGGAACGCTGGGTGGTAGGAAATTTGTGGATCCACATAGATTCCAGAACTTTCCCACACAGAAATTTCAGAAAAAGTGATTTTTTTCATCAGAATTTGAGGTTTGCAGGGTATTCTGGGTAGGAAAACTTTGGGGGACCCTTCGCAAGCAATACCTTCCTGGACTCCCCCGGGTGTCTAGTTTTCAGAAATGTGTGGGTTTGGTAGGTTTCCTGTTACATTTGCATTTTCTATGCTTGTTGTCCATCTCTTTTCCCCTTCCCCTCTTATGTACCTTACATTCCACCTTGTGCATTCCAATTCCACATGGAATTGTTTTGCTGCTGCCAAGCACCCAGGATTCGTTATTTTCCTGTGGGCTGAGCAGTTGATCCTGTTGCTGTGCTGTCAACATTAAATTTATATACTTAAATTCATCTATTCTGGATTCTATTTTTAACAAATTGGCGACGAGCTGAGTAAAGGAGCACTTCTACCAACGAAAATCGTGACAGCACAGGAGTGAAGTGCATCCCTGAACCCATCGGACAGAGAAGAGCTTTTCTAAATCTTCAGATAAGTTATGGATGATTTTTGAAGTATTGCTACGAGTATTTGCTTGGTGCTAGTATCGGTTGGACAGTGATGTTGTTTTCGAGGAATTCATTGTTGTGGATATTACAGAGTGAGGAGCGTTACTGAACCCATCGAGTGTTTGATGGACGTTTTTTTTAATTGGAAACTTGAGACGGAGTGTACTTGAGCATTGAATGAGAATTCACGTCGGTGGCCGGTGTCAGAAGATTCATTTTTCTTTGATTTGGCATTCACGGCGAGTGGTTGCGTTAGTAACGTTAACCGCACAGCGCGTGTAAGTTTATGTTTGAACTTACCTTTACTTCTAAGGAGCGAGACAGTCTGACGCAGGATTCCGGACTTTCGTTCCGACGGTGTGAGACGGTCTGACGCAGGATTCCAGACTCTCATACAATTAAGAGCAGGTCATGCACGCTATATAATCACGTAACGTGCTGCGTTGCGGCCATTTTATAAGCCATTGTTTCCATAACAACGTCCAAACGAGAACATCTACGTACTGTGCTGAATTTGAGTCAAGTAAGTTTCATAAATCTTAAACCACACAGCCCAAATAAATATTACAGAGTCTACTAACCAACTTAATAAACTTACAAGTGGATACTACTATGATATAAAATATTTGGTTGGTTAAGGATGACATTGTTATCTGGTATATATAAACATTGACTATTTTTTTTGTTTTCAATTGGCTGTTCCAGTAGTTATCAACACTTTCTCATTATTTATGGGAGATTTAGTTTTCTTTCCTTATAGCACTATTAGTTGTTCTGCGAAGTGAGCATCACCTTTAAAAAAAAAAACATTTGCAGTTATCTTGTTTGTTTTGAAACTTAGTGCATTTCCGTTTTTTTGGTTTTCACGCTGTGATTTCATTTCTACAACCAGAACCATGCAATTTGAACCCCCTGATAAGTTTTTACAAAATAAGGGAGATCCACCAATACCCTGGACATGATGGAAAGAGGAATTCCTAAACTACATGAAAGCTATTGATGGGGAGCGTATGGGAGCAGAAAGAAAGAAAAGCATTTTTTTACATTGTTTGGGCTCTGAGGGTCAAGTGGTCTTCAGGGTGATGGAGCAAGGACTCGGACACGAGACTTGTTCAGAAGCAATCCTCTCGATTTAACTTACTAGCAAATTGCTAACGATATGTCTCATAATTAATAATATCCATTTTACACTATACGCGGGATAAGAATGAAGCTTGCCTATGTGTTTACTAACTGCAAATAACACAGACGTAGGACTGGAACGCATTTAACATGGGATCTTTACTGCGCATGCGTCTGCTACATCTACGTAGTATGACGTGCTTTCGCTTGGAGGGAAATTCTGGCGCTTGCGCAAAGAGCTATAAAATGGCCGCTTGACAGCTCACATGCATGGCACCTGTTTTGCCGAAATTAGAAATGGGTTTATAACTAACGCAAATGCAGAGAGAGAAATAACAAATGGTATGGGATAGAGTAGAGGTTGGAGGTATACAGTGAAACCATTTATTTTTGAGAATAACATTTTTCCTTTTCAACTTTATTATTAGTGCGCATTTGGGCCTGTTAAAGTTGTCCGAGTCGAGCAGACCAATATGGCGCGACGCATGCACCCTGATACGGGAGCTTGGGAGATGACTAAGGATTTGACACAAGTCCAAGGTCGGCGGAGATGTGCCCTGGGAACATGAGGGTGAAGAGTTCATATGAAGGAACTTATTCAAGATATCAGTTACAAATGTATTTAATAAAGTTTAAAGATGTATGGGAAAGGAAGGGCGGAATAAAGTTTGATGGGAGGGGTTTGGAAACAATGGTAAAAAAAAAAAATGAAGTATAAGTGTGGTGTGATGATCATCCCCCCTCGCCCGTCCAATCAGAAGTTAGTATTCTGTGCAAAAGAAACATTAATGGGTGGTACAAGCCTATCGAAAGGTATAATTGAGGTAGTTTAGTTAGAAGAAGGGGCATTCTCTTTGAAGAAGTTCGGGGGTCGAGAATCGAGAGTTCGAGAGTCAAGTCGGGTTGAGCCAGCTTTGCGCGTTGAAGAAGCCTGACATCGGGGTGTACCGGGGTGGTGCTCTGAAATGCTGATGAAGAAACCGAATGCAGAACCATCTACTTAATTTGGGTGGGTTTAGAGGAATCGCGGAAGAACCACGGGGAGGAAGAGAGTGTCAGAGAGGGGTGCGACGTAGCCGTCGGTAATTAGAGAGGTGAAGTATCCTGTGATGATTCCTGTCCTGAAGCCTTTGTCTCCTGATCTGTCCTGGGAGGCCCTTACCAGCCCTTTGGCCAGAGGGTTGGTCTTCACACCATACTTTGGTAATTATGAAATTTATCGTTTGATAAATGCTCTTCTGTCTCTATCCTTTTCTATCTGAGCAAAGTTATTGTGTGGATCTGAATTGATAAGTGTTATCTGAGATATCTATGAATTGGCACTCCAGCGAATGAGGGTGTTTGTACTGAAACGCTTTGAAATGGTTCAAAACCCCTAATTTTAGATAAAGATTTAAAACTTATTGAGTCTGTCATTATTTTATACTTATTAAGAAATGCATAATAAGTTATGTCAATTATCGCCATCAACTAGTTTTACCTAACTGGTCCATTGACCAGAGGAAAAGAACTGTTTGATCAGCAGAAGGTTTAGTTAAAGAAGTAATAACTAGATCCTGAGGTATGAGCAACATATAAAACTAATAAACTCCAGTGGTTTACTTAGAGCGCAGCGGAAACGAATTGTATGGGCCCAAAGTGAGTATATGGTAGTAGAGTATCTGTTGTTAGTAGACCGCTGGATCAGTTTTCTGGTAGCAGAGCTATCGTTGTTAGTAACTAGTTTGGTGATAAGTATAGATTATTGATTTTTGGTTAATGTTTTAACAAAAGAGTTAGTGTCCTGTTTTATGTTGTCTGGAAAATTCCCGGGTAATGTATAGCGGGTGGCGATAGAAACCACACTGCAGTGAGGTTACTCGTCTGTTGAAATAACACTGAGAAGCTAGGTAGGGTTGGCAGTGTTAAACTAGGGACTATTTTTCTGAACAAAAGTGAGAGTGGCTGAAAGCAAAGAGTTCGCTGATGAAACTTTAGGCGTTATATCACCTAGTAAGGGTAACCCCGATGGAGTAGCAGGTTCTTCTAAGCTAGATTGACAGCAAAAGGAGTTCGCTGGTGAAATTCTGGTCTCAAAATTCCTGAACGGAAGATACCGGGAAAGTAGCAGGTTCTCTGGAGCTTAGGTGAAGAGTAAGTGGAAGGTTTTTACTCGCAGTGGAAGAAAAGAAACTATCCTTTTGGTTTAGTGGAACAGACAGAGTAGCGAATGTTTTTACGTTGTTAATAACAAAGAAGTTCAAAGAATTTTTGAAGAAATAAAATTTTTCGTATTACCTTGCAAAGGGAGGGTCAGCTGCCGGAGTGGTACTGACGTCACAGAGAGCCGCGCTGGGATTGGTAGAAGCAGCGGGTGCGTGACAGGAACAGCATTGTAAAGGAGGGGTCAGTAGTGAGGAGCAGAACTGACGTCAGGAAAAGGCCGCGCTGACATTGGACAGAGTACGAGTGTGAGCCTGATTCCATTGGACACTTAGATAGAAGCCGCGCTAGGATTGGAGGAGATAAGGATTGTATGCAGGATTTTGATTTGACTGTTAGTGCAAGACGTACAGGTAGAAGATTTCAAGGGTTTGCGGTATACAATTTCCTGCACCGTTCTTCAAGAATGTATGGAGAGAAAAGAAAGATGTCAATCTTTAAGAGAATAAAGAATTTCTTTGTCAAGGATAAGCCTGTGTTGACTAGAGAGGGTATTCCTATTCCGCCACCAAAGACACCAGTATCTTTTATGATGATGGAAAGAGGATATCATACTTGCGTGTGGCTAGAAAACTGGGTAGAGTACACGAGGGATGATGGTGTGTTAGCGTTTCCTAAGGACGGTACGTTCAATGGGAGGATTCTTCAGAATTTGAGATTGAAGATGAATGATTTAGAACCGAGACCCAGGTTAACTCAATATGAGGCTTTGGAAGAATGGGAAACTGAGTCATATGAAAGAGAGAAATGCAGAGGTGGAAGATATAGAGGATTCTTTCCAAGACACTTACATGAGTCAAGAGAAGGACAGATGAAACAGTGGAGGAGAGCGATGGTATCGGAAGGGTTATATCCAGTGTTAATGGCTGAGGAACATTCTGGCGGAAAGTGTAAAGAGAAAACAAAACATATGAATTCGACAGGATATGGAGAGTCAGATGATGAATTGTTAGAGGATATTTTAATTAAGAATCCACCACCGTATCAAGAAGCAGCTAGTAAGGTTGTCCCAAGTGCGCCAGTAATGGGAATAACATTAACTCCACAGATTTTACATGAGACATCATACAACAGAGTGTTGCAAGATAATGAGAGAGAAGCTTTGAACAAAACTAGGGAGGAACTAGTTCAAAGAATAGGTCAATTGAATTTAAATACGGAAGCTTTGACAGTACCTGTAACCATTGGTCCAGTAATCCCATTATATGGGGATAATAAGGATACCCAGAAATCACAGCTTGTGACAGTTCCATTGAATAGTCCTAGAAAAGAGATAGTAATCACAGATGATCAGGTTAGTGAAAGTGAGTCAGTTATTTCATTAATGGATCTTCCTATTGTGGAACCCAATGTGGAAACTCAAAAGAGAGTCACACCTATGAATTTGAGAGAGAGAAGACCTTTGGTTCCGGCTGGAACTTCGGGTACAACAGTAGTCACCTCTGAAGATATAGAAAGGTGGGCTCAGGAAAGGGAAAATCAGATCACAAAACCGAAGATTTTAGATATTAGAAGATTGAAAGTGGAATTGGAAGAGATGATGACAGGATGTGTGGGCACAGAGAGATTAAATGTTTATAATGATGAAGAACTGTTGTTTCTATGTAAGAGTATAACCAGGAGAGCAAGACTATTTCATGAAAGATTAACTGAAGTTGCTTCAGAGATTGGAATAGATATAGGGAAGTCAACATTGTTACAGAAGCCCTGTCAAGTGGATTTTACTGATAAAGACTTAGAAAGTGTGAATGCTTCAGGAAAAAGGTTACAGATAAAAGAATTAATGAACATTTTGAGGAAATGGGGAGACATTGATAAATGAAGGATTAGGTGGATAAGGAAGAAAGAAGAAGTTCAGGCAAGAGAGGCAATAGCTGCATTTCCAGTGAGAGAAACAGGAAAAGTGGAGAGGTTGTGTCCAATGAGAGAGGTTCCTGGAGGAGGATATGTTCATGTACCCTGGAGTAGACAAGATATTTTATCATTTATAAATGATTTTCCAAAACTGAGAGAAAAGCCAGTTGAGTGGTACAAACAGGTAGAGAGGTTTGTAAAGGTCTCAAAGGTGTTACTGAAAGATCTGGATGGTCTATTTGACATAGTAGTACCTGCTGATTTATGGACAGAATGTAAAATCACAATTGATTGGCCTAATGAGGAGTATCCTAGAGATGCAAAAACAGGAGCACCGTCAGAAGAAGTGATGAAAAAGTATCATCAAGTGAATACATACTTGAAAGGGAAAATCCCTCCTAAAGAAACAGATTGGGTAAAAATAGATAGAACAACACAGGAACCGAATGAATCTGTACATGCGTATTATGAGCGATTGTTGCAGGTGTTCAAGTGGTTTTGAGAACATTGGTGACAAAGATATGGGACATTTTGTGTATCGGTTTGTATATGGTTTGAAACCGGAAATTAGTCAGATGATACAGCAGCACATGTTGTGCTGGCAAAGTAAAACGGTGGATGAAATTTTGAAGTACACGAAATATTGCGGAGATGACAGAGGCCAGGCGAAGGAAGCTGAAAGAGAAAATGATGTGGGCTCAAGTTAAATTAGCAGAGCAGCAGGAAGAGAAGACAAATGAGCAAAATAATAATCCAGTAAAAGAACAAAGTCAGAATAATCAAGGAACGAATGGTAATAGATTTAAAGGGCGAATGGACAGAGAAGAAGCGAAAAAGAAGTTCCCTTGTCATGCGTGCGGGAAGTTTGGACATTGGAAGAACGAGTGTAAGAGTACTCAGAATAATAAGAATAATAATGGGCCAAATCAAAATTTAATCCCACAGATGCAGAATTAAGTACTTATGAATCAGCAGCAACAGGTAGTCACTCCACAATATCAGGTACCACCAGCTCCTATGCCAAATTTTGTGAACCATCAAAGTTTCAGTGCGAACACCGGATTTCAAGGAGAAAGTGGTAAGAATAATAGAACAATTGCTCAATATTTTTTGCAGAATGATGAGGTACGTTCAGATACTACACAATGACGGTGCCTGAGGGGGAGGAAGAGGAGTGCGTGCTTGACGCATCCTTGCCGGTAGATCAGTCAGGTCCATTTGTTGATGAGAGAGTTGAAGGTAAAGACATTACTTTCCTATTGGATACTGGTGCTACCAGGTCTACTGTGAGAACACCAGACATCCCAAACCTACCCTTCTCGGGAGAGACAATCCAAGTTGTAGGTGTATCTAACCAACAGATTAGAACACCAATCACAAAGCCAATGGAGGTGCACATTGGAAACTTCAAAGAAATGCATCGATTTGTAGTTTGCGATTCCAGTCCTGTAAATCTGTTGGGAAGAGATCTATTGTGCAAAATGAATTGCACGATCTATTGTACACCGGATGGTGTCGCTTTCCAAACCCCTGATGAAGATGTGGCATACAAGATGATGCTGGCCAAGCAGGGAACAGAAGTAGATGAAATGTTTTCACTGATAACTGAAAATAAATTACCAGAAGAGTTGAGAACCACAGTTAATGCAGAAGTGTGGGATTTTACAGGGAAAGATATTGGGCTAATGAAAAATATAGACCCAGTTAAAGTGACAGTAAAGGAAGGTGCAGTGTATCCAAATTCCCGACAATACAAAATGAGTGCAGAAGTAAAAGCAGGAATTATCCCAGAAATTGAACGGATGGTTAAACAAGGCATTCTGAAAGAAGTGATGGGTAGTCCCTGTAATTCACCAATAATGGGACTGAAAAAGCCTAGCGGGAAGTACAGAATAGTACAAGACCTGAGAAAAATAAATAAGATTGTAATTCCCTGTTGTCCAATTGTGCCAAATCCAAATCCAGCAGTGATCCTTTATCAGATACCATGGAATGCAGGATGGTTCACAGTAATTGATTTGTGCCAAGCGTTCTTTTCTATTCCTTTGCACCCAGACAGCCAGTATCTATTTACGTTTAAATTTGAAGATCGTATTTACGCATGGTGTCGTGTTCCTCAAGGGTACACAGAAAGTCCTTCAATCTTTAATCAGATTCTGAAAAAGTGGCTGGAATCATTGGTTATGCCCAGAAATTCTGTTCTGGTTCAGTACATTGATGACCTACTGGTGGCATCAAAAACGCGAGAAGATTGTGTCACAGATACAATTGCATTGCTGGCCCATTTGGCTGAAGGAGGACACAAAGTGTCTCCAGAAAAATTACAGTTCTGTTGACAAGAAGTAAGATATCTAGGGCATAAAATAGAAAGAGGAGTTAGAAAAGTGACACCGGAAAGAATAAAAATAATCAAAGAAATGCAATTGCCACAAACTCAGAGAGAGATGAGAATGTTTCTGGGAGTGGTTGGATACTGCAGGCAATGGATAAATGGATTTTCTGTGTTAGCGAAACCTTTGATACAGATGATTCGGAAACGAGCAAAAGATCCGATTGATTGGAATGATGACTGCCTGGAGGCATTTGTGAGATTGCGAAATTGTCTGTGTGAGGCTCCTGCCTTGGGCATGCCACACTATACAAAAGATTTTGCTTTATTTTGTTGTGAAAGAGAAAATTGTGCACTTTCAGTTTTAACACAGAGACATGGATTGAGTCGGCATCCAGTGGCATATTTTTCAGCCACTTTGGACCCGGTGGCTTCAGCATTGCCTGGCTGCTTAAAAGCAGTAGCAGCTACTTGTATGAGTCTGGAGCAAAGCGAGTCGATAGTGATGGGACATCCGGTAAAAGTATTCGTTCCACACTCGGTTGAGATTTTTTTAACAAGAACACAGCAACTCACCCCTAGTCGTTTGACAAAGTATGAAAGAGTAATTTTGGGAGCTGAAAATGTGACTGTGACAAGGTGTACGATTTTGAACCCAGCTATCCTATTGCCAGACCCTGCGATGAGGAAGTAAAAGATGAAAGTGATCATGATTGCTTAGACGTAACTGAATTATGCACAAAGCCCCGCCCAGATATAAGAGAGACACCCCTAAAAGAAGCAGATCATGAGTTATTTGTAGACGGCTCCTGCCTTAGGACACAAGAGGGAGGTCGAAGTGCTGCATATGCTGTTTGCAAAATTTCGGGAGTAATTGAAGCATCCTGTTTACCTGGGGTCAAGTCTGCACAAGTAGCTGAATTGGTTGCCTTAACAATGGCATGTAAAAAAGGGAAAAATTGGAGAGTAACCATATTTACGGATAGTCAATATGGTTTCGGGATTGTGCATGACTTCGGCCAGCTTTGGATGCAGAGGGGATTTCTGACTTCTTCAGGGTCTCCAATCAGAAACAGCAAAAATGTAAAGGATTTGTTGGAAGCATTACAATTGCCAAAAGAGATAGCAGTTGTAAAATGCGCTGCACATCAGTCAGGAAATGACTATGTGACTGCTGGAAATAATTATGCTGACCAAGTGGCGAAATACTGCGCTAAAAATGCAGTAGCCATAAACAGAAAAATTGAATCAGGAGAAACCAGATGCCAATTTATGTACTTCTCAGTGCCAGAGACATGGGATGAGATTAGACAATTACAAGAAGAAGTTGAGGAAAATGAAAAGGAAATCTGGATAAAGGCAGCCTGTACCAAAAGACCACATGATGAAGTATGGGTGTATCTAGATGGAAGACCAGTCATGCCAGATTGTCTACTTTCAAAAATGGCAAGGGTATATCATGGAGCAATACACTTAGGGAGAGATTCAATGATCAGACTATTCAGACAGAGTTGGCACAATCCGAAGTTCAGGGTAATCGCAGAGAGCCTTTGCCAGAGATGCTTAACCTGTCAACAGCAGAACCCAGGTAGAAAGACAATGGTAAGCTGGGGAAAAATTGGAAAGGCAGAAGGACCCTTCACCAGATTACAGTTAGATTTCATTGAATTACCCCCCTGTAACGGATTGAAATATGTACTTGTCATAGTGTGCCTTTTCTCAAGATGGGTGGAAGCCTACCCTACAAGAAGAAATGACAGTCTTACAGTTGCAAAATTGTTGTTGAGGGAGTTGGTGCCACGCTTTGGTTTTCCGGTCACTTTGGAATCAGGTAGAGGCCCTCATTTTAATAATGAAATAATACGATTAATCTGTGCTGCATTTAACATTGAACAAAAACTACACTGTGCTTATCGTCCAGAGGCCTCTGGAATTGTTGAACAAATGAATGGCACAATCAAGTCAAGATTGGGAAAGGTGTGTGCATCCACAAAGCTGAAATGGCCAGATGCATTGCCTCTTGTGCTTCTGGCACGACTCAGAAGCATTCCAGACAAGAAAACAGGAATGAGTCCACATGAGGTACTCATGGGAAGAGCCACGAGACAGGCGTTCATTCCTGGAAATAAAATAATGAGTATAACTGATGATCTGGTATTGGACTATTGCAAAGGATTGGCTGAAATGATGCGTTCTATCTCTCATCAGGTTGGAGAAGACGCAGTTGAAAGACAGCCAGATCAAGCGCATGATTTGAATCCTGGAGATTGGGAGCTAGTGAAGAAACACGCAAGAAAATCGTGTCTAGCACCAAGGTGGGACAAACCAAGGCAAGTCATACTAGTCACTACCACAGCAGTGAAGTGTGCAGGTTTGCCCAATTGGATTCACACTAGTCATACCAAAAGAGTACTGAGCCCATTTGATCAACAAGAGCCACCACTGACTGAGCAGGCTGAAGCATCAGGAGTTGTAAACTGTGAAATTGGAGAATCTAGAGTGATAGATTCTGAAAGACAACCATATGATGAGCAGCCCGAGCTAAGTCAGGTAGAATGGATCCCAGTGATTGAAGTAATTGATGATGCCATCGAAACCAGAAGAAGAACAGAGCTGAAAAGACAGGAAAGTAGTCAAGAAGAGATAGGGGAAGAAGAACACAGGTGAAAACAGAAAAAGACAAACAAACCTGAGGAGGGAAAAAGAGAAGAACACGTTCAGGCAGAAGAAGAAAGGTTTGAATTAAGACCTAAACAGGACCAGATAGAGTTAGAAGAACAAACTCAGGCAGAAGAAGAAAGATTTGAAGTTAGACCTGAGCAGGATCAGACAGGATTAGAAGAACAAGCTCAGGAAGAAGTAGAACAAAACACAGTAGAACCTGAGCAGGAAGAAGCAAAAGAAGGTACAAGTACAGAAAACAGAGAAATAGAACAGATTGTGCCCAGAATAAATGAAATAAAACGAACTTTACAAGGAGATAAAGAAGGTGAAAAAGCAGTACGAATCAAAAGAGTCAGAAAAGGAGACAATTGGCCAACTGGAGTAAAGAAACTAAAATATCACCTGAGAAAATCTGAAAAGAAACCAGAACAAGTAAATGAAATCACAAGTCAAACAAGATCTAAACAAACATTAGCAAGAATAACTCGAAGAAGTCCAAAATTGAGAAACTTAAACAGAAAATACAAGGCTCCAGAGTGGACGTATGTCATTCTTGAAGAATTTGAGTCTCTGGATCTGACTGATGAGACAGAAGAAGTCCATATTGCACAAATTGACGAAAGCCAATTGAAACCTCCTTAGGAATAAAAAGACAAAGAGACTGTAAAGAGAAAAGATAAGAGAAAAGAAATTTTCTCAGAGACAAAATGACCGACAATGAAGTTAGCGGAAAACCAAAATGTGGAGTTAAAAGAAAGTGTCTTAGATTTTGTTTTTGTAGTATTTTATTAGCGATATTAGGATGGTTATTCCTAACAGTAGGCGTACCTTTGATAATGGAAACAAGTGACAAAAATAATACAGATATTAATGTTAAAGTAGATAGATTAAGAGAAACTAAAATAGAAATAGGAGTGGAAGATGAGGCAAATTATCATAATGAATCAGACTATAATACGTTCTCTAATGTGTTTATTAAATTATTATTTCAGTATGTTAGCACTATTGAAATTAACAACTATGGGGTCGATTCCGATTCGGGCCGGAAAAAGCACCGACCGACTCGGAGCCGAAATTAATTCCGACCGACACGTACCTGTGGCGCCCGACACGCCAAGTACGATGCAAAGCGTGCAAAATCCGACCGACACGTACCGAACCAAGCCGAACGACCGAGCCGCACGGAAAACAGCAATCCGGCCGGAAAAACACGCGAATCGAACCGACCGACACGCACCCGGAACAAATCCGACCGAAACGTACACGCGAACTCCAAACCGCAAAGTACGATGCAAGGCGCGAAAACCACGACCGAGTCGGACGGAGGACAAGCCGTACGACCGACACGCATACAAAACCGAGCCGAAGTAACACAAAACACCGCGACCGACGCGTACGCAGCATAGAAAACTGCACAAACACAGCGTGAACGAAACGGAGAACACCGTACGAGACAAATGCAGGGTCCGACTCGGTCACAAGAACGTTTCCAACATGCACAGACAGTACAAAGGAAAAATGACACAAAAAAGGCCAAACAAGCAATTACAAAGCCAATAAATACTGTGGGGGTGGGGACAGAGAACAAAGACACACCCACAACTCCACCCATATAAAGGACACAAATCCCAACCATGATCCTTTGCAAATGCCATTCCACTGCCAGCACCCAACAGACAGCAACCACACACCCACAGCTCATCCCTCACACAAGCCACACACCATCAGCACACCAACAAATACCTACCTCACATACACCCAGCAAAACACACACTCACACACCCTCACCTGCACACCAACACACATATCACTCACCATCACCACCCATCACCATGCCCCCAAGAAGAATCACAAGTTCCTAGATTGTGAATTGGAAGTCATGGTAGACGAGATCCTCAGGGTAGAGCCACAGCTGTTTGGCACACTGGTCCAACAGACCCCCATCTCCCAGAAAACCAAGATGTGGGAGAGGATCATCAACAGGGTGAACGCACAATCACCATGTCTGCGCACAAAGACCGACATCCAGAACAGGTGGTATGACGTGCGCAGGAGGGTACGGGACCTGCTCAAGAAAGACTACCTCCTGAGCCAATACACCGGCAGTGGCCCTCCTGCCAAGCCAGTATACCTCAGGCCCTGGGAGGAGAAGGTGCGGGCCATCCTTCCGCCAGTGAGCGTATATGGACTAGAGAACATCCCAGAGCCTGGTGAGTACACAACAAATGTACAGAATATTCTGCCACAATACACACACACATCACTGTCAAGGGGAGAGTCAAACCATGCACTCATAGCAATTACACAGCAACCAGAACAGAATCATCCCAAAATGTGTATGTCAGTCAGAGAAACACAACACATGCCATCTCAAAGTTACAGTCAACCGTGCCATCACATGTACAAACACAACTACAACTACAGCTAGGCAGTGGCACAAATAGAACTAACAAACACATCCAGACATGTAGCCACCACAACAACACCAACACACAGTGAAGACCACTGAAAGGAAGGAATTCTGTGTATGCTGGCCAAGTCAGTGTAGCCAATAGCATCATGGGAGTCGTAGTCACACATATTGCCCCCCACAACTGTCCCATCAACACCACCATGAACCATGCGCACATCACAGGGAGTGGAGAAAGACTCACAAGATGGCTGACACTGGCAACTGCTGTGGGGAGCACAAGGCCCTGCTGGCAACTGTGCACCAACAAACAGCAGGACACCACTGACTGACATCCTGAGAGACAACTTCCACTCCCTGCAATGGAAGCACGTTCCATGGTGGGATATCTGGCTGGCTGGGTGGGAAGGAGGACTCGCACCACTGACCATAGTCACAAGCACCTCCCCTCACACACACCCTCAACACATACTCCACATAACCCACCTGGGAGAATGCAATGCCACACATCCTAACTCAAGGTCCCAAAAGAACCTCCACCCTGGGTTATGTCGTGTGAAGCACAGGGACACTCATGGGACTTTCAGCCAAACAACTGCCAGGACAACACTCCCAGCCATCCTGTCAGCACAGGCAGCCCACCCCACAGGGAAGCAGAGTCAAAGGAAGGAAGCATGGGCATGCTGGGAAGGGGGTGGAGGCAATAGCATGATGGGAGTCGTAGTCACAGCTCTACATCCCCCACCACATGGCCCAGCAAGCTCACACTCACGCATGCACATCCCACAGAGAGTGGAAAGGCCCATCAAAGATGTCTGACACTGTTGCTGTGTCGTGGGGAGCACAAGGGCATGCTGGGAACTGCACACCAACCAACAGCAGGACACCACTGTCAGCCATCTTGCCATTGCTCTCACACCCACACACACTGAACTCCCCACAAAACCAAGTAAGTATGGGAATGCTGGGAAGTGGGGTGGAGGCAATAGCATGATGGGAGTGGTAGTCACAGATATTGTTCACCCCCACAACTGTCCCATCAACACCACCCTGAACCATGCACACATCACAGGGAGTGGAAAACAACTGACAAGATTGCTGACACTGGCAACTGCTGTGGGGAGCACAAGGCCCTGCTGGCAACTGTGCACCAACAAACAGCAGGACACCACTGACTGACATCCTGAGAGAAAACTTCCACTCCCTGCAATGCAAGCACGTTCCATGGTGGGATATCTGGCTGGCTGGGTGGGAAGGAGGACTTGCAGCACTGACCATAGTCACAAGCACCTCCCCTCACACCCCCCCCCTCAACACAAACTCCACAGAACCCACCTGGTAGAATGCAATGCCTCCCATCCTAACTCAAGATCCCACAAAGAACCACCACCCTGGGTTATGTTGTGTGAAGCACAGGGACACTCTTGGGACTTTTAGCCAAACAACTGCCAGGACAACACTCCCAGCCATCCTGTCAGCACAGCCAGCCCACCCCACAGGGAAGCAGAGTCAAAAGGAAGGAAGCATGGGCATGCTGGGAAGGGGGTGGAGGCAATAGCATGATGGGAGTGGTAGTCACAGATATTGCTCAGCCTCACAACTGGCCCATCAACACCACCCTGAACCATGCTCACATCACAGGGAGTGGATAAGGACACACAAGATGGCTGACACTGGCTACTGCTGTGGGGAGCACAAGGGCATGCTGGGAACTGCACACCAACCAACAGCAGGACACCACTGTCAGCCATCTTGCCATTGCCCTCACACACACACACACTGAACTCCCCACAAAAGCAAGTAAGTATGGGAATGCTGGGAAGTGGGGTGGAGGCAATAGCATGATGGGAGTCACAGTCACAGACATAGCTCACCCCCACAACTGTCCCATCAACACCACCCTGAACCATGCTCACATCACAGGGAGTGGAGAAGGACTCACAAGATGGCTGACACTGGCTACTGCTGTGGGGAGCACAAGGCCCTGCTGGCAACTGTGCACCAACAAACAGCAGGACACCACTGACTGACATCCTGAGAGACAACTTCCACTCCCTGCAATGCAAGCACAGTCCATGGTGGGATAACTGACTGGCTGGGTGGGAAGGAGGGCCGGCTGTCAACCAAATACAACCAATGCAGACCATGTTCACACCCCAACAAATACATAGAAATGCCCAAATAATGCAGGACAATGTGCCACACCAATATCAACCCCTGACTGTGACGACTTAGGACAATGCAATGTACAGGCCCGCACCCAGAGGCACAGTCACAACTGTCAGGTGTGTCAACCATTGATGCCTGCAGAAACATAACATACATTGTGTGTGTCTCCCAAAAACAGGTGATGATGGGGACACAGCAGCAGACGCTGAGGAGTCCCAGTCCCAGGCTCAAGAGGATGCGGAGCTCACTGGTGTCGTACAGCCTCTGCCCTCCTTGGACGAAGAAGACCAACCTGGCACATCCGGTGCAAGTCTACATGCAGCACCAGCAGGACCACCAGCTGCAGCACCAGCAGGACCACCAGCTGCACCCCTGCACCCACCCCTCCAACGACTGTCACCACAAATACCATCCCTGCCGACATGGATAGAACAAGGAGCAACACCAGCACAGGGATCCTGGACCAACCTGGGGCCATGGACACCACCACCACCACCAACCCCCAAGGTGGACCAGGGTCATCTGTGCGTGCCACTGCACGCACTGCACATGTCAGCAGGGGTGGTGGGAGGGGTGGGAGACAGAGGTCGCTGCTTGCAGAGGTTGCTGGTGTGCATGATGACCCACAACTGGTACGCATAGCTGATGCGTACCAGTCCAGCACCGGAGATCTCAGCCAGGTAGTGGGGCTCCTCAGAGACATGAAACAGCAGCAGGCTGCCCATCATGCCCGCTTGGACTCTCACATGTCCCACGTGGAGTCACACATGTCCCGCGTGGACTCACACATGTCCCGCGTGGAGTCCAAGTGGGATGCACTGCATGAGATGACGGCGGTGCACAGGGACATTTTACAATGCCTCCGCCAGATGAACAGCAACCAGTCCACACCTCCCTGTGTGCCAACAACATCTGGTGCTGAACAAACTGCAACTGCCACAGGGAGGGAGGATGACTCTGGCGGAGAGTCCCCTGCACCGCAGCAGCCTGTACTTGAGGGGCCCCCCAAAGAAGAGGGGTCGTCCGAGGAGGGGCAAGTGAGAGGCCGATGGCCAAGCGCAACTCCCAGGAAGCCTGAACCTGTTCTGGATGTTCACCTTTGTGCACAGACTGTTCACCCTGTTGACGGCAACACTACTCCCACACATTGCATGGGGAGTACAAGTTGGACCAATGTCTCAGACAACTGTGGCCCCGATACTGGGGATTTTGTCTACCAGGACTTTCAATTCACCTAGGAACTTCTGATTGCAAGATTTATGTACAGCACTACCCATCCTATGCACTATTCACACAAATGTATCACAATAAACACACTAATACACCATACTTGCCTCTGTTGTGATTCCAACGTGGGTGCTGTTATGGGGATGATGAACTGCAAAATTACACTGTGTATGCGAACTGCAACAGCAAGTACAACACAGGCATGTGAGTAAAGGCAACGTGACACATATGAGGGAGACACATCACCAGGGCTACACAACACATACACACCTAGGCCATCTGACTCATTGCCTACACTGATGTTGCCAGGGAAGACGGTGCAATGCACAGACACCACACCCATTCCCAGTTGTAGTCAAGTAGCCCACAGGTGCAGTAAGCAAATGGCAGTCAAATGTGTGACCACAGACAACGCACATCACAAAGTGAAGCACAGGTTTATTACACAGTTGCAACATGTCGTAACCACTACAGATGCAAGGTAATCCCACCTGGCAGCGGGCACACAGTCAACAACTGTAGACGGAAGGAAGTCCATGGGTGTGGCGCACATCACCTGTAGGGACACAACAGCTACCACCCTGGAAGTGCAATAACGTCGTCGGTGGACACAGTTGACCAGACGAATCTGAAAGTACCCTGTGAAGGACAGAAATGACACACAGTCAAAAGCAATGGAGAACAGGACAGAACAGCAAAACTCATGCACAATACATGTTACAAGATACCCACCCAGAACCAAGTTAGCATGTCAACACTGTTGGGGAGTACAGCCCACCTGTAAGCACACATCGCAACACACATCCAGTCAAGTAGCCCATGGACACACTCCAACAGCACCAGAGCACCACCTACACATATCATGCCAACTCACATCATTGACATGACACCTCAGGATACTCACATTCAGCTAAAGAAGTTGGTGATGAGCTGTGTGCGGACATCACCCTCATCATCATCATCATCATCACTGGCATCGTGGTCCAGGCCAGGATCCTCCACAGGTGGCGGATGTTGGTCATTGTCATCCTGGATGAGAGGCAACTCCTTCCGCACTGCCAGGTTGTGGAGCATGCAGCAGACGATGATAATCTTGCACACTTTCGCAGGGGCATATGGGAGGGACCCTCCGGTCTTGTCCAGGCAGCGGAAGCGGCTCTTCAGGAGACCAAATGTTCGCTCAATCACTCTCCTGGTCCGACCATGTGCCTCATTGTAGCGCATCTGGGCTGGTGTCACAGGGTTCCTGAGGGGTGTCAGCAACCACGGCATGTTGGGGTATCCCGAGTCACCTACGGACAGACAAGTGCACATTAGCTGACTTGGAAAAGTGGGCGGAATACTACAGATCAGATCACACACAATGGCACAAAGTCAGTACACACCGACAAGCCAGGCACGCTGGTTCTGCATCTGTGCCATCATCCTGGGGATGCGACTACTCCTCATCACAAAGGCATCGTGTGCTGAACCAGGGAAACGGGCACACACGTGTGTGATGGTCATATCTGCAAGACACACCACCTGTGCATTGACCGAGTGGTAGTGCTTGCGGTTCCTGTAGGCCTGCTCCTGGGCCTGTGGTGGTACCAAAGCCACATGTGTCCCATCAATGGAGCCAATGACATGCGGCATCCTCCCCAGGGCATAGAAGTCACTCTTCACGTCAGTGAATCGTCGCAGTCTAGGGAAATAGATGTACCGGTTCAGGAATAGCAACATTGCCGCCAAAACATCGCGGAGCACACGGCTCAACATGGTCTGTGACATCCCACCAGCAGTCGCCACAGTATGTTGGAAGGTACCGGTGGCAAAGAAGTGTAGGGCTGCCATCACCTTCACCTTGGGGGTCAGCGCTGTAGGATACGGCCAGCCAGGCTGCAAATGTGGGGCCAACTGCACTGCCAAATCCTCAATCAGCTGCCTGGTGAAGCGGTACCGTTGGATGCTGTCCCGTTCCACCATCGTTGCCAGGTCTGGGAATGGTCGATGGACAGCAGGAGCCCTGCAGTGCAGAGGAGAAGTAAGCAAGATTGTCAGTCAGCCCACATATGCGGCATTGAACACACTCAATATCCCAACATACATCATTATGAGGCACAACTACATGAAGTGTGCAGTTCTGTAAGGACATGTATGGTACATACATGGCCAACATCTGTCATCAGGGTCCAACAAGTGGCATCAATAAGTCCCAGGTTGGCCCATTGGATATCATGAGGCCGTGTCACAGTTCCCATCTCCTGCTGCCATGTCACAATCACCCCCACAGTGACATGTGAGGACAGATGTGCCCCAGGCATCACAGCTCAACGACAGGTACATTCCCAGGGACCCTGTATTGCCACATGGACACTGGCATTACATGGAGTATCATGTATACACCACAGCAAAACAACTATGACCCCCACAGGTAGTGGTCCCACTTGCCACTGCAGGACAGACATGGACGTCTGTGACACACACACGCACAACATCAAAGTCCATGCACACACAACGTGGATGTGGAGACTGTCTCCCATTGTGCACATGAAATCAGAGACATTGTAAACACTACATGCACACAGACTGTGGAGGACCATCACTATTGTGCCACTGGGACACCCTGGCTCAAACATACCGTCCCACATGGGACTCACGGGGTATGTGACATGACATACACATACACCACCGTGAAATGTGACCATGGCACATGCACAGATATGAACAGTTGCACATCACAGTGGTCATGTACACGTAACACCCAGGATCCTGTCCCCATGAACACGTGCACAGCCTGGGGTGGCTGCTCCCAGGTGACACCCACAGGACAACATGTACACCAACATACACACAATAGGAAATGCAGCCTTACATGCCTCATCATACAGTTTGGACAGGCTGTCGTGTTGTAGGTGTGCCCCTCACTCCCTGGGAGCTATCTGTGGCTGGCATATGTCCATCTGAGACAGGCATGGTGACATATGCCAGTCACTTGTACAGGGATGCGTTGAACAGCAATGGACCGATCGGTGCCCCCGGCCGGCCCATTGCATTCAATGTGTGCAGGTACGCGTTGTACCCCTGTATGCGTTGATCAGCAATGGACAGATCGGTGCCCCCGGCCGGCCTATTGCATTCAATGTGTGCGGGTACGCGTTGTACCCCTGTACGCGTTGATCAGCAATGGACCGATCGGTGCCCCGGCCGCCCATTGCATTCAATGTGTGCGGGTACACGTTGTACCCTATGCACGCGTTGATCAGCAATGGACCGATCGGTGCCCCGGCCGGCCCATTGCATTCAATGTGTGCGGGTATGCGTTGTACCCCTGTACGCGTTGTACCGCAATGGACCGATCGGTGCCCCGGCCCGGCCCATTGCATTCAATGTGTGCGGGTGCGCGTTGTACCCCTGTACGCGTTGATCAGCAATGGACCGATCGGTGCCCCGGCCGGCCCATTGCATTCAATGTGTGCGGGTACAGCGTTGTACCTCTGCAGCGTTGTACCGCAATAGACCGATCGGTGCCCCGGCCGGCCCATTGCATTCAATGTGTGCAGGTACGCGTTGTACCCCTGTACGCGTTGATCAGCAATGGACCGATCGGTGCCCCGGCCGGCCCATTGCATTCAATGTGTGCGGGTACGCGTTGTACCCCTGTACGCGTTGTACCGCAATGGACCAATCGGTGCCCCCGGCCGGCCCATTGCATTCAATGTGTGCGGGTACGCGTTGTACCCCTGTACGCGTTGATCAGCAATGGACCGATCGGTGCCCCGGCCGGCCCATTGCATTCAATGTGTGCGGTACGCGTTGTACCCCTGTGCGCGTTGTACCGCAATGGACCGATCGGTGCCCCCGGCCGGCCGATTGCATTCAATGTGTGCGGGTACGCGTTGTACCCCTGTACGCGTTGATCAGCAATGGACCGATCGGTGCCCCCGGCCGGCCCATTGCATTCAATGTGTGCGGGTACGCGTTGTGCCCCTGTATGCGTTGTACCGCAATGGACCGATCGGTGCGCACCCATTGACAATGGCCTTGCCTGGCAACGGACGCGTTTTCGAAATTCGAACGAGTCGGTTGCTGGAAATTCAGTTGGTCACCCACAACACTGTTGCAAAATCATGTATGTCATGAAGTTGAAGATTTGAAGGATGCCGTGGGCGTGTATTGGTGCTGCTATTCCATGGATTGGCCAGATTCAGAAGATGCAAACGACTTGGACCTATCACTTTGGACACAAGGGACAGTATCTGCCTCTCCAGCACATATATATTGCTGGCTGTTCCCCTGAGAGCTCACTTGCCTGCACTACATGCTCCAGGACGACATCTGCCACTGCACTGCTGCTGTCTCTGCCCCTCTGGACCCTGCAATGGCACGTACTGTGGAGAGAGCCCCAGCCTTCAGCCTTGAGGAGAACCAGGCCCTGCTGGACAGCCTACTTCCACAGTACAGCAAGCTGTATGGGACACCAGGGGAGCAGGTGAGTGTTCTGTGCACTGCCTTTCTGAATGTGCATTTTGTCTGACTAGCAAGGCTGAAAGTCTGCACGCCACTGGCTAGCAGGCTCACTGAGTAGTTGTCACCCCCATAGTGTGTAGTGACATGCACTGGACAGGTATGGTGCAGTGACAGTGCATTTGAACAAGGTTTTACTTCCCATGCAATGATACCATGTAGTGACGTCTGGCAAACTGTCCATGGGCAGCGTTGCACTGCCTGTGTACATCATGTGCCCCTGTGAATGAGACATGTATATACAACTGTGTCATGCACGGATATGTTGCATGTGTAGTAATGGCCTTTTCACTTTGTCATCCTGACAGGTTAACGCCCATCGGAAGCAGGAGATCTGGAAGGACATCGTCCGGGCTGTCCGGTCCGTGGGGGTCTACAAGCGCCGGATCCGCAACTGCCAGAAGAGGTGGCAGGACCTTTGGGGCTGGACCCGGAGGATTGCACGGGTCCAGCTGAAGCTGTCGCCTCCTCGCAGGAGGGCGGAACACGGACCCTGACCCCCACATGCTCCAGATCCTGGCGGTGGTGTTTCCAGACCTGGATGGGCAGCTGAAGGCCAGACAGCAGCAAGGAGGGGTGAGTCAAAGACTGCACTGTGAACTCTGTATTACATGCTTTGTGCCCTCCTCTGGCCTGGTTCAACTGCCACAGTACAGCAGTCATGTTGTCCAGGAGCCATGTCCCTCTATTGTGCACTGCCCACTCCTCATCTGATACCCAGGTGTGGCCCTTACATTCAGGGAATTGTGTCACTTGGGACTGTGTCCTTGCAGTTTGCTTCACTAAAGGTGGGGGACAGCATCTGTTTCCCTAACTCTGTTGTGGGCATCATGGGTGGGTCCATT
Organism: Calotriton arnoldi; assembly: GCA_963921515.1. NCBI lineage: Eukaryota > Metazoa > Chordata > Amphibia > Caudata > Salamandridae > Calotriton > Calotriton arnoldi. Next base: position 69,395 of record CAWUFW010016169.1, on the reverse strand, counting down.
GTTCACACAACGCCTGTGTTTGGACATGTAATCTGCGTGTTGCTTTGATATGCGGTCCACTTGCTGAGCTGAGCCACCACATGTGCCTGGGGTATGTGGCACACGCCCATGCAGCGGGTGGGAACAATGTTTGGGCCCCAGGAGTGTGCAGATTACGTGTGTCACACATACATAGCCAGCTATCCACTGTCCAGGGCTCATCCCTCATTCATGTGGGGCAGGACAGTCATGCCTACTCCAGGCCATGCAATGCACTCTGTACTCCCACTCCCGTGTATCAGCTGATTCATTGTGCGCAGTGATTTGACCCCTCAGGTGTCTGCCTCTGTGTCAGTGTGCTGTGGATTAGTTGCCAGGACTGCTGGGGTGTTTCTTGGTAGGGGCTCAGCATGCCACTGGAGATGTGACCATAGGAGACGATACTTGTGTGTCACATAGGTGTTTGATCAGCTGCCCGTGCAGACTGGGGTATGCGAATGTGAAGTTCAGGCAGCTGTTCCCCATTCACAGCAGATTGTGAGGGGCTCAGGTTCAGAGGGTAGTGTCACAGGTCTCCCATATGTCCAATCGGTATGACCTGGACAGATGAGGGTTAAGATGATGTGTTGTGTGGGGGATGTACATGTGCACTTGTGCAGCTCCAGGACTTGCATTCCCCATGACCTACTATTGTGACACAGTGCAGAGTGTTGTTGTCTGGCTGCCAAGTCATACATCACTGAGACAGTGATGTATGACTTAGCAGTCATGCCTCCGCCATGGCATGTGTCTACTTATTGGTGATCCTGCAGGGGAGTGACATGTGCTACATGCACACCATTGTGGCGATGGCTATCAGGACATGGGTGCATCATGGTGTCTGTCGCTGGTATGCATCACATGCATATCCTATTTGACTCTGGGCGTCCCTTTCATCCGGAAACCTGTACTGACTCAGTGGCAAGAGTTGTGATGTGTGCATGTCCACATGCTACACCGTGTCCTCTGCACTGTCCAACTACTGTGTAGTTGGTGCATGTGTCCACACTGGGGTGTTGCTATCCAACAGACACCAGACAGATGGGTGCAAGGCCATGTGGGATGTGAGTGCCATGGTTGGCATCAGACTGACAATTGGCTTCTCCTGTTCAGTTAGGGCACTTTTAGCAATGTACAACTAATGATGCCAGGGCTTGCTCTGTAATGTGCTGTGCTCACAGTGGTGTGTGCGTTTGGTGCAGGTGACTGATGTCTGTCTGTTTCCCCATTGTTTGCAGATACATCCACGGCCACGGAAGGGGACAGCTCCACGGACCAGGAGGAGCCAGAGAGCCAGACTGGGTCAGCAGCCGAGGAGTGGTCAGAGGGACCCAGTGGCACGGAGGGCGAGGGAGCCACACCGAGGAGTCCTCAGCACCATCCACCTCAGCTGAGGACCAGAGCAACTCGGAGGATGACTCCCTTATGGAGGCGGGTGTCAGCAGCCACCACACCCCAGCTAGTGTTGCTGTCCCCGCCACCACCAGCACCACCACCGCCCTCCCATCGGCTCCCATTCCCCAGGTCCGTGGAGGCTCCCATGTTCGGGAGCGTGTCTCCTTTGGGCCAGGCACCGCACCCCCTGCCCCTGTGTCCCCTGCTGTCCTGAGTGAGGAGTCTGTGTACCTCCTTCGCCAGCTCCATGTAGGGCAGACAGCCATGCTGAGTGTCCTCCATGCGCACACCGCTCTGTTGACTCAGCTGGTGTCGTTCATGGAGGGCATCTCATCGGGCATGTCTGACCTACAGAGGGGCAATAGGTCCATGGACTCCTCCCTGACGGCAGCAGTGTCCCTCCTCAGACAGTCCCTCACCCCTCCTGCCTCTGCTCCATCCACACTCCCCAGCACCTTACCCGTCCCAAGCACACACACACCGGCACAGGCACACACCAGCACACACACATCCAGCACACAGACACACACGCCACAAACAAAACGCACACGCACGCACAGTCAGGGGACTGAAACCAGACTCACAGGGGATGGGGCCCTGGAACACACACACGCATCCACGAGCACTGCGCAGTCCTCAGTTGCCTCTCCCTCCAAAACACCCTCCCTTGCCTCACCTGCAACCCCAAAGACCCAGCGGCTCTTCCTCAGTGACCTCGGCCTCTTCCCCTCCGATCCAGCTGATACAGCATTCAGGGGGAAGAGGAAGCCCACCCACACGGAGCAGAGTGCCCCTCGCCCCCAGACACCCTCCCCCAGGCGCAGACAGACTGAGGCCCCCACCCGCAAGTCCCCCTGAGTCGTAAGAGCAAGACCCCGCCGCTGCCCTGCAGCTCAGGCACCAGGTCTCCTTCCTCCATCCCTCAGGCCCCCACTCCACAGGTGCCCCCACCACACCCTGCCCCAGGTTCCCCCACCCACAGATATACCATCCCCAAGAGGATCCGGCCTTCTCCCCCTGCCACTTGCTCTCCCAGCACCACACCCCCGCTGCGCTTGTCTGTGCCACTGATGTGGTGAGGGTGTCCTCCCCTCTGTCCAGCCCACCTTGCCTGTTCCCCATTCTCCTCCCCTGGTGGTAGGCACTGCAGTGGAGTCCACTACCACCCTGTCTGACTTGGGCACTGCAGTGGCGGACCTGTCCACTCCATCTGCAGGGTCCACTGCAGTCGTGCCGGCACCCACAACATCTGAGTCATGCCCCCAGTTGTGCCGGCACACACCATGTCAGACACCTCCACTGCAGTGGTCAGTGGCTCTCCAGCACCCACCACCCCTTCCCTGCTTCCTCCTGGTGAGCCCTGATCCTGTCCCTGCGGTGCCTGGCCTGCCCCCGGTTGCCCCTCCTAGTGGATTGTCCCTTGTTTTGTGCAGGCATGCGTAGGGTGACATCTGCCACTGTCACCCAGTTTGGACTTTGACAATGGACTGGCCATCGGCCTTTGTGTTTTTTCTGGACTTTGTTTTCATTACACACATATGCTGAATAAAGCAACTTTCTGTTCTCTAGTGCTTATGCTTCTGATGTACATGTTGTTGATGATGCTAACCATGCCCTTGCTGCAGTGATGGTGATATTTGGTCTCATGATAATGAAGTGTTACTGTGCAGGAACCCATGTGGTCCAGGGGGAATGTGTCCTATCCTGTGGTGTATCCATGTCATCCATAGCAGCATCTGAGGGTGTCATGTGTTCAGTATTTGGCAATGGGATTTCCTACTTAGATTGGCTATTTCACATCTGTGGCTTCCACCCCTGCACATCTGTTGTGCCTGCCATTGTTCAATTCGTCTACTTCCCTGACCGTGTGGCCATCTCCACTGGACATGCAGGTTTGGGCATCAATGGGGAAGGACTCATCCGTGTTGTCAGTGCAACATTGCTATACAAGTGTGTTGGATCTGTGCTGATGATTACGTTGGCACTTCCATGACCAGGCTGATGTGACGGGAGCCCTCATTTGGTGCTAATTGTTGATTGTGTGACCAAGTGCTCAGCTGACATGATGGGGCCCTACTGAGGCAACATATGGCACAGCTTTCCTCACACAGGAGTGGAATTCCCTCATGGCAGTGTGTACTCCTGTGACATTGCCTGCGCCCAAGGTGTGTGTTGTATGTGCATGTCTGTGTGTTCACTTCCGTTTAGCTGTGCATGCTTTGATCCCTAGTGTTGTACCTGTTTGTGATGCTTGCTGAGTTGACCTATGTTCCCCCAAAGTCTTCTCCCTGGGTTCTCTGTGATGTGGGTGCATGGCACATTACTGGTCATCAGGGTGTCACCCATAGGTGTGTTTGCTGTCAGGGCTGAGTTTGTGTGCAGACGCAGATGGGTCACAGTCAGGTTTCCCCTTGGCACTTGTTGTTTGCCCCTGTCATGTGATTTCCAGTTTGTGTTATCTTTCAGTGATTGTGACACGTTGTGTGTGTGACTGCTGGCACTCCTCAGGGTCCGGGCTGCAATGTTGGTTGTTGTCTATGTGTGTTCTTTGTGGGTGACCTTGGATTCTTCATTGGTGTGTGACTGTGGCTGGGATCCCATTGGTTGGTGTGGTATTGCCATCATGTCCATGTACAGCGTAGTGTGCAGTGTGTCAGACATTCAGGAGTCTTGTTGAGTGGCCATGTGTGATGTGTTTCTGCACCTTGGTTCCCACCCACCACCCTGGAATAGTCATGGGTGCATGTGCAATGTCACCAGTGCATGTGTGCTTCACTGCTGCACATTGTTGGAGGTCGAGGGGTGTGGTGTTGAGTGTGTGCAGATGAGAGTTGTTGCCCGGCTAGGCCCCTGCCTCCATGTTGGCCTTGGCTTACTGGCCATGCTGATTGATTTGTGCTTGTGTAGGTGTGATGGTAGTTTGTTGCTCAGGACACATGACTGTGGTTCACAGTGTGAACGACATTTAGCTTTGTCATCACAGTGGGATTGTAATGCAGCCCAGGGTCACCACATTGTGGGGGCCCTGGGGGTAGTGCTGTGGTGTGTCTGTGTCTTGCTGTGTCAGTTGCTGTTCCTACGTGCCTGTGTGACATGTGTGATTTGTGCTCCCTCTCATCTGACAATGCCTGCTTGCCCACATAGGGGATTTGGATCCATGAGTTACCTTTTTGTGGCACTGTATGCACATCTGTATGATTGGTATTCAGGTCTCCTCATGTGTTGTGTGGTTGCCTGGGGACACTGGCACCCCCCCCCCTCACCTGTTGTGTATGATGTGCAGTGTGGGTCTGCGTGTTTGTGCATCTGCACCACTGCATTGGCATATCTTGGGTGTGCCATTGGCTGTATGTAGTTTGGTGGGTTTCCCCTGCTGTCCCTGGGACTCCTAGGTCATCGGTCAGCACAATGATCATGGTTTGTGTGTCCCATTGCTGCCATGGAATGGTATATGTTCACCTCACATCTACAGTCTCCACAGGGTATCTGCATTTGTGTGCCCATTGGTGCAAATATGTGGGTCTGCATTCTGATGGTCACTTCTGTCATTGTGTCATTGATGAATGTTGACAGTGTCAGCCCCCATGGGTGTTGTTTGTCTGCACATGGCCAAAGGTATGTCTTATTTGCACTGCAGTATTTGGCTCCCCCAATTTATGTTGCAATGGGACACATGCACTACTTTGCCACTGATGTGTTTTTTGTTCTGTGACCAGGAATCATCCATGCAGTTTGGCAGTTGCAGCTCTTTCTTTGTCATCACTTACCTTTTGGTCACTGTGATGATGGGGGTTTGGACCCCATTGCCACAATGGTCATGGCCTGCTTGCATTGTGGGGGCCACACACATATATGTGTGGCACATGTGCTAGGGGGTCACATTGTATGTTCAAAGTCATGTTCAGTGTTGTAGGCATTTGACACAGTCTACACATGCTTGTCATGGTGTTGGGGGATGTCTTTTCTTGCATTCCCTAGGTTGTGGTGTGCTGGTTGTGTCATGCATTGTCCATCCTATTAGTGGGGGTGGTAGTGGTGGTAGGCATCCAGCCCCCCCTGGGTGAGAGTGGTAGTAGTGGTAGGCATCCATCCCCCCCTGGGTGAGGGTGGTAGTAGTGGTAGGCATCCAGCCCCCCTGGGTGAGGGTGGTAGTAGTGGTATGCATCCAGCCCCCCCTGGGTGAGGGTGGTAGTAGTGGTAGGCATCCAGCACCCCCTGGCTAAGGGTGGTAGTAGTGGTAGGCATCTGGCACCCCCCTGGCTAAGGGTGGTAGTAGTGGTAGGCATCCAGCCCCCCTGGGTAAGGGTGGTAGTAGTGGTAGGCATCCAGCCCCCTGGCTAAGGGTGGTAGTAGTGGTAGGCATCTGGCACCCCCTGGCTAAGGGTGGTAGTAGTGGTAGGCATCCAGCCCCCCTGGGTAAGGGTGGTAGTAGTGGTAGGCATCCAGCCCCCCTGGGTAAGGGTGGTAGTAGTGGTAGGCATCTGGCACCCCCTGGCTATGGTTGGGAGTAGTGGTAGGCATCCAGCCCCCTGGGTGAGGGTGGTAGTAGTGGTAGGCATCCAGCCCCCCCTGGGTGAGGGTGGTAGTAGTGGTAGGCATCTGGCACCCCCCTGGGTAAGGGTGGTAGTAGTGGTAGGCATCCAGCCCCCCCTGGGTAAGGGTGGTAGTAGTGGTAGGCATCTGGCACCCCCCTGGCTAAGGGTGGTAGTAGTGGTAGGCATCCAGCCCCCCCTGGGTGAGGGTGGTAGTAGTGGTAGGCATCTGGCACCCCCCTGGCTAAGGGTGGTAGTAGTGGTAGGCATCCAGCCCCCCCTGGGTGAGGGTGGTAGTAGTGGTAGGCATCCAGCCCCCCCTGGGTGAGGGTGGTAGTAGTGGTAGGCATCTGGCACCCCCCTGGCTAAGGGTGGTAGTAGTGGTAGGCATCCAGCCCCCCCTGGGTGAGGGTGGTAGTAGTGGTAGGCATCCAGCCCCCCTGGGTGAGGGTGGTAGTAGTGGTAGGCATCCAGCCCCCCCTGGCTAAGGGTGGTAGTTGTGGTAGGCATCCAGCCCCCCTGGGTGAGGGTGGTAGTAGTGGTAGGCATCCAGCCCCCTGGCTAAGGGTGGTAGTAGTGGTAGGCATCCAGCCCCCCTGGGTGAGGGTGGTAGTAGTGGTAGGCATCCAGCCCCCCTGGGTGAGGGTGGTAGTAGTGGTAGGCATCCAGCCCCCTGCCTAAGGGTGGTAGTAGTGGTAGGCATCCAGCCCCCCTGGCTAAGGGTGGTAGTAGTGGTAGGCATCCAGCCCCCCTGGGTGAGGGTGGTAGTAGTGGTAGGCATCCAGCCCCCTGGGTGAGGGTGGTAGTAGTGGTAGGCATCCAGCCCACCCTGGGTGAGGGTGGTAGTAGTGGTAGGCATCCAGCCCCCTGGGTGAGGGTGGTAGTAGTGGAACGGCATCCAGCCCCCCTGGCTAAGGGTGGTAGTAGTGGTAGGCATCCAGCCCCCTGGCTAAGGGTGGTAGTAGTGGTAGGCATCCAGCCCCCCTGGGTGAGGGTAGTAGTGGTAGGCATCCAGCCCCCCCTGGGTGAGGGTGGTAGTAGTGGTAGGCATCCAGCCCCCCTGGGTAAGGGTGGTAGTGGTGGTGGGCATCTGGCACCCCCCTGGCTAAGGGTGGTTGTGGTGGTTGGCATCCGGCCCCCCCTGGGTAGGGGTGGTGGTGCGCATTCAGGCCCCTGTGTGCATATGTGGCATTGGTGATGGGCATCCCGCCCCTATGGTGCTGCTGTTGCAAGTATATTCTACATCCCTCTGTGTGTGTGTGATGTGTCGTGTACGTGTTGTATGTGTTTTGTGGTTGGTGTCTGACTTACCTTCTGCGCCGTACGCGTCCGTGCCTGTTCCGGTAGTAAATGTAGAATATTGGTATGATGGGGACGAAGGGATTCATGGTTGGTTCGTGTCGTTCGTCCTTCTCGTTGCTTTGCGTCGTCCTCGTCGCTTCGCGTCGTCCTCGTCGCTGGCGTGTTCGTCTCGTAGCCGTGGATCGTGTTGTGGCGCGAATCGGAGCTTATGTGCGCCTCTCCCGGATGCTTTGACGTGCCGTGCGTAGCGACTGGTTTGGCGCGTACGGGAAGCGCATCGTACTTGTTCGGCCGGACGGAGCTGCATTTTCCCTTCCGTGCGACTCGATTCTGCGTTTCCGGATTCACCTCGGTCGGAGAACAGGACCTGGATTGGGTGAGTACGGGTCGGCCGGATTCTGTGCTGTTGTGCGCATCGTACTTACTCGTTCGGTGTGCTGTACGGATCGGTCGGGAAACAGGCATTCGCATGGCTTTTTTCCCGACCGAATGGTATTGGGTGCGCCTCCGACCGAGATCGGAATCGGCCCCCAAGTATGTATGAAGTTGCCCTCATCAGTATCAGAAGGGATGACGTATCACCATATACCTTTAACGTATGGTGTGTCATGTAGTATTTTGTCAAGTTTATTTTACACTACAGGGAAATTGCAGTATTTTTATTCTAACTTAAGATGTAATATTTCCTGAACTTCCAATTAGAAAGAGTATGAATCCAGTAGTTAGTAGTAAAAATGCACGATTTATGGGTGAATTTTTCATAACCATGAGTTCAATAGATTTAGTAAAGGCACACGAAGACAATCTAACATGTACATTAAGAAAAGAAGAAAAAGAGTTTTTAGATTTAGTAGAAGAAAGGAGACAGGATTTAATGAAGAAGGCAACTACACAGAAAACCCATGTACCTCCATGGGTTGGGAAGGAGGGAATCTATGCAAGTGGCAAGGCTCATGCTGCGATGTCCCTGGACTTTGTGAAAAGGGGAAAATTCTGCCTCCATAGATTAAAGACAGATTATAACAATAATTACATTGGTTCCAGTGAATGTGAACATAACTTCCTAATATTAGGAGGATGGGGACTAAAAGGGGAATTGATCCTGTGTTTCCAGGAGTATATTATGTTTGTGGGAATAATGCCTACTACAGGTTACCTGCAAGATGGTACGGAAGCTGTTATTTTGGAATAGTTTTTCCAAAAATTTACCATGTAGATAAAATCAGTGGAACCAATGGAATTTCTAATGGACTAACACGAAGAAGAAGGGCTAGTTTTTCTGAAATTGTAGGAGATATTTTTAGTGCACTGATACCCTCAGTTGGAGTCATTTTAAACTCACAGAAAATTTGTAAGTTATCAACCATAGTTGATCGTCTTTCTACAGATACTGCAGGAGGATTTTTAATGATTAACACAGAAATGGTTGCAATTAGATCAATGGTTTTACAGAACCGTCTTGCTCTTGACATATTGTTGGCAAAAGAGGGTCGAGTTTGTGGCATGTTGAAAGTTCAACATTGCTGCACTTATATTCCGGACAAGAGCAGAGAAATTAAAGGATATATTGAAAATATTACGAGAATGCATAAAGATTTGACCCAACTGGAGGTTGACAGTGTGTGGGGAAGACTAACAAAAAGTATAACATCAATAGGGAAATGGTTTGTTGGGTTTGGGAAAAGGTTTCTAGGTCAAATAATGATACCTTTAGTGATGATAATAACAATAGTGATGTTAATAATAATTACATATAGATGTTGTAGAAAAGGTACGAAAGGAAAAGTACACTTGAACAGAAAAGGAAAGGGACAGACACGTAAAAGGAAGTATGAAGAAATACGCTTGAAAGAAATGAAAGGCAGGTTATACAAGAAGATGCGAGATTTAGAAGGAAATGAGACAGTTGATGAAAAGTTGGGAGGCCAATTAGAGAAAACTGAGAAGTGCTAAAGTTGATATCTGGGATGGATGGGAATTTTGTGATGGCTTAATATGCCAACAGAGAGGGGATTGATGGAGCAAGGACTCGGACACGAGACTTGTTCAGAAGCAATCCTCTCGATTTAACTTACTAGCGAATTACTAACGATATGTCTTGTAATTAATAATATCCATTTTACACTATACGCGGGATAAGAATGAAGCTTGCCTATGTGTTTACTAACTGCAAATAACACATACGTTTAACTTCAACGCATTTAACATGGGATCTTTACTGCGCATGCGTCTGCTACATCTACGTAGTATGACGTGCTTTCGCTTGGAGGGAAATTCTGGCGCTTGCGCAAAGAGCTATAAAATGGCCGCTTGAAAGCTCACATGCATGGCACCTGTTTTGCTGAAATTAGAAATGGGTTTATAACTAACGCAAATGCAGAGAGAGAAATAACAAATGGTGTGGAATAGAGTAGAGGTTATACAGTGAAACCATTTATTTTTGAGAATAACATTTTTCCTTTTCAACTTTATTATTAGTGCGTATTTGGGCCTGTTAAAGTTGTCCGAGTCGAGCAGACCAATATGGCGCGACGCATGCGCCCCGATACGGGAGCTTGAGAGATGACTAAGGATTTGACACGAGTTCAAGGTCGGCGGAGATGTGGCCTGGGAACATGAGGGTGAAGAGTTCATATGAAGGAACTTATTCAAGAAATCAGTTATAAATGTATTTAATAAAGTTTAAAGATGTATGGGAAAGGAAGGGCGGAATAAAGTTTGATGGGAGGGGTTTGGAAACAATGGTAAAAAAAAAAAAAAATGAAGTATAAGTGTGGTGTGATGATCATTAGGGATGGGCGGAATTTGCATAGTCGCGCTACGCAAAGCTCCGCGAAATGGTAAAAAATCTCCGCGAGCGCGCAAAAGTTCAGCGAACACGCGGAATTGCTTGTTCCGCCCGTTCGCGATGCTTTTTTCCTGTTCGCGAACGCTGTGTGCGTGCGCGGGGAGAAATATCTTGCGAACACGCATTTTGAAAGCGCGAACAAGCCAAAAAATTCTGCGAAGCCGCGGATCGCGGAATTTTTGGCAATTTGGCATTCTCCGCGGAACGCGAAATTACCCAAATTCCACGAGCGGAACGGAATTTACCGCCCAGGCCTAATGATCATCCCCCCTCGCCTGTCCAATCAGAAGTTAGTATTCTGTGCAAAAGAAACATTAATGGGTGGTTCAAGCCTATGGAAAGGTGTAATTGAGGTAGTTTAGTTAGAAGAAGGGGCATTCTCTTTGAAGAAGTTCGGGGGTCGAGAATCGAGAGTTCGAGAGTCAAGTCGGGTTGAGCCAGCTTTGCGCGTTGAAGAAGCCTGACATCGGGGTGTACCGGGGTGGTGCTCTGAAATGCTGATGAAGAAACCGAATGCAGAACCATCAACCTAATTTGGGTGGGTTTAGAGGAATCGTGGAAGAACCACGAGGAGGAAGAGAGTGTCAGAGAGGGGTGCGATGTAGCCGTCGGTAATTAGAGAGGTGAAGTATCCTGTCCTGATTCCTGTCCTGAAGCCTTTGTCTCTTGATCTGTCCTGGGAGGCCCTTACCAGCCCTTTGGCCAGAGGGTTGGTCTTCAAACCATACTTTGGAAATTATGAAATTTATCGTTTGATAAATGCTCTTCTGTCTCTATCCTTTTCTTTCTGAGCAAAGTTATTGTGCGGATCTGAATTGATAAGTGTTATCTGAGATATCTATGAATTGGCACTCCCGCGAATGAGGGTGTTTGTACTGAAACGCTTTGAGATGGTTCAAAACCCCTAATTTTAGATAAAGATTTAAAACTTATTGAGTCTGTCATTATTTTATACTTATTAAGAAATGCATAATAAGTTATGTCAATTATCGCCATCAACTAGTTTTACCTAACTGGTCCATTGACCAGAGGAAAAGAACTGTTTGATCAGCAGAAGGTTTAGTTAAAGAAGTAATAACTAGATCCTGAGGTATGAGCAACATATAAAACTAATGAACTCCAGTGGTTTACTTAGAGCGCAGCGGAAACGAGTTGTATGGGCCCAAAGTGAGTATATGGTAGTAGAGTATCTGTTGTTAGTAGACCGCTGGATCAAGGGCATTACCCCAAATTGCTCTCACTGAAGGGGAAGGTGAAGGCACAAATGTTTACAAAGAGGCTTTACAGAGAATGGAACTTAGGTTCAAACCAGTTACCAACGTAGCTTTAAATAGATATACATTTTATACTAGAGTACAAAACGAAAAGGAGTCAGTTGATGAATTTGTAACTTCCTTGAGATCTTTAAGCTTACACTGCAATTTTGGAAATATGTGTGATGAAATGATCAGGGATCAGATAATAATCCACGTTAAAAATAAAAAGACTCAAGATCGATTATGGGAATTGGGAGATCCCAAGTTATCAGAAGCCATTTCTATTGCAAAAGCTTTGGAACAGACTGAAAAATGGATGTTGACTGTGAAGAACACTAGCAACAAGATAGAACTGCAGGAAGAAGTATGTGCCATCAAACGCCCAGAACTACAACGGAGTGAGAATTCTTCAAGTTTATCTTCTTCACGCTACAATAACTATGGAAGTTTTTAAAAATTTGACCGCAATGAGAGAACAGGAAGTTGTTACAGATGTGGTAGCAAAATGCACTTGGCCTCATATGGAGGGTGTCCTGCTATTAATTAAGAGTGTAGGAAGTGTGGCAGAATGGGGCACTTTGCTTCTGCCTGTAGGGACTTAAGAAGAAACAGTACCCCCACACGTGGTAAAGTTTCCTGCACATCTGATGGTAATCCCATTGTACACAATTGTGAATGTAGCATAAACACAGAAGAAAACAAAGGTTTTGTAGTTTCTCTTTCTGAAGTTATTTCCAATGTGAATGATATTGATGTCAAACATGTTAAAAAATCTCCCATGTGTGTTGTTGAAATTGTTGGTGTGGCATTAGACCTTATGGCCGATTCAGGTTCACCATGGACCATCATATCTAAAGACTATTTTGTAGATAAATTAAGTGGTGTTTTAGATCTCACCAAAGTGTTACCCTCTGATATTATTGCAGAAAGTTATGATTGGTCCAGAATAGATGTAGTTGGTTATTTTGATGTATGTTTACGTTTCAAAACAAGAAGTGCTGCTGTTAAATTGTACATTGCAGTCAAGGGAGTACATGTTCTAGGTTGGAGAGACCAATGGAAGTTGGGTATTATACTAAATCCCCGTGCTAAAGAACCGGTCATGCTAGATGAAAACTTTGACATAGATAATATTGCTGCAATTTCTAATGATGAAAAAGAAAATATTATTAAGTAGGAATTTAATGATGTATTTTCTGATGTTTTAGGAAAATTCAAAGAGTTTTCACATGATATCAGACTTAAAAAAGGTGTAACCCCAGTTAAACAAAAATTGAGAGGTGTACCAATTAATGTTAGGGAAGAACTGAAAAATATGCTTGACGAATTGGTGTCTGAAAACATCATTGAGCCTATCAACTCAGCTGAATGGGTTTCTCCCATTGTTTTGGTAAGAAAACCTGACAAAAAATTGAGAGTCTGTGTAGATCTCAGAGCTTTAAATGCTTGTATCCTTGTGGACTGTCACCCATTACCCAACATCAATGAGGTTGTTTCTATGTTGGAGGGTGCCAAAGTATTCTCCACTTTAGACCTCAGGTCTGCATATCATCAAATTTCTCTTACTGAAAATTCCAAAAGTGTTACAGCTTTCATTACACCGCAGGGCCTGTACCAATATACTAGAATGCAGTTTGGTTTGGCATCTGCGGCGTCTGTCTTTCAAAGAGTTATGTTTAATATCTTTAGAGACGCTGATAAATTTGTCAAATGCTTCCAGGATGACATACTTATTTTTTCTAGCAATGAGGAGGAGCATTTCAAGCACTTAAGGGAAGTTTGTGAAAGGTTGAGGAAGAGTGGTTTGACCCTCAAAAGCAACAAATGCAAGATGTTTAGAAGCAATGTGGAGTATTTGGGTCATACTTTATCTGGTAATGGAGTAGTACCTAAGAAGTCAAATGTTGATGGTATTGTGAATGCACCTTCCCCACGAACATGGAACAATTGTTATCATTTGCAGGCATGTGCGAATATTATAGTAAATTTGTAAACAATTTTGCATCTAAAATGGAACCTCTCAGGAAGTTACTTAGACATAAGACTTCTTTTGAGTGGAAGGAAGAGCAACAGTAAGCTTTTGATTCCATCAAATCTGACATTGTTAAGGCTCCTACACTCAAACCATTTTGTTTGAATAAGGAATGTGTCATCACTGTTGATAAGAACCAAGTTGCATCTCCTCGTTAGGAGATGTGCCCCTGTGCACTGCTGTAGTGGCCCAGAAAAGACTGGGTAACAATTTTAAACACGGCAATATAGTTTTCACATGTAGACAGTTCTGTTCAACAAGTCGATGTTTAATTCACATCAAAGATTGTTATATTTCCTTCATATCATGATTCAAAGACATCCACACGAATGCTGTTATATCACTCCCGATGCATTTCGGGCATCCCAGTGCCCTTCGTCCGGGGAAATCATCTACAACGAAACATAAGTGACAACTCTTATACAGAGAAAATGCCCCTGTCATAATAAAATGAAGAGTAACCAGTGGTCCCCACAGATATTAAGTGAAGAATGAAGAAAGAAAAGAGTGTGCTAATCATAAACACTCAAATGATACAAAGCGTCCAGCAGAGTTACCCATGTGGCATAAGATGTTAAGCTGGTGAATCGAAAGGTAAAAATAAAAATAAAAAATAATAAAAGAGTGCACAAATGAGCAAAATTCCCATCTCCTCAAGACTGTGAAACGAATGAGTGAGTATAAAAAGGCGGTGCCTATACAACAACGAATAAAAGTGATCCGGTGGTCCATCCAGGACGTGACTCCCAAAACATAAAAACCATATATACCGTGAGTACTTTCTCACAAATTGCTTACCTTTGTGGCTGCATTTGAGCGCAGTTAGGTTATTCTAACTCAGGTTCTTTTTGCCTCGTAGGCGAGTGCACAATTGTTATAAATTGAGCCGCTTGTTCACCCACATTAAGTGAGTAGCTATTAGAATTTTTGGTTTTTATGTTTTGGGAGTCACGTCCTGTATGGATCACCGGATCACTTTTATTCGTTGTTGTTTAGGCACCGCCTTTTTATACTCACTCATTCGTTTCACAGTCTTGAGGAGATGGGAATTTTGCTCATTTGTGCACTCTTTTATTATTTTTTATTTTTATTTTTACCTTTTGATTCACCAGCTTAACATCTTATGCCACATGGGTAACTCTGCTGGATGCTTTGTATCATTTGAGTGTTTATGATTAGCACACTCGTTTCTTTCTTCATTCTTCACTTAATATCTGTGGGGACCACTGGTTACTCTTCATTTTATTATGACAGGGGCCTTTTCTCTGTATAAGAGTTGTCACTTATGTTTCGTTGTAGATGATTTCCCCTGACGAAGGGAACTGGGATGCCCGAAATGCATCGGGAGTGATGTAACAGCATTCATATGGATGTCTTTGAATCATGATATGAAGGAAATATAACAATCTTTGATGTGAATTAAACATCGACTTGTTGAACAGAACTGTCTACATGTGAAAACTATATTGCCGTGTTTAAAATTGTTACCCAGTCTTTTCTGGGCCACTACAGCAGTGCACAGGGGGACATCTCCTAGCGAGGAGATGCAACTTGGTTCTTATTTCTTTCAACACTCCATGGAGTAGAGAGTGATACCCCAGTAGCACGCTACAACTCACACATTTTTGGAAGATTGGCAGTGCGTGTCCCACCTCATCTTGTTATTTACATTTGTCTAACCTCCGGACACTGCACGCCTGCATAAACATTATAATTATGGGTTTTGACGACATCTCCAACCTAACTGAATCAAGAGCAGATACATTTGCCTTTGCGAGTGATGATGCTAACAAAATCTATGCTCTCATACAGGAAGAAATCACCCCTTTTTCTAACATTAAGAACAAGGAAAGCAGCATTAGACAATTACTTTATCTTACTAAGAGAGAATCCAATCAGAGATTACACGCCAGCACATTAATTAGATACCATCGTGCTCAACGAATTCCTAGAGGTTTGAGGATACCATTGAAACCATTACTATGCAAGAACAATCCAAGATTCATCGAGAAGTGGTATGCCATCCTTAATAAATGTTCCCTAGACCTTATTTTATTGATCATTGAAGAACTATCCAAAGTGCTTGAAGAATTAACTAAGGATATTGCTCAAACTAAAAGTGAATTAGCTAACATGATGGACAAAGACGATTTCGATAAAATACTTGAGGATATAAATGTACAACTCAATAAATACACACAAGAAATTCAAGAGAGAAAAATACGCAAATACACACGCGACACCATAGACTACAAATTGGGGGAAGTATACACCTGGGCAGAGGTGTATGCTCGACGAAGACAAAACAGACCATTCAACCCTAACACCGATACAGAGACTTCATCCTCAGATAGTGAGGTACGTTCAAGACCAACACGAACAACAACTTCAAAACCAGGGCTTGTCGAGGACACTAATGCACCTCAAACGACTGCGGTTCATTTTTTAGAAGAAGGCACAGGAGACCGGGACGACCCAGGAGGGGCCAAGGAAAAAGACACAGACAAAGAAAAGGAAACCTCAATCTTGAAGATTCCACCGAACACCACCAGGAAAGGCAGGGGGAAGAAACTTTAAACAACAACAATTTGGTGATCAACATTTCCAATTATCATTTGACACCTTTTGAAATACAGACTTTACAAAAAGGCCAATCTTTTGTTCCCACCACTAATACAAACTCCTTGGAATTGGAAATTAGTTTCTTCAAACTTATGAGAAATCTGCATTTAAGGCATTACTTTGAGAACGTAGTTGAACTTAAGGAACCAGATGAGGAAGATCTACTAAAAGGACTAAGACCCACGAGTACTTTTTTAGCACCTGTGAGCCATAAAAGCTTAGACACTTTTGAAAACTTGGTTAAAAATGAATTATCCACTCTGAAATTCCAAAGACAATCCAAACACTCTAATCTCACCATTAAGGAGAAGAACACCCTTAAGAGATTGGCAAACAACAAGGAGATAGTGTGTCAAAATGCTGATAAGGGAGGTGCTTTGGTTATCATGAACAGTGACTTTTACAAAGAACAAGTGAATGCACATGTAATGGACACCAACACTTACGCTTTACTTGATTGCAATCCCACCAATCAATTTTTGGAGATATTAAAGGTGATTATACAGAGAGCGGTTGACAATGGAGTCATAACAGAAAGAGTTAAGAGATATTTAATTCAGACTAACCCCAAATCACCTCATTTGTACATGTTACCCAAGGTACATAAGGATTTACATCAACCACCGTTTAGACCCATTGTGTCCACGAGGGGAAGTATACATGAGCCAGTTGGTAAGTTCATTGATAAGTACCTGCAACCAATAGTCACCAAGATCAACACCTATATCAGAGACACTACAGATTTCATCGCCAAGATCAGTCAAATCACTATTACCTCAGAAGAAGAGCTGTGGCTTTGCACCGTTGATGTTAAAGCATTATACACCTCTATCCCAAATGACCTTGGGATAGAAGCGATTGAACATGTGTTGTTACACTCTACACTAAATTCAGAATTACAATTGTTTCTAATGGAGCTAATACAGTTCACCTTATACCAGAGCTATTTCACTTGGGAAAAACAGTGGTTTTTACAACTGTCTGGAACTTCGATGGGCAACTGCGCAGCCCCATCGTACGCTAATATCTTTATGCACTACTTTGAAGAACAACACATTCTCAATGACCCTGTATGGCAAGAACACGCCAAACTTTTTGTACGTTTCATTGATGACATCTTTATCATGTGGACTGGTTCACACCGTGAACTCATATCAGCTCTGAATAGATTGAACCAAATTCACCATCGCATTCAGTTTACGTTTGACGTCCAACAACATCAAATTGCTTTTTAGATGTACTGATACAAAGGATGAATGACAAACTAGTGACCAACATTTTCCGTAAAGCCACTGATAGAAACAGCATTTTACACTTCAACAGTTTTCACCAGTACAAGTTGAAAAACAATTTACCCTTTTCACAATGTTTAAGAGTCAAAAGAATTGTGTCTGATCCAGAACAATGTCAACAGCAAATTGATGTTATGCTGACAAGATTTACTGAACGTGGTTACCCTCAAGAAATTCTTGAAAAGGCTAGAACTAGATGTGATCAAACTAATCGCATAGACTTACTCAAGAAGAGAGAGAAGCCATCTCAAAATCGTATGGTAGTAGTTTCTAAGTATTCCACCTGGAGTCAACGATTTAGAAATATAATCAATAAACACTGGCCAATATTAGCTCTTGAACCTGATTTTCAAAATCTGTTTTCAAATCGTCCTATTTTTGCATTTACCAGGGGGCACAATCTCAAAGAGCTGTTGACGAAACCTTCTGATGAAAAACCTTCAACCACATATAAAGGCCTAAAACCATGCTACAACTGTAGTAACTGTCACAATATCATTCAAGGATCTTCAATGACACATCCCATGTAGGGTTCGAAAATCAAGCTCAAGGTCACTGCAACCTGCAATTCCTCTAACGTCATTTACATGCTTAAGTGCCCATGTGGCTTATGCTATGTGGGGAAAAACTGAGAGGAAAATACGCATACGCATTTTGGAACACAAAAGCAATATACGCACCAAAAATCTGAAATAAGTGGTGGCTGCCCACTTCATAGACAAAAGACATAACATCTGTCAATTAAAATTCCTGGTGCTTGAAACCGTAGAGAAAAAAGAGGGAGTGGACAATAATAACAGGCTACTCCAAAGAGAGAACCATTGTATTCGTTTTTTGAACACCATGAGACCTCATGGTCTCAATGATCGCATGGAATTTTTATGCTATCTGTAATCATTGTTAACATGCTTTTGCTTTCTGATGATTTTCTAGATGGTCCTCTTTGTGTTATAATTTTACACCACTTATGACATCTTGGTATTGTTTTCTATTAACTTTGTGTTGTTTTTCTCATACGCACCTTCAGACACTTTGCACCTATCCAGAAAAGTTATTTATATTCGCCATTGAACTTTGCAACATGTGTTTGTTTTCATCAATTTTTTGACACTCACTTTTAACGGGTTGACTTTTTATTATTACTGTATTGGTTTTTCCTTTCACATTGTCGTCACACTTTGTGGGTTTGAGCATCTAGTTATATTTCTTTCACTTTTGGCGCTCATGCACTATTATAGCTCCCGTTTAAGATGGCGCTTCCTATTTTGCCGTTTGGGTTTCACTTTAATGCACCTGACGACCGCAGTGACGTCATCACGCTTTACACATCCTTGTTTATTTCGATGCACACCGGCCAGTGCATCTCAAAATTCACCGGCTTTTTGGACCGCGTACTCAAGCACGCTTAGCGGGACCGTATATACCGTGAGTACTTTCTCACAAATTGCTTACCTTTGTGGCTGCATTTGAGCGCAGTTAGGTTATTCTAACTCAGGTTCTTTTTGCCTCGTAGGCGAGTGCACAATTGTTATAAATTGAGCCGCTTGTTCACCCACATTACGTGAGTAGCTATTAGAATTTTTGGTTTTTATGTTTTGGGAGTCACGTCCTGGATGGACCTCCGGATCACTTTTATTCGTTGTTGTTTAGGCACCGCCTTTTTATACTCACTCATTCGTTTCACAGTCTTGAGGAGATGGGAATTTTGCTCATTTGTGCACTCTTTTATTATTTTTTATTTTTACCTTTTGATTCACCAGCTTAACATCTTATGCCACATGGGTAACTCTGCTGGACGCTTTGTATCATTTGAGTGTTTATGATTAGCACACTCGTTTCTTTCTTCATTCTTCACTTAATATCTGTGGGGACCACTGGTTACTCTTCATTTTATTATGACAGGGGCCTTTTCTCTGTATAAGAGTTGTCACTTATGTTTCGTTGTAGATGATTTCCCCTGACGAAGGGCACTGGGATGCCCGAAATGCATCGGGAGTGATGTAACAGCATTCATATGGATGTCTTTGAATCATGATATGAAGGAAATATAACAATCTTTGATGTGAATTAAACATCGACTTGTTGAACAGAACTGTCTACATGTGAAAACTATATTGCCGTGTTTAAAATTGTTACCCAGTCTTTTCTGGGCCACTACAGCAGTGCACAGGGGGACATCTCCTAGCGAGGAGATGCAACTTGGTTCTTATTTCTTTCAACACTCCATGGAGTAGAGAGTGATACCCCAGTAGCACGCTACAACTCACACATTTTTGGAAGATTGACAGTGCGTGTCCCACCTCATCTTGTTCATCACTGTTGATGCAAGCTTGTATGGCATTGGAGGTGTTTTGTCTCAAAGACGTGGCAAGGATGAGTGGAATGTGTGTTTTGCCTCCCGCACTCTCAATGAGACAGAACGAAGGTATGCTGTAATTGAAAAAGAACTATTGGCATGTGTGTGGGCAATTGAGCACTACCGTAATTATATTTGGGGAAGCAAATTTGTTTTAAGGACAGATCACAAACCCCTTGTGAATATCCTTTCTCCAGGTGGTGGATGGAATTCCACAGCTCATATTGCGAGGCTTACCTCCAGATTGCAGGAATACTGCTTTAAACCAGAGTTTGTTCCTGGTAAGAAAAATGTCATGGCTAATTTTATGTCTCGGCTTCCCTGTCAAGTCAATTGTGATGAAAATCTTGATGATTCAGAGGTGGTTACCACTATTCAAGATGTAGTATCTGGTGCATTTGAAGATATCACTGAGGAATCCTGGAGACATAGTGAAAAGGAAGATTGCATGTGGCAAACTGTTAAAGGGTCTATCTTAAAGGGATGGCCAGATAGGAAAAATCTTCCTGAAGAATTCATGCCCATGTTCAAAGTCTCTGATGTGTTAGAATTGGAAGGTGACTTAATGTATAAAAGTGGGAAATGTGTACCACCTGTTGGTATTCAAGAAGTAATTCTTAAGTTAGCACACAAATCGCATCCTGGAATGTCTGCCATGAAACGGTTAGTCAGAAATTATTTCTGGTGGCCAGGTTTAGATCGTATGGTGGATCGCACTGTTAGGGATTGTGATGTGTGCATGAGTAGTGAGAAAATGATGAGTCTTAATGTTCCTCCTTTAAAATGTTCTGAGTGGCCTGATGAACCATGGAAAAAAGTGGCGTTTGATATTTTGGGTCCTTTTAAGTGTCTACCACATGACTCACAATATGCTTTTGTGTTGGTGGACTACCACTCAAAGTGGCCTGAAGTGAAGTTTGCATCCAACTCCTCTACCAACATGGTTATTGAGTTTTTCAAAGAAGTATTTGTCAGAGAAGGTTGTCCTTCAATCCTTGTATCTGACAATGGGGTGCAATTAACTTCTACTGAAATGGATAGTTTCTTAAAAGGTCAAAACATCCAACATTAAACTGTCTCTATTTATGAACCACATGAGAATGGTCTTGTTGAACGCTTTAATAGGGTGCTGAAAGGGTATGTATCTGATATTGTCAAGATGGGAGGAAATTGGAAAAATTCCTTGAGAGAAAAGCTTTGGTTATATCGCATTACGCCTCATACCACAACAGAGGTTAGCCCTTTCCGCCTTTTAAAATGGCCTGATCCAGCATCAAAGATTTGTCCCTGGTGGTTCAAAGAAAAATGTAAAAAACAAGTTTTTTTCGAATGATTTGGTAAGCGGTGTTGCCCAAGAGTAGAATCCAAACAAGGAAAAGTTAAGAAGTGGTACGATGAAAAGTGGAAAGCAAAAACTCACAATTTCAATATAGGTGATTGGGTCAGAGTCAAAAAACCTGGTTTTATCACTAAGTGTTCTGATAAATTTGGCAAACCCATGAAGATTGTTAAAGTTTTTGACAATAGTATCATCACTCAAGATGGTAAATTATGGAATGTTAGACGTGTTGCTAAATGTCCAGCTGTACCTAGTGTGACAAGTAAATTGCCTTTGGAATTTACAAATTTACCTGACAATACTGTAGCTTCTAGAGTTAAAGCATCAGATAGGTTGCATTTACCTCCCAAGAAGTTTTATGATTTCTGTAGATAAGTTCCTTAATGCTCACAGTATTGTTTTGTTGGAAAAAGGAAGATATGTTACATTTGCATTTTCTATCCTTGTTGTCCATCTCTTTTCCCCTTCCCCTCTTACGTACCTTGCATTCCACCTTGTGCATTCCAATTCCACATGGAATTGTTTTGCTGCTGCCAAGCACCCAGGATTCGTTATTTTCCTGTGGGCTGAGCAGTTGATCCTGTTGCTGTGCTGTCAACATTAAATTTATATACTTAAATTCATCTATTCTGGATTCTATTTTTAACATTTCCCAAGATGGCCGCCGAGCCCGGGGCAAAAAACCCAGGTGACTCCCCTTGCAAAACCAGGTTGTTTTGTGATAGGTCATTTTGATGTCTCCTCAATATGTTTTGGGCCCTTGCCTGTCGCGGGTACTTGTCCCACCCACGCAAGTGAGGTACCATTTGTATCGGGAGACCTGGGGGAACGCTGGGTGGTAGGAAATGTGTGGATCCACATAGATTCCAGAACTTTCCCACACAGAAATTTGAGAAAAAAGTGATTTGTTTCATCAAAATTTGAGGTTTGCAGGGGATTCTGGGTAGGAAAACTTTGGAGGACCCACGCAAGCCATACCTTCCTGGACTCCCCCGGGTGTCTAGTTTTCAGAAATGTGTGGGTTTGGTAGATTTCCC
The DNA here is from genome assembly GCA_963921515.1 of Calotriton arnoldi. Lineage (NCBI taxonomy): Eukaryota > Metazoa > Chordata > Amphibia > Caudata > Salamandridae > Calotriton > Calotriton arnoldi. Next base: position 47,366 of record CAWUFW010016169.1, on the reverse strand, counting down.
AAGATGGCTGCCGCCCCGGGACCAAAAACTCAGATGCCCCCTATGTATCCGAAAATGACCTTGTTTTGCAAGGGGGGGTCACATGAGTTTTTGGTCCCGGGCTTGGTGGCCATCTTGGAAAACCCACACATTTATGAAAAGTAGACACCCAGGGGAGTCCAGCGAGGTATGGCTTGCGTGGATCCCCCGTTTTCCTACCCACAATGCCCTGCAAACCTCAAATTTAGCTGAGAAAAAAATCACTTTTTTGTCAAATTTCTGTGTGGGAAAAATAGGCCTGGGGAGGTTGGGGAAGCTCTTACCCACCTCCCCAGGCAAAAAAAAAAAAAAATGGGAAATCCCTCTGCTGTCTGCAGCAGAGGGATTTTCTGAGCATGTGCTCATGACGGAATGGTTCCGTCATGAGCACACTTGAACTTGTGCTCATGACGGAACCATTCCGTCATGAGCATGGAAGGGGTTAAACCTCCGGTGCAAAGCACCGGTGTTTTTTTTTATTTTTTATTTCCCCTGGGGGAGACACGCCAGGCTCTCCGCGTCTCCCCCCGGGGAAATCAGGCCGAAAACGGCCTCCCCCGCTTTCAGGGAGGCCTTGTTTGAAAGGGGAGAGTCTCCCCTTTCCACCGAGGCCTTCCTGAAAGGGTTTCCTGGCCGTGGATCGCGGCAGCACTGCGATCCACGGCCAGGAAACCCCACTAAACACCAGGGATGTCTTCGGGGGGTCGGCCCTCGTGGGAATGGGTCGGCCCCCCCCTTGGGGCCATATATTTAATTAAAAAATACTTTGGCTTTCCTTGGGGTTGCGCGATCGCCCCCCAAAAGTAAAAAAAAAAAAAAAAGGATTGTTTGTTTTTAAAAGAATTTTTTTTTTAAATGGCGGCGATATTGGCAGGGGGTCGGTCCTCCTGCTCAGTGGCCGATCCCCTGCGGGGCAATTTTTTTTTTATATAGTCATGTGCTTTCCATGGGGGTCACAATCGGCCAAAGGGGATGATGGACGGAGCGCTTGAGCAAATCAAACACTCACCCCCAGTCAAGTGATCTGGGTTTAATCCATCAACATTCTTTAGCTCACTCCACCACCCCAGTTCAGACATCGCCATATGCAAATCAGTCTGACCCTGTGCCTCATGGGAACAGTCCAGCCCGAACTGCCAAGTCATGTCTTCCCTGGACCGGAAACAAGCATCCTGGGACCGGTTTCTGCCTATTCAGCCGTCATCAGCCAGGCTAGCTTGAATCCAGTGGCAAAGTGAGCAAGGGACACACGTCTGGGCATACCCTGCCAACTTAGGGCGAACAAAGCGATACCAAAGGGATGATGGACGGAGCGCTTGAGCATGGCGAGCAAAAAAACGATGGATTTAGGCCCAGATCTCTGTACTGGGGTGAATGTATGACATTGTTCTGCATTCTGTCCATCAACTGCTGTTTTTGCATTTGTCACCCCGAGTGGGACGGGTATGCCCAGACGTGGGTCCCGTGCTCTCCATGCCACTGGAATCAAGCTATCCTGGCTGAAGAGGGGTGAAACCCCGAAACCGGTCCTAGGATGCTTGTTTCCAGTCCAGGGAGGATCTAGCTTGGCAGTTCGGGCTGGACTGTTCCCATGAGGCACAGGGTCAAGACTGATTTGCATATGGCTGGGTTCAAACTGGAATGGCATGGTGAGCAAAAAAACGATGGATTTAGGCCCAGATCTCTGTACTGGGGTGAATGTATGACATTGTTCTGCATTCTGTCCATCAACTGTTGTTTTTGCATTTGTCACCCGAGTGGGACGGGTATGCCCAGACGTGGGTCCCGTGCTCTCCATGCCACTGGAATCAAGCTATCCTGGCTGAAGAGGGGTGAAACCCCGAAACCGGTCCTAGGATGCTTGTTTCCAGTCCAGGGAGGACCTAGCTTGGCAGTTCGGGCTGGACTGTTCCCATGAGGCACAGGGTCAAGACTGATTTGCATATGGCTGGGTTCAAACTGGAATGGCATGGTGAGCAAAAAAACGATGGATTTAGGCCCAGATCTCTGTACTGGGGTGAATGTATGACATTGTTCTGCATTCTGTCCATCAACTGTTGTTTTTGCATTGGTCACAATCGGTCCCCAGGGAAGCCATAACTGTAAAGAAAAATATATAGAAAGAGAGATCTATATATATATATTCACTGAAAAAACCATAGGTTTCAGGCACGTTATAGTTAGAAATTAGCATTTAAAAAACCTTAGAAATTCACAGAAAAAACCATAGGTTTCAGGGGCGTTCTAGTTAGTTGGACATTTCACTCGTTCAAAACCATAGAAATTCCCCCGTTATAGTTAGTTCAGCTAACTATAACTCGCGCCCCCGTAATGCACTGCTGATGACGTCACATATTACATCACTCATGACATGGTCAGTGACATCACTGATGACATCATCCAGTGACTGTGTTTCTGTAAAGTTTAAATATGTTTAATATATATAGGGAAAGGCGTATTGAAGAATGAGTGGGTGTATAAGTGTCTGAATGGATGATTTAGTAGGTGCGTGACTGACTCTATAAGTGAGTGATTAAACGTATCTTACTGAATGCATGGGTTAGTGACTAAACTGTGTGAATGTCTGTATCCGTCTGTCGGTTGGTGTGTAAGCGGCTGCATGGGTTTGTGAATAGCTACATGAGTGTCTACATGGGTTATTGATTGGTTGTCTGAGTATCTGTATGGGTGCCTGAGTGTTTGTGTGGGTGGGGTGTGTGTGACTGTGCGTAGATGTGTGAGTGGGGCATTCACTGGGTGCATGGTTTCAAGAGTGCATCTGTGATGGACTGTATGGGTGGGTGAGTGTGTGTATGGGTGTGTTAGTGAGTGAATGTATATCTCAGTGGTACATGTGTGAGTAACTACATATGTGAAAGGCAGTATATGTGTGTGTTGGAGTATATAAATGGCTATAAGTGAGTGTGTGATTGTGAGAGTGGCTGTATGGATGAGTGTGTACTTGTATCAGTGATTGTATAAGAGCGTAAGAATGTGCTAGTATTTGTATGAGTAAGTGAGCTGGTGTGTGTATAACTGTATAGGTGAGTAAATGGCAGTGTGATTAATTATTTGCATGACTGACTAGGTGTGCGAGTACCTCTATGGATGAGTGGTGGTGTGTGAGTGTCTATATAGGTGTATGAGTGCATATGATAGTCCTATACTGAGTGACCGTAAGTTTGAGTGACTGTACGGGTGAGTGAGTGGATGTGTGTGTGTGTAGACCTAAGAATCAGTGAGTGGGTATGTGGTTATTGGTGTTGGAGTGTCTATGATTTTGAGAATGGCAGTCTGTAATTTAGAGTGGGTGTATCAAAAGTTATATTAGGGTGAGAGAAGATGCATGAAATTATCACATGGATGATGTCATCAGTGATGTCATTTGAGATGTCATCAGTGATGTCACTGACCATGTCATGAGTGATGTAATATGTGACGTCATCAGCAGTGCATTGCGGGGGCGCGAGTTATAGTTAGCTGAACTAACTATAACGGGGGAATTTCTATGGTTTTGTACGAGTGAAATGTCCAACTAGAACGCCCCTGAAACCTATGGTTTTTTCAGTGAATTTCAAAGGTTTTTTAAATGCTAATTTCTAACTATAACGTGCCTGAAACCTATGGTTTTTTCAGTGAATTTCAAAGGTTTTTTAAATGCTAATTTCTAACTATAACATGCCTGAAACCTATGGTTTTTTCAGTGAATTTCAAAGGTTTTATAAATGCTAATTTCTAACTATAACGTGCCTGAAACCTATGGTTTTTTCAGTGAATTTCAAAGGTTTTTTAAATGCTAATTTCTAACTATAACATGCCTGAAACCTATGGTTTTTTCAGTGAATTTCAAAGGTTTTATAAATGCTAATTTCTAACTATAACGTGCCTGAAACCTATGGTTTTTTAAGTGAATTTCTAAGGTTTTTTAAATGCTAGTTTCTAACTATGCCTACAGAGGTAGGACATGTGAAGAAAGAAGAAAAAACGCACAGAAAGAAGCAAAAGAAATGCAGAAAGAAGCAACAGAAGTCCACAAAGACGAAGAAAAGTGCAGGAAGAAGCAAGACATGTGCAGAAAGAACCAACAGAGGAGCAGAAAGAGGCCTTGTTGCAAAATCATCCTGTGCCCACAAGTTTTTCAGACGGGTACTGGTGGTAACTGACTGACTAACCAGGCCTAGAGCCAGTGCTATGCTAAAAGACACTTAGAATACAGTGAAAACACCTACATACACTAGGGAACACTATGCGTTGGGGTACCCCTGTGATTAGCTTGACCTCCTCTGTAAGGCCCTAGTACATAATAGGGCAGGGGGATTAAAACTACCTCTAAGTCAGAGGTGCAGAAATATGCTACTTTAACTAGTAGTCGCGTTTGCAGAGTGGTGGAGAAAGGGTGCTGGGCGTCCAACCAACGCTCAGGAATTCCACTGCGTAGGACTTACAGGAGGTACCAGGAGGGATTCTTGGCCCCCAAACTCCCTCAGGACTAAATTGGACTTAATCCCTATCCCGTAGTCTGCCACGAGGCACGTTTGCAGAGTGGTAGAGAAAGGGGGCCATGGCCTCCGAAGACATCTTAGCAATCCCACTGTGTGGGTCTTACTGGAGGTAACAAGAGGGGTAGTTGGCCCCCGAGGACATCCTTGGGGGCCAACTTCCCAAACTATTACCTCCAGTCAGTCCCACACAGCAGCATTGGTAAGTACGCGTACCAGGCCACGCCCACTTTGCCCGCCACTCTACAAACGCGCTCCCTGGCACGCTCTTGGATGGGGATTGAAGTCCCCTTCACTGCTGGGGGTCCTTTAGGGGCCAACTAGCCTACCTTTTACCTCCAGTAAGCCCCACACAGTGGGATTGGTGAGAGGTAGACAAAGGCCATGCCCCCTTTCTCCACCACTCTGCAAACGCGCCCCCTGGCGCGTTGTAAGTTGGCGGATTAAGTCCCCTTGAATCCTGAGGGTCCCTGGGGTCCAACTAACCCACCAGGTACCTCCAGTAAGCGCCACAGAGCTGCGTTGCAGAGAGGTGTAAAAAGGGGCGTGGCCTGGACCACCTCTCTGCAACGCAGGCCTGTGGCGCTTACTGGAGGTACCTGGTGGGCTAGTTGGCCCCCAGGGGCCCTCAGGATTGAAGAGGAATTAATTCCACAACTTAAAACGCGCCACAGGGCGTGTTTGCACACATGTCACCTCAGGCCCCGCCCCCTCCCTTCACCACGGTGCAAACACGCCCGTGGCACGTTTTAAGTTGGGGGATTAAGTCCCCTTGAATCCTGAGTGTCCCTGGGGGTCCAACTAGCCCACCAGGTACCTCCAGTAAGCGCCACAGAGCTGCATTGCAGAGAGGTGTAAAAAGGGGCGTGGCCTGGGCCACCTCTCTGCAACGCAGCAGCGCTTACTGGAGGTACCTGGTGGGCTAGTTGGCCCCCAGTATTGAAGGGGAATTAATTCCCCAATTTAAAACGCGCCACAGGGCGCGTTTGCAGAGTGTTGCTGGGAGGGGGCGGGGCCTCCGGCACGATCGTGTGTATTTGTTTTTTTCCCTTTTTTTGGGCCCTGGGGACCCCATCCCCCAGGGCCTGACCCCTTTTAAAAAAAAAAGAAAAAGAAAAAATGAACGGGATGAGGGCCGCGTGGGCCCCCCTCCCGTGGCCAATTCCGGACCCGGGGACCCCATCCCCCGGGGCATGGTCACATTTAAAAAAAAAAAAATTATGGAGGGGGGGCTGCATGGCCCCCCTCCTGAGGCCTCTATTGGCCCCGGGGGACCCCATCCCCCGGGGCCGGCCTTTATTTTTTTAAATTATTTTTTCATTTTGGGGAGGGGGGCTGCGTGGCCCCCCTCCCGGGCCACTTCTAGCCCGGGGACCCCATCCCCCGGGGCTGGCCCTCTGTTGGGGACCGTGGGGGGAGCCCCAATGCCCCCACGGTCCCGCCGGCTCCCCGCGTCCTGCGGGAGCCGGCATTGCTTTTCCACATGGGGAGCTGCTGACATGCAGCTCCACGTGTGGAAAAGCAATTCTGCTTTGCTTCATTGAAGCGAGAGCAGGTTTCCATGCTCTCGCTTCAATGAAGCAAAGCAGTTTGCAATGACAGGGCGGGAGCCACGAGGCTCCCGCCCTGTCATTGCAAACAGCAGTGCCCCGGGGGTGAGCACTCCGGGACACTGCAGGAGCCGGCCCTGGGGGGTGGCGGTCCCCAGGGCCATGAAGGGCTCCAGGAGGGGGGCCACGCGGCCCCCCTCCCAACACATGCACAGCCCCGGGGAGGTGGTGGTCCCCGGGGGTCCGTAACAGACTCCCGAATTTACATAGTTAGTGCCCCGGGAGGTGGCGGTCCCCGGGGCTGCGGGGGGGCCTTGTGCCCCCGCAAATATTTAAGGAAAGCCCCGGGGGTGGCGGTCCCTGGGGCTGCAGGGGCCTCCCTGGGCCCCCGCAATTACTATATGTCATGCCCCCGGGACTTGGCCCATCCGGGGGCTAAATAAGAACGAAGCGCGGGAGCCCGTGCTTCGTTTTTTGTTTTATTTTCGGCCAAAATTCGCGCTGGGTGCCCGAATCTTGCCGATTTTTTTTGTTTTAAATGCTTTTTTTGGCCCTGGGGGTCCTTGTGGGACCCCCTGAGCAGGCCTAGGGGGTCAGGGTGTTTCTACCCTGCCCCTTTTTCTTCGTTTTCACGCGTGTTTCTTTTTCTCTTTTCTTGTGACTCGGTTCTACCGAGTCACAAGATGGCTGCCAACACTTCCTGGTTTGGAGTGTTGACAGTCAATTAGAATAAAGCGCGTGGTCGGGAGGGTCCGCGGATCCTCCGTGCCTCTATATATCGAAACTTTTATTTTTTGATTTTCTCAGCAACTACTGAACAGATTTACTCCATTTAAAAAAAAGGTCTCTTTCTGAACCAAAGGCTACCTTTTTGCCAAATAAGGAGTAATTCCGTTCAGCAGTTTCAGCTGTAACCGTGTCTAAATTTTCCTATGGGAAATTGATTTTCCGACCTCTATTTTTGAATTTCTCAGGAACTACTGAACGGATTTACTCCATTTAAAAAAAGGTCTCTTTCTGAAACAAGGGCTACCTTTTGCCAAATTTGGTGTAATTCCGTTCAGCAGTTCAAGCTGTAGCCATGTCTAAAGTTTCCTATGGGAATTAACATGGAGAAAACACGTTTTGGGACCCCCCTTTTTTCTCGGCCCCCGCTTGCCGAATCACCCCGAAACTTTCAAGACAGGAGCTGACCGGAGCGGGCTACGAGTTTTGAAAATTTCGCAAAGATTCGTCAACCGGCGCCAAAGATATTGAGAAAACAAAAAACGAGTTTCCTATGGAAACTAGGTCCTAACTATAACTATCTACTGGCGACCGCCAGTAGATAATATATATATATATATATATATATAGAGAGAGTCTCTTTCTCTCTGTAGATGATATATGTATATATATGTATCTATATACATATATATGTGTATATAGATACATATATATACACACATGTTGTCTACAGAGAGAAAGATATATATGTATCTATATACATATATACATGTATTACCGCCAGTAGGTAGTTATAGTTAGGACCTCGTTTCTATTCAAAAAGCGTTTTTTCTTTTGCCAATATCTTTGGCGCCGTTTGACGAATCTTCGCGAAATTTTCAAAACTAATGGGGCGCTCCGGTCAGCTCCTGTCTTGAAAGTTTCGGGGTGATTCGTCAAGCGGGGGCCGAGAAAAAATGGGGGTCCCAAAACGCGTTTTCCCATGTTAATTTCCATAGGAACTTTAGACAAAGCTACAGCTCGAACTGCTGAACGGAATTACATCAAATTTGGCAAAAAGGTAGGTCTTGGTTCAGAAAGAGCCCTTTTTAAATGGTGTAAATCTGTTCAGTAGTTCCTGAGAAATTAGAAAAAGAAAAGTTTCGATATCTGAGCACAGAGGAGGGTTCGCGAACCCTCCCGGGCACGACCTTCACTCTGATTGGCTGCCAACACTCCAAACCAGGAAGTGTTGGCAGCCATCTTGTGACTGGGTAACCGAGTCACAAGAAAAGAGTAAATAAAAAGGTGAAAAACAAGAAAAGGGGGCACGGTACAAACACCTTGACCCCCTAGGCCTGCTCAGGGGGTCCCACAAGGACCCCTAGGGCCAAAAAAAGCTTTTTTTTTTTTTAAAACCTGCTCTCGCTTCCAAAAACCAAAGCAGAATTGCTTTTGCACAAGGGGAGCTGCATGTCAGCAGCTCCCCTTGTGCAAAAGCAATGCTGGCTCCCGCAGGAGGCGGGGAGCCGGCGGGACCGTGGGGGCTTTGGGGCTCCCCCCACGGAGAGGCCAGGCCCCGGGGGATGGGGTACCCGGGGCCAGAAGTGGCCTGGGAGGGGGGCCATGCAAACCCCCTCCCCTGCAATTATATATATATATATTTTTTAAATGTAAAGGCCGTCCCCGGGGCCATAATTGGCCTGAGGGGGGCCATGCGGCCCCCCTCCAAAATATAAAAAAAATAAAAGGTTGGCCAGGCCCCGGGGGATGGGGTCCCTGTGGCCATAATTGGTCTCTGGAGGGGGGGCTACGCAACCCCCCTCCCCAAAAAATGTATTTAAAAAAAACTAGGCTGGGATGGGGTCCTTGGGGCCAAAAGTGTCCCAGGGAAGGGGGGACACGCAGCCCCTCTCCCATAAAATAAAAATGAAAAAAGTAACCAGCAACTCGCCGGAGGCCCCGCCCCCTCCCTGCACTGCTGTGCAAACGTGCCCCCTGGCGCTTTGTAAATTGGGGGATTAAGCCCCCTTCAATCCTGAGGGTCCGTGGGGGCCAACTAGCCCACCAGGTACGTCCAGTAAGCGCCACAGAGCTGCGCTGCAGAGAGGTGGTCGGAGGCCACGCCCTTTTACACCTCTCTGCAACGCAGCTCTGTGGCGCTTACTGGAGGTACCTGGTGGGCTAGTTGGCCCCCAGGGACCCTCAGGATTCAAGGAAACTTAATCCCCCAACTTACAACAAGCCAGGGGGCGCGTTTGCACAGTGGTGCAGGGAGGGGGCGGGCCTGATATAACAAGTGTGCAAACACGCCCCCTTGCACGTTGTAAATTGGGGGATTAAGTCCCCTTCATTCTTGAGGGTCCCTGGGGGCCAACTAGCTCACCAAGTACCTCCAGTAAGTGCCACAGAGCTGTGTTGCAGAGAGGTGGTCCGAGGCCACGCCCCTTTTTACACCACTCTGCAAACGCGGCTTCTGGTGCACTTCTGGTGGGGCGATGAGGTCCTCTTGTGTCCTGAGGACCTCAGGACTCAAGTGGACTTCATCCTCCGAGCAGCAGTGCGCCAGAAGCCGCGTTTGCAGCGTGGTGTAAAAAGGGGTGTGGCCTCGGACCACCTCTCTGCAATCCAGCTGTGTGGCGCTTACTGGAGCTACCTGGTGATCTAGTTGGCCCCCAGGGACCCTCAGTATTCAAGTGGAATTAATTCCCCAACTAACAACGCGCCAGGGGGGCGCGTTTGCAGAGTGGTGGAGAAAGGGGGCGTGGCCTTTCTCTACCTCTCAGCAATCCCACTGTGTGGGGCTTACTGGAGGTAAGAGGTAGGCTAGTTGGCCCCTAAAGGACCCTCAGCAGCGAAGGGGACTTGAATCCCCATCCAAGAGCGTGCAAGGGAGCACGTTTGGAGAGCGGTGGGCAAAGGGGGCATGGCCTGCTACGAGTACTTACCAATGCTGCTGTGTGGGACTTAATGAAGGCAATAGGAGGAGTAGTTGGCCCCCAAGGATGTCCTTGGGGGCCAACTACCCCTCTTGTTACCTCCAGTAAGTCCCACACAGTGGGATTGCTAAGACGTCTTTGGAGGCCATGCCCCCCTTTCTCCACCACTCTGCAAACGCGCCTCGTGGCAGACTACGGGATGGGGGATGAAGTCCAATTTACTCCTGATGGAGTTTGGGGGCCAAGAAGCCCTCCTGGTACCTCCTGTATGTCCTACGCAGCGGAATTCCTGAGCGCTGGTCGGAGGCTCAGCAACCTTTCTCCACCACTCTGCAAACGTGACTACTACTTAAAGTTAGTCAGAGTCAGTTACCACCAGTACCCGTCAGCAAAAAGTTGGGGGCACAGGATGTCTTTGCAACAAGGCCTCTTTCTGCTCCTCTGTTGGTTCTTTCTGTACATCTCTTGCTTCTTCCTGCACTTTTCTTCGTCTTTCTGGACTTCTGTTGCCTCTTTCTGCATTTCTCTTGCTTCTTTCTGTGCCTTTGTTCCTCTTTCTTCACATGTCCTACCTCTGTAGGCATAGTTAGAAATTAGCATTTAAAAACCTTTGAAATTCACTGAAAAACCAGAGGTTTCAGGGACGTTATAGTTCGAAATTAGCATTTAAAAAACCTTAGAAATTCACTGAAAAAACCACAGGTTTCAGGGACGTTATAGTTAGTTGGACATTTCACTCGTACAAAACCAGTGAAATTCGGCCGTTATAGTTAGTTCAGCTAACTATAACTTGCGCCCCCGCAATGCACTGATGATGACGTCACATATTACATCATTCATGACATGGTCAGTGACATCACTAATTGCATCACTGATGACATCTCAAATGACATATATATATATATATATATATATATATATATATAGAGAGAGATAAAATCATATATATAATTGATAAATTAAATGAAGAGATTGAGAATCTGGGACCAAGTGATGAAACGACAAAAATGCGCAAAGAAATGCTAATACGTTTGAAAAAGGAAGAAGAAAAAATAAAAGATAGGAAAGCTTTCAAATTCCTTCGTGATAAAAACGACTACAAACTGGGGCAGATTTTCACTTTCTCTAAAAAATATGATGTGTTGAGAAGTATCAAGGACAAAAAGAGCGATGAATAAACTGCGAGCACCTCAAGAGTTCATGACCAAATAGCACAAACATCTAACTCTGATTTAAGTTCAGCCCCTGACAGTGGTTCGGACTCTGAGTTAAGGGATACCAGTACCAATTCGCTTCGGAACAAGAAGACCCCAGGCGAAGAATTGCATTTTTTAGTCATGGATCGCAGGGCAACCCTACGCCCAAGAAATCCGCAGGCCAAAACAACAGCAATAGAAACTACAAACGTAGGCAGAGGAGGAAGGCCAAACGACAACACTACAAGACCCAGAAGGCAAGCGACAGGGAGATGGAAACAACATTAGAAGCCCAATCTTTGACAGAAGACAACAAAACGGTTATAAACTTGGCAAACATCAATCTTACCAAAGCTGAAGAACAAATATTGAGTCTTGGACTGTCTCACTGTCCAGAAAGCAATTTCAATTATGCTAGAACCAGAATGGACGTATATCGTTGCATAAGAAAACTAAAGCTTCGAAAGTATTATACGTTGAAAAATAAAGAGAACGTTCTAAATCCAATAATTTCAACAGACAGTGACATGTCATTACTATCGGACTTACAGGACTTATGGATTGAGGGTCATGTAAGTGATAGCCAAAACACCAGCTCAGAAATAACAATGGGGGAAAGCTCAGGCGCCAACTATGAACCTATCATACCGACTCCATTCAGAGGCAAATCTACCTTCAATCCTATAATGGGCCGCGATTCTATAGATATTTTCAATGAACAGGTTGTTGCCCAGCTCAAACGTCTGCACCATAAAGTTGAAAATACCAAAAACAAATACAACCAACGTGATATGACTTACAACAAGCTGATAAATCGATTGGAAAGAGAGTTCCATTGTCATCAGAAATGTTGACAAAGGCGGCAACTTAGTGATATGGGATAAAAAAGACTACATCAAAGAGGCATTATCACAATTGAGTGATCAAACATGCTACACAAAATGCAATGGGGCAGAACTGAAACAAATTTACAATAATTACAATGCCAAACTCAATAATTGGAAGACCAAAAAATTATTAACCAATGAAGAACATCATTTTTTGAAGAATGAATTTCCAGTAACTCCATCAATTTATTTTATCCCGAAAATTCACAAAGACTCTCAACACCCGCCAGGAAGGCCAATCATTTCAGCCCGCAATGGATTCTTAGAACACACATCTCAATATGTTGATTATTTTTTACAGGGTTTTGTCCAGGCGTTACCATCATATGTGCGGGATACTAATGATTTTTTTAAAAAACTGAATGACTGTACTTGGGAAAGCAACTATCTTTTAATAACACTTGATGTGACTTCGCTATATACTAGCATAAAACACTGTGATGGTCTAAATGCACTTACATATTATTTGTCTAAAAGAACACAGACGCAACACAGTCAAATGTTGATTGAAATGGTGTCTATCTGTTTAGAAAACAATATATTCATGTTTAATAACATGCTCTTTAAACAAACTAGAGGTGTAGCCATGGGTGCCAGCTTCTCTCCCAGCTATGCGTGTTTACACATGGGCTGGTGGGAGGAGCTGGTACTCAAAGTACAATACAAGGAACAGATGGAGAACAACATTAAGATGTGGCTTCGTTATATAGATGATCTTTTTTTAATATGGCAAGGCACACAACAGGAGGCATATGAATTTATTCATAATATCAACGACAACACATTAAATCTACATTTTACTGCAACGGTCAGTGCAGAATCTGTTAATTTTTTAGATATGCAGGTGTATATAAAGGACGATAAGATAGAAACAAAGCTCTATCGAAAAGAGACAGCAGGCAATGCAACTTTACATGCCAGCAGCGCCCACCCAAGGCATTTAATAAACAGCATCCCCTATGGGGAAATGCTAAGACTGAAAAGAGTGAACAGTGATCTAGAATCTCTTAAACAAGCTGAAGAGGAAAGCAAAAGGAGGTTCCTGCAAAGAGGTTATTCGTCCAAAATCATAGATAGTGCAATTGCCAAATCAATGACGGTCACACGACTAGATTTGATTCAGGGTAAACATAATATACAAATACTCACCGAATCGGCTATTTCCATACAACCAAAACCGTTTGAATTTAGAGTCATTATGGAATTTAGCAAACAGCATAAAGAAATACGTAGTATCCTAAAGCGTAATTGGCCTTTGGTTTTGGATGACCCTATAATAGGAACCTCTCTACCGAGTAACATTTCTATCACACATAGTAGGGCACCTTCTATGCGAGACAAATTAGTCAAGACGAGTCCTGAGATAATAGAAAGCTGCAGCTGGCTAGCAACACATAAAGGGTTTTTTAAGTGCAAAGTATGCAAAGCTTGCCGACATGGGGTCAACACAACAACATATATAACCCCCTTCAGTCCTAAGGAGCATAAGATTCAGAAACTTTTAACCTGTAAAACAGAATTTGTAATCTATGTCCTGATATGTCCGTGTGGCTTACAATACATTGGGAGCACTAAACTCCAAGCCCACAAGCGCATCTTACAGCATTTGCGAGCAATTAACAATCAAGATAACACCTACCCTGTTGCAAGACACTTCAGGGACTGGCATAACTCAAAAAGTGACGACCTTAAATTTTTCCTCATAGACTCAGTGCCAGCAAGTAGAAGAGGAGGCAACAGGGAGGATAAATTACGCAGGTTAGAAACTAGATACATTCTAGAAATGGATTCGAAACAGCCAGGAGGACTTAACATTACAGATGACTTACATACCTGCATCTAGATTATGACATAGCAAAAACAAATGAGAAAAACGATTACCATCGCTGTTACTGATTCCTAATTATGAAATATAACTTTTTAACTTTTGTATTAGAGGTTTCAGGTGATTTGTGTATTTATGTATTTATATATGTATAGACCCTTTTACAATACGTCTGTATTTATAAAATAGACAAGCCTGGAGGACTCAACATCATAGATGACTTATACACCAGCATCTAGATTAGAACACAGTAGAAACAAATGAGAGTAAATGAATATCATCGTTGCTATAGATTCCAAACTATGCAATACAACTTTTTAACTTTTGTATCAGATGTTTTAAGTCACCTATATATTTATGTATTTATATATTTATGAAATCTTATACGTCTGTATACACAAATTACGTACTCACTGTTTGGATCAATCACAGTGCAGTAGGGCAACTATACTTGTTATGGAATATACAATTTACCCACGTAAAATCAAGTGATTGTGACAGAATATGACTTTAATTGAATGATACCCACTATCTTGCAAACCGGGACACTAGAGCGCCTTGGGTATTTAACCTATTATAAGAGGCTTAAACAAGCGGATACAAATTCCAACATTGATATCAAGTTAGTCTTAATTTTAAAGTGTTGAAACGACAATTATTCAGCTGATAAGCGGACAATGACAAATTGTTTTTAACTAAGTCTCTCACATCCGCATTCAAATATATCAGCACACTTTTTAAATATTTTTTATTCACGCACATTTAGCACTTATAACACTTTATAAAGGTCATGTCAATTGGTAATATACAAGAACTTCGATTTGTATAAAGCAAGCATGCCATGGTCTTTTTACCTAATTACATTTATGTCAAAACTAGTACAAATGACTAAGGTGTTTATTTAACAGGAGGACAAAGCAACTATAAGTCGAAGCGATATTATTATTTGTTTGCAATTAATCATAATTTATGCAAGACCATTTATTTTTTGATAAAACATGTTATCATGCGGAAGAAAAACACTATACATTTATGTGCCTATTTTTTACCTATGTATTACATGTCAATCGCTATTTTTAAATTGTAAAACGCTTGCTGCTAATACTATTGTCACCGGGTCTATAAAACATTTTATCAAGTCATTTTAAACAAACTAATTAACCATTTGAAAGCATGAACTACTAAATCGAATACCTCTTTCATTGCCATGACTGACGTTCTTTGTAAATTCACGTAATGCACATTGTCACTTTAAAAAGAAAAAAAGTATACCGCAACTTTGTCATGTGATCAAGGCTCCTTGAGAGTTGAAACGCGTAATGGCGGCATCCAAATAAACATCTAAGAACACTGTATCTGTGGTCTGTGTCCGTGATTTTGGATCCATCCGAAGGAGTGGCGGAAAGCGAAATATATATATATATATATATATATATATATATATATATATATATATATATATATAATTCAGAAACACAAAGGATGCCGCACTCCAGAGATTGGTTTCAGAGTTGCTTTATTTTCACCACGATTGGTGGCAGTGGTGGTGAAAATAAAGCAACTCTGAAACCTCTCTCTGGAGTGCGGCATCCTTTGTGTTTCTGTATTTAAATATCGGGTAAGGATTCTACCCGTTGCTGCCTGCACCAGGTATTGAGCGGGCGGACATTGGGAATCAATTGGTTGTTATATATATCTATATATATCCATATGAACGAGCTCCCAACATTGAAGGCGCCACACACGGTCGTGCTATATTCCTTTTTTATTGCAGGGCATCAACATCGCTTGTTCCAGTTCACAAATATGCCAAGAATTCCATACGCGTTTCGGGCGTTCCTTCGCCCTTGCTCACTGGCTTGGCCTGTAAAGAGAAAGAAAGCAGCAGTCACTTACATCGCACTCGCGATGGGTTTTTATGTCCCGCCTATGTAGGCGTATACTCCCATTGCATTCTGGTCTTGGGAGTTCACTTATTTCTTTAAATCCCAACTGGGTGCCGGCAAATTCTCCTCAATTAAAATTTTAAATACCACAGTGGGTTACTGAATACAGGTAAGGTTGTAGCTCTGCTCAAATGAAGGTCCATGCAATACGGAGACGCCGTTCCAAATGCACTTGGTCAGTCAAGGCGCTGGCCCCGCATCGACAGCAGCGGGGCGCCCTCGCGACCAGAGCAGGCCGCTAACAAATCCATATGAACAAGCTCCCAACATTGAAGGCGCCACACACGGTCGTGTTATATTCCTTTTTTTATTGCAGGGCATCAACATCGCTTGTTCCAGTTCACAAATATGCCAAGAATTCCATATGCGTTTCGGGCGTTCCTTCGCCTTTGCTCACTGGCTTGGCCTGTAAAGAGATAGAAAGCGGCAGTCACTTACATCGCATTATATATATATTTACAGAGAGATTTCTCAGTGCTGAAAATATGAGACTGTGAAAGAACTATGAGTCTCTTTGAAGTTACATGAAAGGCAGTAAAGTGTGGTACTGCTGCAGAGTACAAAAAAAATTCCTGCTAGATAGAGATATCTGACTTTTGTCTAGTGGCAGTTTTGACGCCATAAAGTTATGTGGATAGCTAAGTGGATTAGTAAAGCCACGCATTATAAATACTTTGAAACAGATTAAATGTATGTGAGAGAGGGGCTATGGAGAGATGAGGGGCACGTTTGCAAGGATGGTAGTGAGGGAATCAAAGGAGGTCATAGTGTGCAATTGTAAAGCAAACGCTCACCTGTAGGCATCTTGGCGCTGAATAACAGATATTTATTGAAAGTCATGGGAGGGTGCCAAAATGATTGTCGCACTGGCTTCCATCAGCGCTAAAGGCTGCGATGATGGATATGTGGCAAGGTAGGGTAATACTGTGTCTTTTTTCTCTCTTTCTTAGTCTTTTTGGAGAGCGTACAGATTTCGCAGAGGAAAGGTAAGGTGACTTTGTCATTACTGACTGTTAAACACTTTACTCACGCACACACCCACCTACATTTTGAAACCAACAACCTATCTGCCTTCTACGTAGGATAGTGTTTTAAATGGATAGTTTTAGGCACTAGCAGAGATGGCGTATCGTTGGATGAATGCTGCCCAGGCCCTAACTCTGGTTCTGGAGTCCAGCTCTGAGGCAGGATTAGAGACTGAGACAGCATCTGAGGGAGAGGACAATGGAGCAGAATCTGGGAGTGATTTTTCAGTCGGCTTAGTTCCATCCGACAACTCATCTTCCAGCGATTCTGAAGAAGACAATGTCAGTCATGCTGTCCCTTTGCC
Organism: Calotriton arnoldi; assembly: GCA_963921515.1. Lineage (NCBI taxonomy): Eukaryota > Metazoa > Chordata > Amphibia > Caudata > Salamandridae > Calotriton > Calotriton arnoldi. Next base: position 30,471 of record CAWUFW010016169.1, on the reverse strand, counting down.
AGCACAGTCTGTGCAGCGGGACACCAGTAGCAGGTTAGAGCAACCCAGAGAGCAGGCAGGTGCGGCCGCAAGCACAGACGGAGCGCTATCTTGGCAGCCTCCCAATTTAGTTCAGCCCCAAATTCCGTCTTTCACTGGTAACGCTGGATGTATAGTCGATACGGCAAATCTTTTCCCAATTGAATACGTCTATCTCTTTTTGAATGTTGAATTCCTTGACTAAATTGTGCAGCAAACAAATTTGCGTGCAGAACAATTTCTGAGGGAGCATGGAGGCACTCTTGGGCCTCATTCTAGGGCACACAAGTGGACTCCCACTTCTTTAGGGGAGTTGAAGATATTTTTAGGCCTCACACTTAAAATGGGGGTAGTGCATAAACCAACCCTGCTATCCTACTGGTCTACTGGCACGGTTTGGTTAACCCCCATCTTCGCACCATACATGAGCAGAGATCGTTTTTTTGCTATTGCAACGCATGCTGCATTTCAATGACAATTCTACTGCATTGCCCCGGGACCATTCAGACCATGACAGGTTGTTCAAAATTCGGCCTGTCGTGGAACATTTGTCTGCCAGGTTTATACTCCTGGAGAGAATATAGCCATTGATGAGTCCTTGATCTTGTATAAAGGGCGGCTGCTGTTTAGGCAGTACATTCCGAGCAAACGCGCTCGCTATGGCATCAAGCTGTACATGCTGTGCGAGAGCTCGACTGGCTATGTGTACAGCTTGAGAGTGTATACAGGGAAGGACACAACTCTTAACCCTGTAGGTTGCCCTCCCACGCTAGGTAGGGGGTCACAGGAAAGATCGTATGGGAGCTTGTCCAGCCACTTTTTCACAAAGGTTATATCCTTTATGTGGACAATTTCTATACAGGAGTAGAGCTGTTCAGTGAGCTCTACAAAGCTGGCACCGTGGCTTGCGGTACAATTCATTGTCATCGCAAAGGATTCCCACAGGAGCTTGTTTGCAAGAAGCTCCAGAAATCCCAGAGCACTGCGTTCCAACGAACTGCTCGCAGTCAAGTTCTCAGATAGGCGTGATGTGTACGTGCTCACTACAATTCATGCTGAGAGCACTTCCCCTGTCACGGTTTGGGGCCAGATGGCTGAAGTCCACAAGCCCACCTGTATACTTGATTACAACAAGTACATGGGCGGAGTGGACAAGAACCAGGTTCTTCAGCCATACAATGCGAGTCGTAAAACTCACACTTGGTATAAGAAACTGTTTACTCACCTGATCCAGATGACAACATACAATGCGTATGTTGTTTATCGCCAGACCACCACAGGAAGACTCATGTCTTTCCTTGACTTTCAGTTGTCTATGATTGAAAGTCTCACTGCTACAGAGGCAGCAGCCTCCACCTCATGTGTCCTGGAGGACGTGGCAAGGCTGCAGGAGCGACACTTTGCCGATAAAATTCCTGCAATACCCAAAAAAGAGCGACCATGCCGTCGTTGTAAAGTGTGCTCGATGCAGGGAAAGAGGCAGGAGACTCGTGTTTACTGTCCCCAGTGCCCAAGTAAGCCTGCCTTCTGTTTTCCTACTTGCTTTATGTTGTATCATACTAAAGCAAAATACTGGGAAATTGACTGAGGTGGAGCTGCCAATAGGTAAACCTTTCAATTGGTGTGAATGGAAACCTACTCTCTGTGGGCCACTCCTTCACTACGCAAGCAGCTGCAGAATATTTGTTCCTCTACTTCAGGAAATCATGGACTTCTCAACACCTTTATCTGCTTTCAGAACGTGGTAATTGTTCTGTTCGCCAATTGACAAGTGCATTATAGTCCCCACGCTGCACATACTGGTGGACAGAACATACGCCACGTTGTCACGGAGTACCCGTGTTTCACATTCAACCGTTCTTCATAGTTTATGATGTTCTCTTTAGAAAGCTTTTGAAAATTTCCAGCATGTTTGCCTTAGTTTCAAAGGTAGATATGCTTGCTCCGCTCGAGGAATGGCTTTGCGGCATACTCGGGCACCCCCCAACTTGCATCCACAAACTGGAAGGAGTTGGATTTAGCACAGTGAGAGCATTGATAGCACGCGACAGAAATGTTTTCTCAAGCTTCAAGTAGCTAGAGATGGAAGGCATTAGTATAGGGTCTCTTGACAATTAGACAGGATTAGTCAGGACTTTGATGAGGACAGACACACGAACGGGTTAGAACAGCTTATGGTAGGTGCGATTTCCAAGGAATATTGCAAAGGTAGAAGGCAGATAGTAAAGGTAGTATAGATACGCGTCATGACTTCATCTTCACCCATGGATTCAAATCCATTGCTGCCACTCTTGCACTGAATTTACTATAGTACTTATGGGTCAATGCTGCTTGCCACGTTCATCCTCCGTTAGAACTTAGTAGATGGTCAGTTTGCTGTATGATAAGTGCATTACAATCACTGCACATAACGGTGGATTGGACATATGCTACGTTGTCACGGACTACCCGTGTTTCACATTCATCCGTTCTTCATAGTTTATGATGTTATCTTTTGAAAATTTCCAGCATGTTTGCCTTAGTTTCAAAGGTAGATATGCTTGCTCAGCTCGAGGAATGGCTTTGCTGCATACTCGGGCACCCCCCAACTTGCATCCACAAACTGGAAGGAGTTGGATTTAGCACAGTGAGTGCGCTAAAGGCGCATGAAAGACACGTCTTCCTGAGCCTCATGTGGCTGTCATGGGAGCCATTAGTAAAGGTTCACTCGGCATGCGTTCGGTAACGTTCAGGAAGAAGGAGGGGGAGACTTGACAGGTGGTAAAATGTAGTCAAACTCATTATGTCTTGTGGCATATGAATGTGATGGGCCCTTGCATGGCGGCGGTATGTTTGTGTGAGTGCAAGTGATCTGGTTGATTGGGCCTGTGGCTGGCGGTATGGAAGTCTTGTGTGTGGTGTGTGAATGGCGTGTGAATGGACCATAAAGTGGTTGGTGCCGTGAAGTGGCTTTATGGCTCCCCTTCAGAAGACTTGGCTTCAATATTTATATACTTTGATAAGTATTTGTTATTTGAAGCCAGCGTTTCTGGCGGTGCTAAAACCAACCAGTGTAAGTGGTGGATTAGCTTTATCAAATTAGTGTTAGATTTATATTTGTGGCGGTTTAATGGCCTTTTGTAAGACTTTTTTTTTGTCAATATGGGTAGCAGGAGACTTTGTGCCCTAGCTCAGTCGTCACCTAGGCAAACCTTCACATTTTTGAGTAGTAGACAAAGGGGGAAGTACAAGGGTGAATGACTTGCATGGCTCTCACTGTTTTTTTTTTTTACCCCACATGCCCTGCAAACCTCAAATTTAGCTTAGAAAAAACACTTTTTCCACACATTTGTGTGTGAGAAAGTTGTGGGATCACCGGGCTGACACAAATTTCCTATCACCCAACGTTCCCCCAGGTCTTCCGATAAAAATGGTGCCTCACTCGTGTTGGTGGCCCAAGTACCCGTGACAGGTAAGGGCCCAAAACGTATTGAGGAGACATCAAAATTGCCCATCACATAACGACCTTGTTTTGCAAGGGGGGTCACCTGGGTTTTTGGCCCCGTGCTCGGCGGCCATCTAGGGAATCCTACAAAACCCACACATTTCTGAAAACTAGACACCCGGGATTCCAGGGAGGTATGGCTTGCGTGGATCCCCAACGTTTTCTACCCAGAATCCCTGCAAACCTCAAATTTAACTGAAAAAAATCACTTTTTCCACACATTTTTGTGTGGGAAAGTTGTGGGATCACCGGGCTGACACAAATTTCCTACGAGTGAGGCACCATTTTTATCGGGAGACCTGGGGGAACGCTGGGTGGTAGGAAATTTGTGTCAGCCCGGTGATCCCACAACAAAATGTGTGGGAAAAGTGATTTATTTCAGCTAAATTTGAGGTTTGCAGGGGATTCTGGGTAAGAAAACGTTGGGGGATCCACGCAAGCCATACCTCCCTGGAATCACCCGGGTGTCTAGTTTTCAGAAATGTGTGGCTTTGGTAGGTTTCCCTAGCTGGCTGCCGAGCACGGGGCCAAAAACCCAGGTGACCCCCTTGCAAAACTAGGTCGTTTTGTGATAGGCAATTTTGATGTCTCCTCAATACGTTTTGGGCCCTTGCCTGTTGCGGATACTTGGGCCACTCACACGAGTGAGCCACCATTTTTATCGGGAGACCTGGGGGAACGCCGGGTGGTAGGAAATTTGTGTCAGATCAGTGATCCCACAACTTTCCCACACAAAAATGTGAAGAAAAAGTGATTTTTTTCAGCTAAATTTGAGGTTTGCAGGGGATTCTGGGTAAGAAAACGTTGGGGGATCCACGCAAGCCATACCTCCCTGGAATCCCCCGGGTGTCTAGTTTTCAGAAATGTGTGGGTTTGGTAGGTTTCCCTAGCCTGCCGAGCACTGGGCCAAAAACCCAGGTGACCCCCCCTTGCAAAACCAGGTCGTTTTGTGATAGGCAATTTTGATGTCTCCTCAGTACGTTTTGGGCCCTTGCCTGTCGCGGATACTTGGGCCACTCACACGAGTGAGCCACCATTTTTATCGGGAGACCTGGGGGAACGCTGGGTGGTAGGAAATTTGTGTCAGATCAGTGATCCCACAACTTTCCCACACAAAAATGTGAGGAAAAAGTGATTTTTTCAGCTAAATTTGATGTTTGCAGGGGATTCTGGGTAAGAAAACGTTGGGGGATCCACACAAGCCATACCTCCCTGGAATCCCCCGGGTATCTAGTTTTCAGAAATGTGTGGGTTTGGTAGGTTTCCCTAGCTGGCCGCCGAGCACGGGGCCAAAAACCCAGGTGACCCCCCTTGCAAAACCATGTCGTTTTGTGATAGGTTTTTTTGATGTCTCCTCAATACGTTTTGGGCCCTTGCCTGTTGCGGGTACTTGACCCACCCACACAAGTGAGGTACCATTTTTCTCGGAAGACTTTGGGGAATGCGGTGTGGGTGGAATTTTGTGGATCCACACAGATTCCAGAACTTTCCACCACAGAAATGTGGGGAAAATGTGGGTTTTTTTATAGAAAGTTTGAGGTTTGCAAGGGATTCTGGGTAACAGAACCTGGTGAGAGCCAGACAAGTCACCCCATCATGGATTCCCCTGGGTGTCTAGTTTTCAAAAATGCATAGATTTGCTCGGTTTCCCTAAGTGCCGGCAGAGCTAGGGTTCAAAATCTACAGCTAGGCACTTTGCAAAAAAAGGGTCCGTTTTCACTGTGAAAATGTGATGTGTCCACGTTGCGTTTGGGCTGTTTCCTGTCGCGGCCACTAGGCCTACCCACACAAGTGAGGTACCATTTTTCTCAGAGGACTTTGGGGAATGCGGGGTGGGTGGAATTTTGTGCATCCACGCAGATTCCAGAACTTTCCACCACAGAAATGTGAGGAAAATTTTTTTTTGTGTCAAATTTTGAGGTTTGCAAGGGATTCTGGGTAACAGAACCTGGTGAGAGCCAGACAAGTCACCCCATCCTGGATTTCCCAGTGTGTCTACTTTTCAAAAATGTATAGGTTTGCTAGGTTTCCCTAGCTGCCGGCAGAGCTAGGGTTCAAAATCTACAGCTAAGCACTTTGCAAAAAAAGGGTGAGGTTTTCACTGTGAAAATGTGGCGTGTCCACGTTGCGTTTTGGGCCGTTTCCTGTTGCGGGCACTAGGCCTACCCACACAAGTGAGGTACCATTTTTCTCGGAAGACTTTGGGGAATGCGGGGTGGGTGGAATCTCGTGGATCCACGCAGATTCCAGAACTTTCCACCACAGAAATTTGAGGAAAAATGTGTTTTGTTTTTTTTACAAATTTTGAGGTTTGCAAGGGATTCTGGGTAATAGAACCTGGTGAGAGCCAGTCAAGTCACCACATCCTGGATTCCCCTGGGTGTCTAGCTTTAAAAAATGTATAGGTTTTCTAGGTTTCCCTAGGTGCCGGCAGAGCTAGGGCTCAAAATCTACAACTAGGCACTTTGCAAAAAAAGGGTCAGTTTTCACTGTAAAATTAAAGTGTGTCCTTGTTGCGTTTTCAGCCGTTTCCTGTCGCGGGCACTAGGCCTACCCACACAAGTGAGGTACCATTTTTATCGGGAGACTTAGGGTAACAGAATTGTAGAGCAACTGTTATTACCTATTGACTTTCGATGCATTTCTGCCTTCTAAATGAAAGACAATGTGTAAAAAAGAAGTATTTTCGAAAAATGACCTATAATTCTCATGCTAGTATGGGTACTCACAATTTGGGAAATGTGCAAATATCTACTGTTTCTAAACTCTATATTTTGTTCCAATTTCAGAAATACATAGGTGTCTTTCATACCGATTTTTCCATGTAAATATTTTCCCAAATTAATTGCTATATACCCGGTACATAATAAAAAACCATTGCAAGACGCTGCTCAGTTATTGGCTCTGGGTTCGTCGGGTTCTTGGTGAACCTACAAGTCCTATATATCCCCACAACGAGAAAGGTCCAGCGGATGTAACGGTATATTGCTTCCAAACAGCTGTCATAATTAGAAGTTGTTACAGGTGAAAACGTTGGCACAAATGGCTGTTTTTTTCAACTAATTTTCAATTTTTGCTATATTCAACTGTTAGTTTCTATAAAGAAACCTTGAAGGATCTACACAAATGACCCCTTGCTGAATTCAGAATTTTGTCTACGTTTCTGAAATGTATAGCTTTCCAGGATCCATTATTGCTTTCATACCCATTTCTACCATTAACTGGAAGAAGGTTGAAGGCACAAAAAATAGCAAAAATAGGCTAGATCCCAGTAAAATGCCAAAACTGTGTAAAAAATGTTGGTTTTCTGACAAAAGTCTGTCAGTCCCTAAAAGCTGGGAAAATGGTGATTTCAGCCCCACAAACCCTTTGTTGATACCATTTGCAGGGAAAAAACAGACGCTTTCATTTGCAGCACTTTTTTCCAAAAAAAACCACAAAAAAAAACTTAGCTGTATTTTGGCTAATTTCTGGGTCCCCTCCAGGGGAATCCACAAACCCTGGATACCTTAAGAATCCCCATGATGTTGGAAGAAAAGGACGCAAATTTGGTGTGGATACCTTAATGTGGTCAAAAAGTTACAGGGGCCTAAGCGCGAACTACCCCAAATAGCCAAAAAAGGGCTCAGCACGGGGGGGGGGGGAATGGCCCAGCAGTTAAGGGGTTAAAAAGTACAAATATTTACAGAAGGTATGTAATCATTATACACATCTCAATTTTTTTGCAGACTAAATAATGGATGGAACAAAGACCACATCATGATAAAGAAGAAACCTGCTTTGCAGTTGTTGCCATGAAAGAGCCAAAAAACAGCAACCAAACAGGTCATATTGTTATTGTTGACAAAAAGAAAGGTATTTCTAAATTAATATTCAAAAGCCAATAGAATTGCCTTTTTTTAATAGCCATTATTTACAAACCATGCATTAGCATGTTGGATACTGTCAACAAATCTATATACTTGTTTTTAAGTCTGCCTTGTAAAGTGACATTTCTCCAATTATCATAACCATATCCATAATCCTTATACGGTAATGCAAATACTTGTTATTAGACAGTTATTAGAAAAAAATCACTAACCATAATTGTTCACATTCATTTATAGATTCTTAAAACAAAAGTCTTCCATACGATTTGGAGCACCACCTATTCTGAAGGGATGCCAACTTACATATGACTATTTCCTGTCAACCAGAGCATACCAAGGGCAGTTGCCACCCTGGATCAATTAAGGAAAATTCACACTGAAGACTTAAATATTACATGACTGTGGGCGATGCTTATTGTACATGAGTTTGCATACTTGATTTGTATATGTTATGAAATAATAAAAATAACTTCTGTTTTCCCATATTGAGTCTCGATTGATTTTCTTTGACAGTTGACAATGCTGTGACTATAGCTGGGACCCAAAAAGTTGTTGGTCTTGAGTACTTGTACACAATTTTTATCTCAGAAATGAACAGACAAAATTTGCATGTACAATGTGTAAAATAAAAACTCTTTTAATCATTTTGACTCTTGAAATATACTATACATTTTGAATTATAATTCTTGAACCATAATAGATGCAGACCAAATTCACATGCACTGTGGCCCGTTAAGAAGATTCATAAAATACAGGTTGACTGCATACATGTCCAAAATAGATTTCCGGTCATCTGGTCACCCCATAGAAATGAAAAGCGTAGACAAACTACACAGTACATGGTACCTTATAATTCTTGAACTATATAAGACAGAGCAATACTTTAAGTTGCTGAATGTTGGTAAGACGTGTACACCTCTGCATACTCTTCTGATGCTTGTAGCATAGAGGGGAATGGGACAGAATTTACATTGACTCCATGTATGGTGTGCAATTTTGCACTCCTGTAGGTTTAGGAACACTGAATATTTTCAACAATAATTCATGAACAATATATGATGGACATAATTTAAATTACAGAATATTTGTGATATTCTTCCACTTTTGGATGGCAATTATCATATGTGTGGCATTCTGGAAAATAGTTAAAATGTTAGGTTGAGTATGCGCTTGTTTTCCAGTTTTATATAGTGCTTGAGAGAAGTATGCTGGATATTTCAGATTATAATTCTAAAACCATAAATTATGGAGGCATAATTTAAAGTGCAGAATATGGGCAATATTAATCAACCTTTCATTGCCAGTTTACATGTCTCTGGCATGTTGGGAAGTGGTAGAAATGTTTACATGCACGTTTTTCAATTTTGCATTATGCTTTGGAGAAGTGTGTTGAATATTATGGCATATAATTCTTGAGCCATAATAGATGGAGACATTGTTTAAGGTGCACCATGTGCAGAATATCAGACAGCTTACATATGCCTATTGCCATGTGTTTTGCATTTTGGCAAGTATCAAACATGTTAGCCTACTTAATGTTTGCTTTCCAATTTTGTTAGAGCTTGGAAAAAGACACACCAAAGTGCAGCTTGTTGGCAATATCAATCTGCTATTGTATGCCAAGTATCATGCTGTAAGAATCTTTATTGAAGACATGCATGCTTTTTCAATTTTTCATACTGGTTTGGAGGAGTATGCTGTATATTTTGTGTCATAAATCACTTTCCATGAAGGATAGAGACTTAATTTCAATGACAAAATATTGTAAAGAAAATTCCACTTCACTGTGCCAATGGACATTCTAGTGGACTATACAGAAATTATCTAATATCCAAATTGACTGCATACATTGCAAAATTCAATTTCTGGTTGTCCCATAGAAATGAATGGACCGACGACATTATAAAACCGATATTGGTTAGAATTCTTGAACTGCAGAAGATAAAGAAAAATTGTAAATTACTGCATTTTTGTAGTATTTACCACTTATCTATGGCAATTTTAATTTCTATGGCATGTTGGAAAGTAGTTAAAAGGTTAGGTTAACTATATGCTTGTTTTCCAATTTCATCCAGTGATGGGAAGAAGTATGCCACATTTATTGGCTTATAGTTCTTGAACCATAATAGAGAGCAGCTTGTTGGTAATATCAATCTGTTTACATGTATATAGCATGCTGGGAAGAACCATAAACAATAGCTGGACTATGTGTTTGTTTCCACAATTTCGCCTCTGTGCTCGGAAAAAGTATGCTGAATATTTTGACATATAATTCTTTAAAAAAAAAATTTTTTTATTTTTGTTAACAGTAAAAACAGAGAAGTCTTGGATATACGAGATATATAGAGTGCAAAACATTATTACAATGCTGGGGACATGGAGTGTCATGACAGAGACACACAAACCAATATTTACGCTGTTACAATATTTAAGGGTTATATGCGTACAGAGTATGATCATTCGTGGGGTACCTGGTATAGAGTCTAGTGTGGTCCTTTCACTGGCTCTCCTCCCATTAGGCCCAGTTCATCCTCTGCCTCTCCAACATCAAGCCCATAGTAATCTATCCACGGGGCCCATATATTCTTAAATTTACAAGGGCACCCCTAGTTGACATATCATTCTTGACCCATGCTAGATAAAGGCATATGGTAAGTTGCAGCTTGTTTGGAATACCAATCCACTTTCATATTCTGATTTACATGTATGTAGCATCTTGGGAAGTATCCAAAATGTACGTTTGACTATATCTTTGATTATCAATTTTGTCCGTTACTCTGAAGATGTAGGCTGTATATTTTGCATCATGATTCATGAACCATTAAAGATGGAAACTTAATTTAAATTGTAAACTATTGTACAAATCATCCCACTTCACTGTGCCAATTGACATTGTAGTAGACTATATAGAAAAATTGCATATGTTTCAAAATTCCATTTCTGCTCATCTGGTAGGGCCATAGAAATGAATGGTGCCATTACATGATCAAACTGATATTGCTTAAAATTCTTGAACCGTATAAGATAAAGACAAATTTTATATTACTGCATATTTGTAATATTCTGCCACTTATCTATGGCAATTCTCATGTCCATGTCTGTGGCATGTTGGAAAGTAGTTAAGATATTAGGTTAACTATATGCGTGTTTTTCAATTTTGTGCAGTGATAGGGAGAATATGCCACATATATTGGCTTGTATTTGTTGAACCATTATAGATAGAGGCAAAATCCTGACCCATCCACCTGCTGGGCCGCAGCGCTGAGCCCAAACGTTGATTTTGTGCTGCATAGAGGGAAGGCTGCGATGAACGGAGACCCCCTCTGCCCCCCTCCAACAACAGCCAGGAGGCAGCTGGAGAGACCACTAGACACCTATTCGAATCTGAGCGGCGAGGACAGGGGAGCCGCTGTGGTGGCTACATGGAGCTATGGATGAGGCCTGGCGGTATGCAGCGGGAGGCCCCTCCCCCCCCCTGCCGGCGCAGTGAGGTGACCAGGGCGGAGGCGAGTTGGACTTGCGGTAGTGGGCCGCAATGAGGGCTATGACTGGGCCTATTGGAAATGAGGCTCTGGGCGGTGGCCCTCCCAGAAAGCAGTGGAAAGCTGAGGCCGCTGCCGGTGAAACCGCGTAGGTTGCAGCCCATACTGGCATCGGTGCCGAAAGGCCCAAGACGGTAAAGAGGTGGGCTCCACCACCCTATGTCAGACATCCTGCATAGAACTGAGTTAATGAGCAGAAAAACGCTGAAGCACTCAGAGAAGTCCAATGATCATGTAATGTGGCCAGTAAAGAATTACAGCAAGATCAGAGTTGTGTTTGTTGTGATTTATTCTTCTCAGTTATTCACATTTCTTTCACCTGAGACATAAAATCCATTACAGATAGGCAATGAACACGTGTTTTGTCATAGAGACTTTTTCAAGGCTGAAAGTCTACGACCAGTGCCCGTTTTCAGAATTAAAAAAATGCGACAAAGTTGTACCTCACAATATTGCATCCTACGGGGCTGATAGAGAGCTGTTCACTTGGTACTGAAAATCAACATACCAGTAGGTGCGGGGGGATGTATCAATGAAAAAATGTGACAAGTACGGCCGCGTGCAGTAGTTGAAAGAAAAACATCCTTTACCCATGCAGGTAACAATCTGGTATGCAACAGCGTGACACGCCAAATCTAATGTTTGAAAGGGAGAAGAAGAGAATGTGCATGGCCCTGATAAGCCTTAAACACGTGAAAAACACTCCCTATGTGTGTTCCCAACAATGTGCTGAACTGAGCTAGGCCAAGGAGGGCCGGTGACGAGCGATTATCCCTGGGAGTCAGAGGAAAAACCCTGGTGCTGTGGACACCTCACTGGCCCAACAACAGATTGAGGCCCTACACTGGGACACCAGGCCGATGCAGCGATGTGATTGACGTGGATAGCCTAGCAGTGGACCCATAACGCCCCCTTACACTATGCGAAGGACTGCTCGTGCCCCCTTCGCGCAATGGCACTGGCTGCTCTGCCTGGCGGGGGCGAGTCAGGTCCGCTTAGGAGACGATGGGTTAGGGGGTGCTCGATGACCTGAAGCACCCAGAGTGCTGTAGATTATAGTGCACTCGCGATAGCACCAGAGAGACTGTAGGGGGGACAATAATCAGATCCCATCCTTCGCTCTGGTGGCAGAACTTTCTCTAAGGGCTGGGTCGGTCGGGCTGGGGCGCGAAGTGGGGCTGGGCGCCTGCTGCGGCTGGACGAGGCACCGTCCTCCGGGGCGGCGGCGACTCTGGACGCGAGCCGGGCTCTTCTTGTGGATCGCCCCACCTGTGGTGGTCGCCTCTCCCCGTGCCCTCTCCCTCGGGGCGTGGGGCCGTCGTTCTGCCTCGGCCAGCGCCTAGCAGCTGACTTAGAACTGGTGCAGACCAGGGGAATCAGACTGTTTAATTAAAACAAAGAATCGCAAAGGCCCGAGGCGGGTGTTGACGTGATGCGATTTCTGCCCAGTGCTCTGAATGTCAAAGTGAAGAAATTCAATGAAGCGCGGGTAAACGGCGGAGTAACTATGACTCTCTTAACCTATTCTCAGTGGCCTTTACCTCCCAGTGGTCCCGTCAGTAACTGCCTGTATAGTGCTAGACTCTGCGTGGAGAAGTCTATAGAGACAGGCCAAACAAGGTTCTATCATGGCGGCGAGCATGATAGTGAGAAACGGCGAAGCAAACGAACATAATTCCAGATGGGGTAGTTCTTGGAGATTAAAAATGGCGAAAGGAGGTGCTATCTTTTCCAGAAATCATTAACCTCCTCACCGAATTTGACAACCCAACACCCGCTTCAAACAATGCAACAAGCAACAACGATTCAGGTCACGATATAGCACCTAGTTCACCCTCCGTAGCAGACGAAGACACAACAGCAGACCTCAGCAAAACCATAGAGTTTGTGGCCTCCTCAGCCAAGAATGACATTGTTACAACCAACTTTGAAAATTTAACGAAAAGTATAAATGTGACTTGTGTGGAGACATATTGGGAACTTTTAAAGAACTAAGAAAACATGTCTCTAACAAGCATAAAGGCTTCTATCTCAAAACCTATTGCTCAAAATGTGACAAAGAAGCCGAATACCACAATATTGCATGCCATTATGCCAAATGTAAAGGAAGACCTCAAAAAGGAGTGCTGCAATTTCCGGGCAGCTTCTGTGACCTCAGATTCGGAACAAAGATTAGAGTTTCACAACATGCTCAGCATTCGGATCCTAGAGGGCAAAATAAGGCTAGACCAAATTATGGTCACAGGAAGAAATACTGCTATTCGCAGAATTGGAAAAAGTGTACGAGAACAAGAGAAATAATAATGCGCTGATGGTTCCGCATTTTGACAATGAAAACAGAAAACAAATTGCAGAAAAAAGGAGATAGAAGAGATAAGAGAAAAAAAAAAAAAATCGGCAAAGGATGTACTGCAAGCATCCAATGTCTCTGAGAATGACTCTTGCGATGAACCAGAGGTTTCAGTGGAAGTAACAACGGAAAAGCGCAGAGACTTTATCAATCAAAAACGTGCGACAAAAATCAAAAACTTTGATGAGCTGGAAGATAGAATCGCAGAAGTCGAGAACTACACCAAAAACGTAAAGCAACACGATGCTGCTATGGCTCTGATGGATGAAATAGTGACTTATATCTCAGAAAACACCACGGATATAAGTCCTGTACCAGCAACTCGTAGAGAACCAGCAAGCGAACTCAACAATGAACCTATGAACTCTGCTCAAGATGAGCACCAGAATGCCTCAGTAGAAAACAAGATACCAAAGAAAAACAAGAAAAATGGAAGGCTCAATCGGACACACAAGAAAAATTATGCAAAATCAAAGGGCAGCTACAAAGAATACCAGGCAATGTTTAAAAAAGACAAAAAGAAAATTGCCAGGATAATCACTGATGGGGCAGAAGATGCCACTTGTCAAATCAGTGCTAATGAAATCTTCCAATACTACAAAGGCATAATTGAAAAAGAAAACAAGAAAAACCCTAAATTCATACCGATTGACCGGATACCGGATGAATGGGAAATTGGAAGATTGTGTAAAGAAATTACACTGCTCAAAATAACTAATGCCTTCGATGACTCAGATTTAAAGAAAGCAGTGGGGCCTGATAAGATTGGCCTGAATGACTCGAATAACGTGCATAACAAGCAACCAAGACTGCTACCCAGAATCTTATCGTCTTGGTTATCGATGAGAAGAGTACCAGAAAGTATTAAAAAGAACCGGTCGATATTGATACCCAAGAATGTAATGATTAGTGAACTTAAAAAAATTAGTAATTGGCGACCAATTACCAAAGGTACTGCGTTCATGAAGTTATCCACAACAATACTAACTAAAAGACTCACATTTTTTGTTGAATTGAATACGAGACAAAAAGGCTTCATGAAGGTGAGAGGTTGTCTCGAAAATCTGACTCTTCTGCAAAATATCATAAAAGGGGCACGAAAGAACAGAAACTCATTAGCAGTAGTGTTCATAGACATCTCAAAAGGCCTTTGACTGTCAGCCATGGTCACATTTTACAGAGTCTTGCAAGGCACAGAGTTCCATCATACATCAGAGACATAATAAAAGACTTATACACTGACTCAACAACATTTTTCAAGGGAAAGAACAACAAAGCAACTCCTGAAATAACAATGAAATCTGGGGTTAAACAAGGTGACTCTTTATCCCCACTGCTATTTAACATTGCAATGGATCCTCTGATCTGTGATCTTCAGAAAGACGGCAAGAGCTTCACATTCGGATCTGATGGTCTCATTGGGCAAATCACCGCTCTAGCTTTTGCCGATGACATCGCAGTACTCAGCAACACCTGGGAAGGAATGAGTACAAATCTGAAAATCATTGAAAAATTCAGTAAAGCAACAGGATTAAAACTTAATCTGAAAAAGACACATGGATTTTATATAAGTCACCATAAAGATAAAATCCTGATTAACAACTGTAAACCATGGCAATTTGAAAAACAAAATATTGAAAACATTCATTCAGGAGAAAGTGAGAGATACCTCGGATTGAACTTTGATCCACACACAGGTCATACAAGCAACAACAAAATTAATGAGGTTCTTGTTAATTGGGCTCAAAAACTTGATAATCTACCACATAAGCCCACACAGAAAATAGAAATTTTGTGTCAGTACTTGATCCCTAAACTGTCATTTAAATTGGAAATGACAGGAACAGAGGCCAAAACTTTAAACATTCTGGATCAAACAATAAAAAAGTATGTAAAACATTTTCTACACCTACCTGCATACACATGTGATGGTCTCCTATATTCGAACAGATCCTTTGGGGGCCTCAGTATACCAAAACTATGTACAACAATTGGTCTAAACAAAGTCAATAGTTTGTTATATCTCAGGGCAGCTCCAGGTCTGTACATAGCGCACTCATTCATGTATGTAGGTGAGGTAATCAATGAAAAAAATGATAACATAATCAAAACACACAAACTCAACATTTTAGACAGTAGGTTTTTGAGTTATGATTTGAATTTGTTAGCAACATATGATTGGAGAAAAGAAGAATTTGAGAAATGGGCAAATCTTCCTGTCCAAGGTGATGGTATAAAATACTTAGCAAGTAATCCAACCTCAAATTTCTGGATCAGCAAGCATAACAAAATGAAAGAAAATCAGTACAAAGCTGCGCTGATGTTGAGAGCAAATGTCTTGTATACTAGAGAAACCATCACTAGGGAAGAAATCGTACATTTGCTACATGTAGCTACTGCAAAGATGTTTGCGAAACAATTTCACATATTTCAGGTGCATGTCCCAAAACCAAGGACATAAGGATAAAAAAATAAAAAAATAGTTGGAATTGCTCATTGATAGAGCAAAAGGTGTGAGTGGATGGCATATAGGGAACCTCATGTTAAGAATAATCAAGGTGAACTACGAAAACCAGATGTAGTGTTTACCAAAAATGGTACAGCTGTAGTGATTGATGTTTCACTTCGTTTTGAAAACTGACAGAATTCCCTTGAATTAGCGTTTGAGAGTAAAGTTAAATATTATCAGGATCTGTCACAGCAAATCAAAGATCTTACCAACTGTAACACTGCAAAATTTCATGGCTTTATTGTTGGATGTCGTGGTATTTGCCCTCAATGTAATGATGTTGCTCTGGCTGATCTAGGTCTGCAAATGTCATTCTCATTCAAGAAAAATATTTGGTTGACTAATTTAATGGACACTCTTAAAATGTGCCAAGTATTAATGGGCAATTAAATATCAAGCTTATGCTGAGATGTACACTACCTTGTAGCTCACGTCACCTTTATAAAACATACTGTTTTAAAATGTTCATTTATTAATATTTAAATGTGGTTAAACAGTTACATAATAGTTTATAGTTGACACAAGTATTAATATAGATGTGAATTTTATAGAATTATTATAGATGTGCATTTTCTAGTTAGATGTGCAATTTATAGATGTGTATTTTTATAGATGTGTGCTTATAACAATTTAGATACAAATGTGTACATCATTATTATTAAAATGTCTTGAATGAAGAATAGGTCTCAAATAATTACATACACATAATTACTACATACCACACATTGTTGGAATAGTACTGGAGGGTGTACTATCTCTGGCCTATACGTGATCCCAGTTCCAGTGAGGACAGCTTTAAGTGTGACTGTACTCCGGAGCGACCGAATGTTGTATTGTTGGAAGCAAAACCGATTTGACGCTGATGGGCAGCATAATAACCCAGAATGAGCCATCACGTGGTGGTACAGAAATGGCCAAATGACTAATCATCTAATTAGTGACGCGCATGAATGGATGAACAAGATTCCCAATGTCCCTACCTACTATCTAGCGAAACCACAGACAAGGGAACGGGCTTGGCAGAGTCAGCAGGTAAAGAACACCTGTTGAGCTGGACTCTAGTCTGGCACAGTGAAGAGACATGAGAGGTGTAGAATAAGTGGGAGGCCCTCAGGCTGCCGGTGAAATACCACTACTCATCGTTTTTTCACTTACCCAGTGAGGCAGGGGGCGAGCCAAGTGGGGCTCTCGCTTCTGGCTCCAAGTGCCTAGCGCCAGCTGGGCGCGACCCGCTCCGGGGACAGTGGCAGGTGGGGAGTTTGACTGGGGGGGTACACCTGTCAAACGATAACGCAGGTGTCCCAAGGCGAGGTCAGGGAGGACAGAAACCTCCCGCGGAACAGAAGGGCAAAAGCTCGCCTGATCTCGATTTTCAGTATGAATACAGACGGTGAAAGCGGGGCCTCTCGATCCTTCTGACTTTTTGGGTTTCAAGCAGGAGGTGTCAGAAAAGTTACCACAAGGATAACTGGCTTGTGGCGGCCAAGCGTTCATAGCGACGTCGCTTTTTGATCCTTCAATGTCGGCTCTTCCTATCATTGTGAAGCAGAATTCACCAAGCGTTGGATTGTTCACCCACTAATAGGGAACGTGAGCTGGGTTTAGACCGTTGTGAGACAGGTTAGTTTTACCCTATTGATGATGTGTTGTTGCAATAGTAATCCTGCTCAGTACGAGAGGAACCGCAGGTTCAGACATTTGGTGTATGTGCTTGGCTGAGGACCCAATAAGGCGAAGCTACTATCTGTGGGATTATGACTGAACACCTCTAAGTCAGAATCCCCCCTGAACTGTAACGATACCGCAGTGTTGTGGAGCCTCGGTTGGCCTGGGATAGCCGGCCTCTTTCGGGGGGCCGGTGCGTAGAGTCGCTCGCTTGGGGACCGGAGCGCAGACGGAAGGGGGCCGCCTCCATCGCCCTTAGTGCACCGCATGTTCGTGGGGCACCCGGTGCTAAATCATTCGTAGATGACCTGATTCTGGGTCAGGGTTCCGTAAGTAGCAGAGCAGCTACCTCGCTACGATCTATTGAAAGTCATCCTCTGAGCCAAGCTTTTGTTTCTCCGTCCGTGAGCACCCGTGGACGCCCTCCTCCACCACACCCGGGGGTGGGTCACTCTGCTGCCGGGCCGGCGGGAGGGACACGGAGGTGGGTAACGCGGGCCCGCGGGAGGCCGCCTACACCACGTGCCCTCCGGCACGGGGGCCTCCCCCTCCCGTCCCTGCCCCACCGGGGTGCGGGCGACCATCAGGGTGACCTGGGGCTGGCCGGGCCCCCTTCCCGCTGCTCCCGCGCAAGTCGAGCAGTGAGGCGAACAGACTCGAGGAAGGAGCCTCCCCAGCAGCGTCCTCGGAGCACCTGGCCACCCTCGCAGTCGTCGGGCTGCCGTGCGACTGGGTCCGGCCGGGCCATCTGGGTGCTGGGTCGTCCCGGGCCATCTGGGCGCCTGGCTGCGCGACCAGATGGCCCTGCGGGCTGGGCGACCAGATGTCCCTGCGGGCCGGGTGACCAGATGGCCCTGCGGGCCGGGTGACCAGATGGCCCTGCGGGCCGGGTGACCAGATGGCTGGCCTACTGGCCCGCCGGGCTAACTCCAAATTTTGTCCATCCCCAGGGTTCTGTTAGCCCCCACTATGTGGGGGCTTAATAGTCGAGGAAAATGGGCTCCCTGGGCAGGCCCGCGGGGAGAGGACGTGGCCTAGGCTTAACCCTCCTTGGTACTTGCCACCCGGGCTCCGGGAAGGTGGAAGGCGCACCCGCCCGAGTAAGCCCAGGGTCCAGGGGTGGGGGTGACAGTCAGTAGCCACAGCAGGGCGGCTGCAGAGCGGGGAGGACTGCCTAGCTGTCCTCCCCGCTGGCTCCGGGGCTTGGAGCGGCAGGAGGCACGCCCTGTGCGAAAGGGGCGCCGAGCTGGAGCAGGAGCCCCTGGAGAGCTCAGAGAATCCCTTAGCAGAGGACGACAGGGCCCGGTCTGGGATGACAGCGACTTGTGGATGTCACGCGCCGCCCAAGAGGTGCGGTCGGCAGGCACTTCTCCTGTGGGCGAGCGGGGCCTGGCAGAGGGGAAGCGGCAGGCCCGTGAATCAGCCCTCTTCTCCGGCTGGGAGGGAGGCCCTTGGGTCAGAGTTCTGGCGGGCCCGGTCTCAGCACGGGCAGGGGGAATTGGGCTCCACCGGAAGGGCGGCCCCGGGGCACGGTCCAGACCGAACTCTGGTTGATTGTGCCTATGTGGCGAAATTGGGCTGCTTGGTTGGAACACAATGAGCGTGGACCCCGGTGAGGGTTTCCGAGCCTTGGAGGAGAGAGGACAGGGCTGGGCAGGGTCAGGGTCAGGGAGCCAGCAGGCCTGGGTCTGCCTGTCCACCGGGGTTGGGGACGCTGCCCCAGCGCGTCCGGGTCCCGGGCCTGGGCTCCGGCGGGCCCTGGGGTGCGTCCACCTGGCCCGGGCAGGTTCCCCCTACTTAGCTGGGATCAGCAGCAGGAACTGGGCCCTAGGCACCGGCAGGCCCCAGGGTGTGGGAGCCCCCCGTCCTGCAAGGCAGCCGAGGGACCTGGCGCTGGGGATCGGGGTCCATCGGGGCCCAGGGAGACTCTCCCCGGCCTGGCTAGGGTTCGGAAGCTGGGACCTGGCCTGGGGCTAGAGCGCCGTCTGGCAGGCCCCGGGTGCGGGAGCCCCTCCATCCTGCAAGCCAGCCGAGGGTCCGGGCGCTGGGGACGGGGGTCCATCGAGGCCCGGGGAGGCTCTTCCGGCCTGGCTAGGGTTCGGAAGCTGGGACCGGGCCCGGGGCTTGAGCTATGTCCGGCGGGCCCCAGGGTGTGGGAACCCCTGTCCTGCAAGCCAGCCGAGGGTCCGGGCACTGGGGACGGGGGTCCAACGGGGCCCGGGAGGCTCTCCCTGCCTGGCTAGGGTTCGGAAGCTGGGACCGGGCCCAGGGCTTGAGCTCTGTCCGGTGGGCCCTGGGGTGCGGAGCCCACCGTCCTGCAAGCCAGCCGAGGGTCCGGGCACTGGGGACGTGGGAACATCGGGGCCCGGGAAGGCTCTCGCCTGGCCTGGCTAGGGTCCGGACGCTGGGACCGGCCCGGGGCTTGAGCTCTGTCTGGCTGGCCCCGGGGTGCGGGAGGCCTCCGTCCTGCAAGCCAGCCAAGGGTCCGGGCGCTGAGGACGGTGGTCCATCGGGGCCCGGGAAGGCTCTCCCCGGCCTGGCTAGGGTTCGGAAGCTGGGACCGGCCCGGGGCTTGAGCTCCGTCCGGCGGGCCCCGGGTTGCGGGAGCCCCCCATCCTGCAAGCCAGCCGAGGGTCTGGGCGCTAGGGACGTGGGTCCATTGGGGCCCGCGGAGGCTCTCCCCGGCCTGGCTAGGGTTCGGAAGCTGGGACCAGGGCTTGAGCTATGTCCAGCGGGCCCCGGGAGCCCCCCCGTCCTGCAAGCCAGCCGAAGGTCCGGGCGCTGGGGACGTGGGTCCATTGGGGCCCGGGGAGGCTCTCCCCGGCCTGGCTAGGGTTCGGAAGCTGGGCCCGTGGCTTGATCTCCATCTGGCAGGCCCTGGGGTGTGGGAGCCCCCGTCCTGCAAGCCAGCCGAGTGGCCGGGCGCTGGGGTCCATCGGGGCCCGGGGAGGCTCTCCCCGGCCTGGCCTAGGGTTCAGAAGTGGGGACCGGGCCCAGGGCTTGAGTTGCATCCGGCGGGTCTTGGGGTGCGGGAGCCCCCCGTCCTGCAAGCCAGCCGAGGGTCCGGGCGCGGGGGACAGGGGGTTCCATCGGGGACAGGGGGTTCCATCGGGGCCCGGCCATCTGGTCGCGCCTTTCCCCTTGGCCATCTGGTCACGCGCAATGCTTTCCAGATGGCCGGGCTGCCCCGATGAGGGCTCGTTCGCCTCCCTGATCCCAGCCAGGGCTACAGGAGGTCGGGCGCCTTTGCGCCCTTGGCCCCCTCCATCTCACGGTGCGCACGGGTTACCAGAAAGAAGGGTAGCCTCCCTCCAGATTACTAGGGACAGGGTATGCCGAAACCCCCTTTGGGGCTGGCGGTTCTCAGCCGGCGACCAGATGGGCTAGGACCGGGCAACACCCACCCCCCTGTCTGGGGCTCCGTCCTCCGGCCCGCCGTGTGGCAAAGTTCCCGGGACGGGCTCCATCTGTTCCAGGCACTCCTCCCTTGAGCGTCCGAGCGGAGAGCTCTGGCCGTGCGCTCCCACCCTGGGCTCCGTCCTCCATCGTGGGCCCGGACGGGCCTTCCCAGCCTGGCTGGGTTCAGGAGCTCAGGCTGAGGCCCTTGATGGCCCAACGCGGGCCCGGGAGGCCTCCCTGCGCGGCCTGGCCCGGGACTGCCAGGCCGGCCCAGGGGGACCGGGGATGCGTTAAGCTCCGCCATGGGCCCGGGTCGGAGGTCCCTCGAGACCAAACATTCGCAGTCCGGGGCCTGAGGCTCAGCTGGGGTCTCCGAGCCCCAGGACGCAGAGCCCCGAGCCTCCAAGGGCAGGCGGGAGCCCTCCCGTGAAGGCTTGGGGCGGGCAGATGACTGTCCTTCGGGCCCGGCCATCTGGTCGCGCCCATGCCTTCGGCCATCTGGTCGCGCCCAATGCTTTCCAATGGGCCGACCAGATGGCCGGGCTGCCCTGGAAGTCCTGATGGGGGCACGTTCGCCTCCTCGACCCTGGCCAGGGCTCCAGGTCGGGCGCCTTTGCGCCCTGGGACCCCTCCGTCACTCTGTGCGCTCGGGTTACCAGAAAGAAGGGTAGCCTTCTTCCGGATTACTAGGGACGGGTATGCCGAAACCCCCCCTTGGGGATGGCAGTTCTCAGCCGGCAACCAGATGGGCAAGGACCGGGCAACACCTCCCCACCTGTCCGGGGCTCCGTCCTCCGGCCCGCCGCGTGGCAAAGTGCCCTGGACAGGCTCCAATGGTCCAGGGCAGTCCTCCCTTGGGTGTCCGGGCCAGAGAGAGCTCTGGCCAGGCGCTCCCACCCTGGGCTCCGTCCTCTGCTGTGGGCCCGGTCGGGCCTTCCCCCCAGCTTGGCTGGGTTCAGGAGCTCAGGCCGGGGATCTTGGTGGCCAGACGCGGGCCTGGGGAGGTCTTCCCTGCATAGCAGGCCCAGGGGGACTGAGGGTGCATTAAGCTCCGCCATGGGCCCGGGTCGGAGGTCCCTCGGGGACCCCCATTCGCAGCCCGGGGCCTGAGGCCCAGATGGACAGGGGTCCATCGGGGCCCGGGGGGGCTCTCCCCGGCCTGGCTAGGGTTCGGAAGTTGGGACCGGGCCTGGGGCTTGAGCTCCAGCGGGCCCTGGGGTGCGGGAGCCCCCCGTCCTGTGGCCAGCTAAGGGTCCGGGTGCTGGGGAATGGGGGTCCATCGTGCCCCGGGGAGTCTCTCCCTGGCCGGGCTGGGTTCAGAAGCGGGGCCTGGGGCTTGAGCTCCGGCGGGCCCTGGGTTGCGGGAGCCTTCCCCCATCCCGTCCTGCGGCCGTATGAGGGTCTGGGTGCTGGGGACGGGCCTCCATCGGGGCCCGAGGAGGATCTCATTGCATCCAAATTTTTATTGTTGTTCACTACCCAGCAGAGGGAAAGGGAGCCACTTTCCTTGATTATGTTAGGTTCCATGTTAATTTTTCCATTCCACTGCAATGTTATTGCTCATGGCATAATCGTTGATGCACAAAATTACATCCATATTATTTTAAATCCCTTCTCAAACAAGATCAACTTGAAACCAGGTGCACAAATTCTTTGTAAACTACTTCATGCACTTAATCAGAAAGAGAATTTCTAACACTGCTTCTAGATGTAAATTTGGCTAATAGGTTAATTTTGACCTTAGTCTCCTGCTTCTTCTCCATGGTTTTTGTTCCCAAAAGGGGGCCAGCTTAAAACCTGTTTAGATTAGCGAGCCCTCAATAGGATTACATTGAAGAATTGGTACCA
Source organism: Calotriton arnoldi (assembly GCA_963921515.1). Lineage (NCBI taxonomy): Eukaryota > Metazoa > Chordata > Amphibia > Caudata > Salamandridae > Calotriton > Calotriton arnoldi. Next base: position 7,787 of record CAWUFW010016169.1, on the reverse strand, counting down.
TTTTCCATTAATATATGTTCTATTAGATCAGATAGCAAAGTTAGATCTTAAAATACCTTACCATCTAGTCAAAGTTTGATAAGGTGACAAATGCAGGTCATGTCTTTTGGATTTTGCAATGCTCTTGCAGCACTTCAGTATTTTACTGATGAGGGACTGTGAAGAATCTTTGTTGTCTATTTAGTTGATCCTTTCATCTACTCTGATACTCTTGGAAACTCAACTATAACAAGTACAGCAACGATTACGAGGACTACTTTCTTGCTAAGATAGATAATTACTCATTGTCGGAGGGACTGGCAGAAACAAAATCTAGAAGGCCTGATATGTGGCTCAATTTTGACGAAGTTTTATTGATTAGTTGTATAAGGTAGCAAACTCCATCAAACTTAAGGATAAGGACTCTCCTTGGGTCGTTCTTCTCTTTCTTTATCTTCTAGGATCTTTGTCCAGCGTGGTCAGGATGGCGTACGCGTGGTCAGGATGGCGTACCCCCGGAGTCTCTCCAAAGAGAAGAAAACAACGGTAAGTGGAACGTCCCTATCTTAAGTATGCAATACCGTCACCACACCCGGTGTATAAGTGGAGAGGGATGGAAAAGAAAGGACTAGTGCCAGTCTGGAAGATAAACTGGAGATTTCAAAAACAGTCTTATCCCCAAAAGACCCTAAGTGAGGGAAAACTAGAAACATTCAAGGACTTTATCCTCTTTATAACAGTGAGCGAGCAGGAAATATGCTGGTTATTTCTCCTTTTTCAGAACAAAACATAATCCCTTTCGACCAGAGTTCAAAAGAAAAGGGTGCCCTTATGCATGCAGGGCAGTGTCTTCCTTTTACAGGTGGCGTTAGTGTTTGCTTAATGCTTTCAAACACATACAATTTCAAATCCTTTTCCGGTCACCTCTCACCCCTCTTGGCCACCCCTCTTGTTCCCCTCTCATTTGCCTCCCCTCTGCCCCGAGCACTCACCGCGTCTGCCGCAACTCTCCTGAGTTGCGGCGGCTTCAGTGCAATCTCCAGGGAGCGTCCACCAGTCCTCACACCAGCGTTCCATGTCTTCCCCGGCCTCTTCTTCTCCCGCAGTCTTCTTTGGGTTCTCCCGGTCCTTGGGTGGTTCCTCACCTGAGTCCTCGTACTCCGGTCTCGTCCTCAGCTCCGCGTCTTCCGGGTTCCTCCACGTCGACGTCTCTTCCTCGGCTCCAGTCCTCTTACGTGTTGGCAGTCCCTCCTCTTCCGGCCGTTTCCTCGATCTCCATTCGTTGTCGGCCTCCCGACGCTTCCTTCTTCCTGTGAGGAGGAGGGAGTTACTTTGATTAACTTTTTCCCTCCCTCGTTGTCCGGGCTGTCATGGCTGAAATACAGGGAGCTGTCGTCCTGGTTCCGGACCTCCCCCTCACACTCATTCATACCACTACTGTGGAATTTTGCGCAGTACCATCTTCGTGACCGAGGAGTGCCTGCAGAAAGACCGCAGTTGACAGTGTCACATCTACAACATCCCTGGAACATCTTCAGCCTCCTTCATCCTTTGCATCAGGACCACTCCATAGGAATCCATTGCAATGCAGATTAAGTGTCTGAAACCACTGAAGGACGGCTTTACCTGTGAAGGTAACAGTTTCAGAGGACCTTGCTGGTTCCTTCGACTAGCTCCCTGCCAGAGTTGGTCGCCACAAGTGACTCTACCTGACTGCATTGACAATTGCCCAAGATTTTCTTTAAAAATGTTTCTAGGTGTCAAATTTGTTCAATTTGCCAAGTCCAGTTTGTAGATGAGAAAATGCACTGAATTTAGAATTACTTGTAAATTTCATATCTCCGGGACCCTCCAGTGGATCTTTTTCATTTTGGTGCCTAAATTCTTTCAATAATACAGTCTATTTTTATAAATTAGTGTTGGATTTCTTGAGTGCCATGGCAATTTCTTCTTTGATTATTTTAATGATTTACACTTGTTCCTTTGTGTAAGCCTTGCTGCTTAGAGCCACAGCTACCCAGGGTTGAGTTGAAGGTTTGAAAAACTGAACCTTAGGGTCCTAAAGGGGTTAGTTAGTAAGTGTATTACACAGAGAGGTTGCACAATAATACACCCCATTTCCTCACACATACTGATTGAGTCTCTGTGGCGGAAGCCTGATGAGATTCAGTAAGGTTAGCAGCAACTCCTAGTGACACAGCAGCCTAATTTAGGAAACTGGCTCACTCCCAACAGCATGTGACGGACAATAGCCAATAGGGGACACCTAGTAGTTTCAAAGAACGAAGCAGATGCACTCTAAAAGGCACGCATAGAATGCTGCAAAGGTTCCTGCACAGCAACAACCCTAAGATTGCTAAGAGAGCATTATGAACGGCGACATGGTGCTGAATCTTAAAATGATCATGGGTACACAATAAATTGGAAAATGACAGACACAATAGGGCTTCAGTAGCAGACAATGAGGCCCCTACTGGATGCTGGAGATGTAAATTGATATGCAAGATAAGCTAGATAATATTCTTAGGAAGGAGATGTAGTCTAGCAGCTCGAGCAGGTGACTTTAGATGTATCAGACCCATACTAAAGAAACCTTCTCTTGACCCTTTCGAGGTAAAAAAACTACCGACCCATATCCTGCCTACCACTGGCGGCCAAAATCCTAGAGAAATCTATGAACCAAGAGCTAATTGGCTAGCTAGACGCCAATGACCTCCTTGATCCCACCCAACACGGCTTCAGACCACGGCACTCCACCGAGTCAGCTTTTGATACCATGAGCCATCTAGTATGAACGCAGCGGCTGAAGGCTATAGGAATCAAAGAGGCGGCTCTAAACCTTCTCACCTCGTTCCTTACTGCAAGGGAACAGAGGGTGTGCTGGGATAATGTTAAATCGGAGAAGTTCTCCCTCCCCTGTGTTGTTCCCCAAGGCTCTGCACTGTCACCAACATTATTGAACATCTATGTTACATCCCTGGCCAAGCTGATAAGGGCTCACGGTTTCTCGTTGGTATCATATGCAGACGACACGCAAATTGTTATCTCCATCTCCTCGAGTTTGGAAACCGTCGCGATGAGATTTCACAGCCGTCTGAAGCACGTCATGGGATGGATGCATCAGATCTGAAATTAAACACTGACAAAACGGAGGTCATGGACTTAGGGAATGGACCGCCACTCTGGAATCAATCCTGATGGCCGGTGGAAGCAGGTCACTGTTCCAATCCTGCGGCAAAAGCTAGGAACTTAGGATCCTGTTTGATGCCCAATTAAACTTTGCAGGACAAATCAATCTTTTTGACATCTTTCTGCTTTTTCTATTAAAAACCTTGCACAAAATTTTGCCTTTAATTCCACTCGATCTCAGAATATCTGTTGTAATCGCCTTAATTATTTCTTGCATCGACTACTGTAATGACCTCTTCCTGGGCGTAGACAAACGCCAACTGTTAAAACTCCAATCACTGCAAAATACAGCAGCGAGTGTGCTTCTTAATATTCCAAAATACCACCATATCTCTAGCACTATCAGGGAACTTCACTGACTTCCGGTCAAGCAGCACATCGAGTTCAAAGCGCTATGCGACCTACAGAAACTTTTCCAGTGGCACTCCCTCGGGGAATCTTATATCTGCCAACAAAGGTCTAGTTCAGGTCCCCAAAATATATAAGGCTAGATGGGGAGGTAGATGCCTCTTCTATCGAGTGTCGAAGCTCTGGAATCAGCTGCCAGTCAGCATCAGGCTTCAACCTACCAGACTCCTTTTAGGAAGATGCTTAAGACCTCGCTATTCCCTTCACAGGAATGATGTTATCTCCCTATTTTACTCATTTCCAGCTACACCCAGCGCCAAGACGCCTCGGCATGCGTGCGCTCTACAAGATTCTTACTTACTTTTTCTTACTTACTTAGGAACCTGGGGACCTAGGTTCAAATTCCGGGCTCGGCTCTAGACTCAACATGGAGTGTTTCTGAGCAAATCAATTAACCCCTTGTGCTAAAAATGTGAAATGTAGTATGTATAAATGCATTGGTGCAATCCCACTTGATGTACATGATCTTGTAGATCGTCTCCCGACCCCTCTTGTAATGTACAGTGGTTCCATTGCTTCAAAGCTAGGCTTGCTCTATATATACATCACTTCCTCACTGGGGGCTAACACAGATACATTGATGATTGATATAGGACTACTATCAGGTTATATCAAGCAAACAGACAACTCCCTAGCATGAAAAAGCCTTACACAACTGCTTACATACACAAGTACAAGAACAAATAGAGTGACGTTCCTGGAGTACAAAGTGGTGGATGTGGAGGGGCATTCTAGATGGAACAGCAGAGTGGTGAGCATTCCTAAATGCATTGAAAGGGGAGACATAATAGCCTACCTGGAGACCTGGCTGGTTACTGAGGGCTCCACTTCAGGGGCCAAGTGCCTGTTTACAGTTTTGTGAAGGGTTGCTCTGTCACAAATGTGATGTAAATCCAATCCACCTCCTTACATGTCTCATAGGATATAATGCCCTTGTAATAAGGCGGATGGAATATCCGTCACATTTGTGACGGAGTAAACCTCTGACAAACTCCATATCATGTGTTAAGTTTTACACACTCGACAGGGCTCACAGAGTGCCAGCTTGATGACTGCAACCATGGTTACCAACATAACCAGTCCTAATGTATTTGCTCCATTATTGTGACACAGAAGATCTTTTACATAAAGTGCACCTACAAATTTATTATGCTACTGCATTACTTTTACTACCACTATCACATCAAAACTACCACTATAAACAATTATAACTCTTATAACGCATAGAAAATCCAGGCCACTGTGATTGCAGAAGCAAAACAACAGAAGCTTCCCAATGAATGGAAGAGGGCATGTGTCAAGCAAGGACATCAAGGCATTTGTCAAGAAAGAACATCAAATTTAAAAATTGCTGCACAGGCAGGTAGTGTACGCTACTTTCCCACACAGAATAGCAATCCAAGGTGAAGCAAATGTGCAGGCTTTCCTCACATGCACATAACAGAAACAAGATGGACAACTGCAGTGCATGCTACCTCCAGAAATAGAACAGGCACTGCAAGGGCAACAACATTGGGCCGTTTCCTCCCACACAAAACATTGGTTGAAAAGGCAGCAGAAAATTAGCCTTACTCGGCAGAGCAAATAAAAGTATATGAAACACCAGTGCATGTTTATCTCACATGTAGTTACACCACATTATTTTCTCCAAAACGTACCATTAAGTCAAATCTGTCAAAAATCATTAGGATCAGATGAACCCCTACGATGGTGACTATTGTTAAATGTGGTAGGATTCAACATCTTAAAGAGCCAGATATGAAAACTGCAATGCATAAATATAAACTTCAAGTCAATAACTTAAATTATCAAGCTATTCAGGACACGTCACTATACCAGATTCACAGAATCAAAGAGTTACAAAAAAGAGTATTATTGGCAAACCGAACCGTCAGTCTCTATGGCCATGAAAGAGGGCTATCTTACCTTTTAATCTTCTCTCGAAGATCACATTCATAGCTCGGCTGATGCAGAGAGTCTTTTTTCTGCTGTTTCTACAAGTAATGTATACAGAGTTACTGGGGTTCTCCAACCTTGAGTAGTGTCCATAATCTTCCTTTTCAGCCTGATCCTCCTCAAGGTCTGGTCTTTATTCTCGTATTTCTTTCCGGTGTTCATCCTCTGGCTCTAGAGGAGTAGGGGTCTCCCCAATTTACACCTCAGGGATGAAGTGGCTGTCCCTGGCTGAAGCAGGAACGTCAATTAACTGGCTAAAATATGGCAGGGGCTCCTCTTAGCTTAGGACCACGGCATGTTGGAAGTTTGTGTCATCCAAGAGATTTCTGAGGAAGCAAAGCACAAAATAAGCACTTAGCATGAGATACCCAGATCAAACTTACAATAGCTAGTACCCCGAAAGGGTCTCAAGGCGCTGGGGGCGGTCGGAGAGATTAAGTGAGCTATTGCCCAGAGTCACATGACGCTGAGCTGATCTGCTTCTGGCGCTGGGGATCGAACGGTGAGCCCTGCACTCCAGAGTCAGCCACCTTGGCCGCTGCACCACACCTCTCTCCTAGTGGGAGCAAGTGCAACTTCACAGGGACACTATGAGAAACCAATACGAATTCAGGCACAATACAACAGGGAGAAAACAAAATCAATGCAATGCAATATATTTAAAAAAGCTGATGTGCAGAGAAGAAAACAATACAGCTACAGTTTCCAGTCATAGGATTTTGTTTGATAATCTAATACATTATAACTGTTGTAGTCTTGTATTGCTTACAATGAACTAATTATATTAACATACCGGGAATCAAGGATTTTTAAATGAAAGGTCCATACACATCTACCACTTTCTCAAGGGAGATAAGAGGAAGAAACTAGGGCACTGTAACCAAATTGGCTGCAGCCATGTAAAGTGAAAAACTAAAGGAGTGTAGTGCTAGAGGCACTGTTATGGTTTGACACCACGTGATGACCTTTGACTACCATCATCTTAATTGACTTTGGTGTGTTATTTTATCCTAGCCTGAATGTACGACATCCTGCATATGCCTTTTTCCTTGATGGTTTCTTTCGTGTAATCTTGCAGTCTTGAAGTGGGAGCTGTCACAGTAGAACAGCTTGCCAAGAACAGTACGTGTGGGATGTGCATTTGAAAGCATGAGAGGGAGAGGGGAGAGAGGGAGGGAGAGAGAGAGAGGTGTGGAATGTACTTTTTGGTCTCGAAGTGCAGTATTATGAGCAGTGGTGCTCAAATGTGCATTGTGTTGTACATTGAGAGATGAAGTATCTGATGCTATAGGCAGTGGTGCACAAATATGCATTGTGTTGTACACGGAAGCATTATGAAGTAATTACTATTGGCTTCGACATGGCCTCATGTCATCCTGAATCTTTCTTGCTAGAGCTTTCTGCACGCACAAGCCTACAGAGCATTGCAAGTTGTTTGGGTTATCCACATTCAAGGTCGCTTTGTTATTGTTCAATGTACCCTCGAAGGCTTTCGTAAGCTTCGTTAAGATAAAGGCTGGAACATGTGAGAATGCAGAGGGAACGTGGGAACTCCTTTTGCCCTGGAATGCTTGCATGGAAGGTGGCCAATTCCAGTAAGTTTCCTTGGTGCAGAGGGAAAGACTCTCGAACCTTCCAGTGTGTTTTGAGACTATAAAGCTGGAGGGTTGTTGACTTAGAAACCGGGATTTTGGAATCCGAATGGGGACGGACGTGTCTACTTCGGTACAGCGGAACCCTGGTTGCGGAGGCTCTTAACCCCGGCTGTAAATCCCCCGGTATGGAGTGGGCTAAGATGCAGTGTTTGCGCCAGATGAAGTGTTTGAGTTTTGTTTATTGCTATTGTGACTTGTGGCCAGTGGCTATGATCATTTGAGGTGTTTTCTTTGTGATGTGTGAGTGAGTCAGAGTGCACATCCAAAGTAATCCTTTGATGTATTTAGTGTATATATATTTCTGATTTCTTGCAGGACATCCAGTATTATTTGCTGCTAGTTTATTCATTATTATTATTCATGCATTTAACTGTTACATTTGCCAAGTGTGTTATTATTGCTTGCATATAAATATATATCTCTATATACATTTGAATGCTATTCATTTGACATCTGGGCAGACCTTTCATGTTAGAGAGCATTGCATAAATAAAACCCCAAGCCTTATTCTAAAAAGAGAGTCTTTGCATTTTGTAAAGTGAAACCCCTTTCTAGGTGTTGTTGTGTTTTATGTCTCCTGCTTTGTCGTGTTTGGGCCAT